>JAHRHZ010000089.1:2138917-2190238 GCA_024137785.1 Ginglymostoma cirratum | reverse complement strand
GTGACCCTTCCTCAGAATGTTCTGAGGAAGGGTCACCGGACCCGAAACGTTAACTCTGTTTTCTCCTTCACAGATGCTGCCAGACCTGCTGAGCTTTTCCAGCAACTTTGTTTTAGATTAAATGGCTTAACCATCCCCATCTGATAGCTGGGAATCATGTTTTCTTTGAGTAAAAGACACGGTCAGATTTTTCACCTGGGAAACCAGTCACTTGAAGCATAGAAACACTCTGAGTAACCAGAGATCTGAAAAGACCATTAACACAATCATTAAATATTACACATTCTCAATGTTTATAACTGCTTCTGTGTGACAATGTGCGCAAAGCTAAATGACAACTAACAAACTGCCCAGTAATCGATTTTTTTTTAACAAATGACCAATGAATGGGAAGCAATATCCTTTAGCTCCATTTGGAAGGGTTACACTGAAGCAAAGTATCCACGTTTCTGGGAGAAGGATTGAGCATTCATGTAAAAAACAAAGAAAGATTTAAAACGCATCGATGGCACGAATCCAACTTTTGTCCCCTCCCCTTGACCTCGCCATTTCACCAAAACTGTAGCCTGTGAAAGCGTCTTACTCCCAAATCTAACAATGCATCAACCTAGGTGCGAGGTGAAAATTGAGGAGAGCACACAGTCTACAGACGGATATAGGCAGGTTAAGCGAAATTTTGGTTGATGGACTATCAGGTGAGAAAATGTGAGGTTATGCACTTTGGCAGGAAGAATAGAAGGGCTGAATATTATTTAAATGGAGGAAGACTGCAGAAAGCTACAGAACAGAAGGATTTGGAAGTCCTCGTCCACGAATTACAAAAAGTTGGTATCCAAGTTCAGCAGGTAATAGGGAAGGCAAATGGAATGGTGGCCTTTATTTCAAAGGGAATGGAGTATTAACGTCAGGAAGTTTCACTAAAATCATACAAGGGCCTCAGCTCAAACACTGTAAACGTTCTGGATCCCTTAGCTGAGGAAAGATAGACTGACATTGGAGGCAGCCCAGAGAAGGTTCACTCGGCTGATACCGGGTATGGAGGGACTGTCTAATGAGGAGAGGTTAAGTAGGTTGGGCCTGAACTTGTTGGAGTTTAGACGGATGAGAATGAATGAACGATTTCTTGTCACATCTATCTAGGGAGATATAGTGAAAAGTGTTCTGTCGCCACAATCCGGCGCCATTTTCAGGTATTAAAAAATGAAAAGAAAGTACATAAATTTCATCGGCCAGGGTCCCAAACGCTGTTGTAGGAGTTCTGCCAGGTCCCTGCTTTGGACCGACCGTAGCCAGGAGACCCCGCTTTGGGCACCAACACTGCTGGGCCCACCGCCGCCAAAAGAGTCTACGCTCTAGGCCTCTCACAGCCAGGAGCACCCGCCTTCACCATTGCTGCAGTTGATGCCCTGTCGCCACGCCAGGAGTCCCCTCCCTTTGCCATCACTGCAGCCGATGCCCTGCTGCCATGCCAGGAAACCACACATCGGGCCTACAAAGCCAGGAGTACCCCTTTCACTATCACTGCAGTTGATGCCCTGCTGCGATGCCAGGAAACCAGGCATCGGGCCTACAGAGCCAGGACTCACTGCTAACACTGCTCTGGCCTCCCCGCGACATTACAAAGATGAAGAAAAGAGAAAGAAAAAAGATGAAAAGGAGAGAGAGAAAGAATGTGGCCGGCCTGGAGTGGATGGGCTCACCCCGAACACTAACTGTCATGCTGGTGCCACCATCTTGAAATTTTCAACAATGGGAGGTGATCTCATTGAAATACGTAGGATCACTAAGGGGATTGACAGGGCAAATGCTGAGAGGATGTTTCCCCCCAATGGGAGAGTCTAGGACAGGAATCTGGATCAGTCCAGAATCAAGCATTACAGGGAAAGGGTAGAAGTGTAAGTAAGAGATATCGTGACCCTATTAACTGGCAGAGCAGGCTGAAGGGGCTGAGCGGCCTACACCTATTCCTTTTTGTCCTCATGGTCTTAAAACTGTAAATTGCTTGACAAGGTAAATGTAGAAAGGATGCTCCCGATGACTGGGGAGTACAGAACCAAGGGTCACAGTTTAAGGAAACAGGGTAAGCCATTTAGGATTGAGAGCAGGAGAATGTTTTGTTTCACACAGAGTGTGGTGAAAGACAGAGGGGACCTAATTGAAACATATAAGATTCTCAGGGGACTTGACAGGAGAGATGGGGCGAGGCTGTTTCCCCTTGTGGGAGAATCTAGGACCAAAGGGTGTCATTTTAGAATAAGGAGTCACACACTTAAGACAGAGATGAGGAGGAATTTCTTCTCTCTGAGGGGAGTGAATCTGTGGAATTCTTTATCACAGAGGGCTGTCGAGGCTGGGTCATTAAGTATATTCAAGGCTGAGAGAGACAGATTTTTAATCGGGAAGGGAATCAAGGGTTATGAGGAAAAGGCAGGAAAGTGGAGTTGAGGATGATCAACTCAGCCACGAACTCATTGCATGGTGGCGAAGACTCAATGGGCCAAATGGCCTACTTCTGCTCCCATGCCTTATGGTCTTACGTCTCTGCTGAGCTTGCTGGGTGAATGCACTAGTCCCAGGCCATATAGGCCAGGACAGGTCCAGGTACAAATCCCCAGTCTGTGCCATATCAGTTGACTTCAGCCAGGCTTTGATTGGCTTCAGAACCACTGAAGTGGTGGGGGGTAGAGTGTGAAGCAGAGTCCACTGCTGAAGCTGGCAACATCTGTATGTTTCTAGACTTCAGTTATTCACTGATTTTGAGCCTGACACAGGAAGTAACAACAGGTTGAGCAGGCAGGGGGCCTCTAAACTGATGACCATGATCAACTTCCTGTTTGTGCCATTAACCCTCCTCTGCCAGGCCTTGATGGTGAGGCCCAAGCGGATGCATAGCTCACCCACAACCCAAACTGTTAGCCCACACCTGGTGGCCGCTAACCAGCTGCCTGGCCCACTGAGAAACCAAATCACCGTCCTCTCTTTGGCTTTTCTCCAAGCAGCTAGGGTCCAGATTCCAACAAACCAGGACGCCATGTAGATGATCGAGTTCAAGAAACCAAGGGACCGAGACGGAGTTCACTCCATCCCTCAATTTTCTCCACTTCCTGCCTTCAAGCGGACCCATTTTAAACAAGGCCACTCCTTCAATTGAGCAGCTACTCATTAAAGCCGACAGGTGATAGGGTATCATCGGGCAGCGTGACCATTGAGGGACCTCTAGGGAGGGCAACCACAGCCAATATTGCACCCACTGCCCAGCGCTGGGATACTGAAATCAACTGGAGCTCACTAGGAATTGGATCTGGAATCCTTCAGGCATACACAGCATTGTGGCTCCTAGAACCAAAGCTACAAGTTTAGACACACTAGGTGCTCCACTGTTTACAGAACCTGTGCGACTGAGTTCTGAAGGAAATGCCAGTGGAGGCTTCAGGATTGGATTACACAGTGGGACAAGAGGAATGGAATAAGGTGGGCCAACTCCAACGTGGTACTAGGAGCAAGCAAACCCGCACTCAGAGCAGTAGGCAATGCAGGATGGAGGCATCTGCAGGGTTCAGGACATGTTGTTCCATCAACGTTCACTGCAACATCAGAACCGGGGCAAACCCACTCCCGCCTGGTGCAAAAGGGCACCTACCCAGGAGTAAATAAGTGGTTCCCAATCTGCAGAAGGGCAACAAAGAAAAACGTATTTTCTCCAGTACCTTTTGCAATCTCAGGATGGCCCACAGCACTTCATAGCTAATGAGTTCATTTGGAGATGTAACTTTGTGGGCAACAGCACACAGCCCGATCTCTCACACACAAAGAATTCAACAAATGAACAGTTTTGGCTGTGGACACTGGAGAGAATGTTCTTGCTCATCCTCAAAGAGTGCTGTGAGATTTTCCCACATTCCCCTGAATAGGCAGGGCTTCAATGACCAAAACTTGGCGTTTCTACCAAAACAGGCCTTGCTCAGTGTTGCATTTAAGTATTAACGGAGCGTGGGTAGGCTCCAGGCCTGTATTTGGCCTCAACCTCACAACTTCCTGACTCAAAGGCAGATGTTCTGTCAACTGAAGTGAAGCGCAGCACTTGGAGTGGGAAAGAACTTATGTCTCCTATAGTGCACATGGGATTCATTTGCTTGGACTCAAACTGGTTGAAAATTGCCCGTAGTGTTCAGGGATGTGTAGATTAGGTGGGTTATTGGGGGATGGGTCTGGGTGGGATACTGTGAGGGTCTTGTTGGGGCGAAGGGCCTGTTTCCACACTGTAGGGATTCTATGATATTTGATAATATTTATACATTTCAGACCCACTGAATGTCGTGGCTTGGGTCAACTTGGAAGTAAATTCACTCAAGGGGAGTGGAGGCTACAGAGAAAGTAACAGGTTAGAAATATGCAACACACCTTCGAAAACGGCCAAGTGCTCGCATTACAGTTCTGCAGAGAGCTTCACTTCACATTAAGAAAAGTATGGTTATGGCAAAGGAAGATCGGTAAATGGCAGCAGCTGTATTGATATCCAACCTCAAGGCTCATTCCTCCAGAAAAGTGGATAGATTTTTAATTCAGTGAGAAATGAAATGTGTATGTCTTTTTTTGTCTGTAACTGTGCATTAGTTGAACACGACAAAGTAAAAATGGCACCCTGAGCAAATTCAACTGCATTAATGTCTTGTTAATTTGGAGGATTTATTTGGCCCTGTACCCCTTAATTTTAACACGACCTTCACGACTCAGAAATATGCCAAAAAAAGTGTGGCAAGGGAAACATTGCAGTCACAAGGCACAATCGCATTTGATTTAGCACCATTTTACTTTAAAATGGAAGATTGCTCCTCGCAGCTCAATATTTCCACAGATTATCCACAGTATTTGGTGACCTTTGGAAGAAGCAATAAAGTTGAATTGTCCGCTTTGCTGGATCATGACACTGAATTCCTCGAGGTCAAAAGAGTTTCCTTCCTGTCTGATTTCTGAAGCCTCCCCACCTGATGCATTCAATTTTAATTTGAATTCTATTCGAGGCACTATGTGGTCATGGGGAGTGCGGAATTTATTCTAATTTTTATATATTGGCCATTCTGACCCAGGAAGATGTCAAACAAAGGTCAGATGCTTCCCACACCTAGATATGTTCCCAATATTCCCAGTTAGTCATGATTTGGTCAAATGCTGTCAGAGCTATAAGCATGTCAGACAGCAGCAATGTATCCTATTTACATCATGTGTAAATTTAGAACTGTTGGTAACATTTTAATCTCTTTTGTTTTGAAAATGCTAAAAGAAAATGTCTAAAACAGCAGTTAGTTGCCCTTATATTTAAGACTGCTGGCAGCCCCAGGACACTGAGGACAAGCTGATAATTTGCTGAGCGGGTCTAAGACCAGAGGGTATAATCTCAGAATAAGGAGTCACACATTTAGGACAGAGATGGGGAGGAATTTCTTCTCTCTGAGGGAACTGAATCTGGAATGCTTTACCACAGAGGGCTGTAGAGGCTGGGTTGTTAACTATTTTCAAGGGTAGAGATAAAGTTTTAATCAGGAAGGGAATTGAGGGTTATGGGGAAAAGGCAGGCAAGTGGAGTTGAGGATTATGAGATCAGCCATGATCTCAGTGAATGGCAGAGGAGATTCGATGGGCTGGATGGCCTACTTCTGCTCCTACATTTTATGGTCTCATAATTTATATGAAAGATTCCAGCTCCTATATTGGATAGCGGAAAAGGTCCCTGATGTCACATCAACATTAGTTGGAAGTACATATCCTCAACACAGTAGAAATGAGATGAAATAACTCCACAGAGGCCGGTATCCCATCACCCTTTATTTACATGTGGAGAGTCCTTGACACTGATCCAGCTTCCTCAGAGCCAGCTCTCAGAGTGAGCAGAACCTCTGACACTCCTGTCAGCCAGGGCTCCCTGATTGGACCAGGTTAACAGCCCCAATCAGGGAACTCAGATTCTATGACCTTGCTGACCTCGTTCCAATCAAAACAGGGGAGCCCATAGAGCCTGGGAGCCTGCTCCATCACTCAGTTGGACCACTGCTGAGCTGCAGCTCAACTCGATTCATTTGCTTTGGTTCTACTTCCCTTGGTCCTCTTACCTAACCTCAATCCATTTCAAACTAGAACGATCCAATTCAACGCCAAATATCCAGAGCCTTTTAGGGGACAGAGTTTTACAATTAATATAGAAACAAGGACCAGGAGTAGGCCATTTGGCGCTTTAAGCGTGCTGCACCATCCATTAAGATCAAGGCTGATCATCCAACTCAATAGCCATTCCCTCTTTATTCCCTAATCCTTTGATCTCTTTAGCTCTAAGTGCTATATCCAACTCCTTTTTGAAAAGATTCAATGTTTGACCTCAACCGCTTTCTGTGACAGAGAATTCCTCAGGCTCCCCATTCTCTGGGTGAAGACATCGCTCCTCATCCCAGTCCTAAATGAGCCACCCCGAATCCTTAGACTGTGAGCCCTGGTTCTGGACTCCCAGGGAACATCCTTCCTGCATTTACCCTGTCTAGTCCTGTTAGAATTTTATAGGTTTCTATGAGATTCACCCCCTCATTCTTCTAAACTCCAGTGAATACAGTACTAACTGATTCAACCACTCCTCATATGTCAGTCCTGCCATCCCAGGAATCAGTCTGGCAAAATGTTTCCTCATTTCTGATTTTAAGATTCTGTCCCTTCGTTTGTCATTGCTGCACAAGTGTTTCTCAGTAACGATCCTATTGAAGTCTTTTGGCTTTTTAAACACCTTGACTAGATCATCTTGAATTCAATGTTTTTGAGGGAATAACAAGCTAAGTTTATAATTTCCATCCCCTTGGCCCTATTACTAAATTGCACACTTCTTCAAAATGAAACTTCACTGCTGTTCTGGCTCTTGTCTCCTTGTTTCATTTTGCGAACATTGTTTTTACGTGTCGTACATTTAGACCTTAAACTTTCAGCAGTTACAATGGCTCAGTCAGGATCTCTGAGCCCTAAAGATGAAGAGCAGCCCCTTGACATAATGCAGATACGTTTTGAGTTTCAACAGATTCTCTCGTGACACGTTGATGGGAAACCTGCATGTATAGGACAATTTACAATAAGCTCCATTGGCTGTAAATGTTAGGGTTTGTCCTGTGAGAGTTGGTTAAATGGAAGATCTGGCCTTTCCAATGCAATGTTGCGAAGAACACCCTTATCTCATTTTATTCCTCTGCCTGGTTTGATGTTATTGTGAGCTGCTCTAACCAGCGCAGAGGATAATATCTTTTGCAATTTAAGACCTTCGGCAGGAGAACACTGGAGTGCCAAATAAGGGATGGTCCAAGCCTGCAGCTCCTCACATGGTGAATCCCCACACTCAGCTGCACCATATCGGCAAATGAGGAAAAGAATGCAGTGTGTGATATTAACATAAAATACAAGCCTGTCACTTCCCTACATTCAGAAGCCTTGATTAAAAAGTGCTTAGGGAAAGCGACTTGCTCATAAATAAGTGTGTCACTGATCAAAAGTCTCGTTGAATGAGATTTGACCTGTTCGAGGTGAGTTTTGACAATTTTTCTTTTTCAGACCCAATGAGGCGTACCTTACTGTGGGCTCCTGCAGTACAGTTCATTTCGGTTTAAAGTTGTCACCCCAATTTTTACTGAAAAGGATACAGCTGCACTACTTGACTCCCCTCAAAGTGATGAAGCAAATTGGATAATTCAACTTTAATTTAGTGAACAATAAATGAGTTCAAGGTTCGTTTGTTTCTTAAAAATCGTTTTCTGGTTCCTCCCCCACCGCCAAGGTTGCCACGGTTACCCAAGCGTGAAGTGCTCTTCAAGATGCTGGGTGCTGTGTTAAAGACGAGGTCAAAAGTACGCACTCTCATGTGCAAGGTGCTCACCTTTCGATAGCCCCAAACCCATGCAAAACACAGAATGGTCTGCTTTGCAGTAGCTATAAAGGCATGTGAGAGGACGTGCTGGACAGGATGAAACATCACAGGTGTCTCCAACATGGCGAAAGGGCTATGCAATGAAGATCCCCAATGACTGGTCATTAACTGACCAAAGCAAAGAATTCTGGTTTTGCTGCTGTTACGACAGTGATGGAACCGTTCAAGCAAGCGAGCCATGATTTGGAAAATGGAAGCTTTTGCTCAATGACATCAGGTGGCAATGCAAAATCACAGGGATGTCAAAACACTAGCATTTATTGATGGCGAGACTGGTCATGCAACATGGTGATGCAACTGTACTGGCCAATGACAGGACTAGAGTTACTCTGAGCGATCCAAGCCTTTGCTTGACAAGTCAGTCCTTTTGAGAGTACTAAACTCAAAAGTGATGACGGCATGGATTAGGAACTGGGGTTAACTGGTTACTTGGATCTCATGTCCTGGTTAAACCAGGATCACCATTGAGATAAGCTACTTTGTATTCCAACCCCCTCCACTGGCCCCTATGCTTTTATCCATCTCTCTCTCCCACAGAGAAAACATTTTGGAGCCTGCCTCCGTTGATGTTGGCTGCCCTCCATTTTTTCTCCCAAGGGGTCATCATGTGAGAGTTTGGTCAAGGTCACCTGACTATGGGCCATTTGGTTCCAGACATGAGACAGTGATCAGGAACAGAACTCGGGCTGACTCCACTTCACCCCTTGCTGTGGCCACCTGGAGGCCAATCACATCACCACCATCATTGCCTCCCAAGTCAACTCATGCAGCATAGACAGGGAATCGCATCCCGTTTGCAACTTCATTTCTGCTCCTGGACTGTGCCCCTGCCGTTACCCCACAGCCCAACAAAGTGGTGTATGCCAGTGATAGGAGTCAGTCAGTGCAACTGGTTTAAGGAAATTGATGGAATAGGTACAGACAAAGACTGGGAATGACATGACAAGTGTCCCAGGCAGCACAATAAGCCAGCAGAAACATGCAACAGGCACAAACATGCCAGAGACAGTGAATCACATGGACCAAGTACAAGGAGATTCTGAAAAAGCCACATAGGAAGGGTGTATGCTTGTCATTACTTCCAAAGTAAACGCAAAAATATTGGTCTCTTGAAATAGGATCCTGGAAATTTGAGATTTTTTTTCAAAATTTTTGACAAAAGGACCCCGATCTTTCTCCACTTTTGCATTCACCGTCGAGTACCACCTGATCAGATACAGCTCAGGTCATGGAGTACAGCCCTCGCTAATCTGTCCAACACTATACCTTGACTCCAACATCAAAAGAGGCCCTGAGTTAGCAATTAGACACCTCTGTTCCTCAACTCAAGACATCATCCTCTGCACAAAGACATTTCTCCTCGTCTCAGTTCGAAATGGCCTACCCTGTATCCTGAGATTTTCTGGCATCGTGGAATTGAATTAGAATTCACAATTGCCAGGGTAGAAGTTGTTGGTGCCTGCTTTCGGATTTAATGGTGCCAACACGGGCCTGAACCAAAAGGCCCGAGGCTGGCTCACAGCTAGGCCTCAGGCCTCATTATAAATAATAAGTGAGGGCAAATACACTTTTTTTTTTCAAAAATCACATTTTTTTTTTGCTAGTAGCCCAATTTCCCACCGGGGACCTAAAACATGATCTGCTTGTTTGCGTATGCATGGGACCTGTTTCAGGTAGTTGCCTGGAGACCTGAAAAACAGCTCTCAAATATCTTTCAAGTGTTTCTGGAGCGACGGACGTTGTTACTAAAACAGGCCTCCAAATATGCCCTAAAATGGCTGCATTGAGGTTAGTTACCCCATAAGGTAAGTCATTAATTTGTGGGTCACCTTGGTTTGCAGGATGTCTGTGTAAGTTGAAATTATAGTGAACCTTACCCAGGCATTAGAAAGGAGAGGAATTTCTTTCAGCCTCACTACTTCCAGTCTGCAGCTAAAGATTTATGAAGATGAGCCTTAATTTTTTTTTAAGATAAAAACATAAACAGCCTGTTTCATCATTCAATAAGATCATGCTGAACTTCAGCCTTTATTATTATTTACCCATGGGATGCGGGCATCGCTGGCTAGGCCCAGCATTTACTGCCCCGTCCCTAATTGCCCCCTTGAGAAGGTGGGGGTGAGCTGCCTTCTTGAACCGCTGCAGTCCATGTGCTGTGGGTAGACCCACCATGCCATCAGGGAGGGAATTCCAGGATTTTGACCCAACGAGTCACGAAATAATGCTCCAAATCAGGAATGGGGAGCTTTGACTGAACTACCTTGCACATACCAGACACCTGAGTACCCACAACTCTCTAGGGTAGAGAATTCCACAGATTTGTCACCCACCAAGCAAAGCATTTCTTAGTGTGACACGGCCGTCCCTTCATCGCTAGTTGATACCCCTTAGTTCCAGACTGCCCTGCCTGGGGAAGAAGCCTCACAGCATCGAGCCTGGTTAAGCCCTCTACAAATATTATGTGCTTCAATGAGATCACCTCACATTCCTCTAAACTCCACAAACAGATCCATTCCACTCAACCTCTGCTCGTGGGACAACTCTCTCGGCTAAGACAGCAAACTAATGGCCCTTCCTTGCACCCCCTCTAAAACAAAGACTGCCCACAGCGCTCCCAATGGGGTCTCACCAATGCCCTGTTGAAATGCAGCTGTATTTCCTTTAACTCCAACCTTGCTACGCTACACCAATTATCACATTTGCGACTCTCATCGCATGCTATGCCTGCATGTTAACTTTCAGTCCTTCATGCACAAGGACCCCTCCCCATACTCCCACCAATAAATCTATTGTGTGGAACGTACGACTATGTTAATGGGTCGCATATACTCAGGAGTGGTTCCGAAAGATTTCCCAATATCGTATTTCAAGTGACCAATCTTGAAATGCTTAAAGACACATTTCTTTCACACGCCCTTTCCATGTGGAAGGCACCAGGGTTCAGTGCTGAGAGCGGGCACTGAACCATGGCACACTTGTGTTACTCCGGTGCCACCGCATGCAGAACAATGGAAAGCAGTCCTGTAGACACAATGACAGGCAGCCATACACTCTGACGGCCAACTGTGTAATGGACTACCGGAATTGAGTGGAGTTGTTTTTTTGACTGGGCTGGCTTCCAACTAATGCACAAACACTCCTTTGGTGTCACAAGAGCTTGGATCGAATGGCTCGTTCAAGTCAATTCGGCAGTCTGTTACAGTGTTGCAGGCTGTACACACAACTCACACACAACATCACTGCTTCCCGGTGGCTCCTTCAGCATTTATAATGCCCCTCGTAACAAAGCAGCTTCCTTGCGGACATGGGTTTAAGGGCTTCCCTGGCAATTATCTGACACCTGTCAAGGAAGCTGGAACTTCAAAGACTTCCTCCTTACAGGCTTGATGGCGTCTGAGCTGAGCTGGCTCTATTTATATCCATTTCCTAAATAAGTCGCACAAGCAAATTCCCCTTTGTTCAATGGGAATAAAACAGGCCTGATCGAGAACTTGACTCATTGTTTTCCCATGTCACATAGAAACCCTGGATGTCAGCAACCAGAACCACCTTTACGCATCTCCAAACGTCAGAAAATGATTGCTGTCCCAAAATATTATCTGACTGCCACCTCTCCATCCATTTAGCTGGATTTAAAATACCCCGTTGCTATGATAGAGAAGCTCTGTTGTGGCAGGCAGCTACAATGTTGACCGAAAGTGGCCATCTTGATTTTGACTGACCATTCGGCTTCTGTGTTACTCTATGGAACCTGACCAACAGGAAGCAGTGAAGTTCATGTGGCCATCAAAGTGTGCAGAAATGTGGAGGCTTGTAAATGAAACACAACAACATGGATTTGGGTTTCGACCTTTCTTTTGCCCTCACAAAAATGTTTCGGACACATATACTAGACACAAGAGGGAATCGGCTGCACACTTTCCCTGCCACATGCGCATTTACAAACCTAAGTAACTATGTTGCGCTACGTCGTGAGAACTCCGCGCTGGTTTCTCAGCAGGGTCCGGTGTCTTGTAAACCAACTGATCAGGATCTGAACTACTGGTGGTTGTCAGAAATAATAAGCCTGTGCATTCAAGATGAATGGGGAGGGGAGGAAGAAGGGAGAAGAAGAAGACGAGTTAGAATCAAAAAGATAAGGCACGACAGAGGGAAGTGACTGAATGAGCAACTGAGGGTTCGTCTCAAGGTTAAACAATCATGTAGATAACTTTTCAATCACAAGTAAAAACCAAAACAAAAAAAAGAAAATCTCTGCACAAACACGCAGGAATTCATTCGCTGCTCAAGACTAGCCTGTGTTAACCTCCATTGCAGTTCCTGTTCCCAGGAAGTTGCAAAGTGGCACTGCCAAAGGGGCAACAGGCTCTGCTGCAGAGGTGCTACAGTGGGCACCGTGCAAAGCTTGAGCAGGAAGTCAATAGCCTTAAGTGGAAGTGTGGGTGCAGGGGTTGGCATGGTGCGAGCACAATGCATTGTGATGTGACTCACAAAAGCGAGGCAAATATGGGCCTTGGGTACGGAAGTGATTAGCCTGGTACCAGCGCGAACCCATTGCAGCTGGCATCCGTACTCTACAATCCACCTGTTCCTGTGAAGCAAAGTTGGGGCATCATGTTAATTTGGCGGGGGGGGGAGACAGGATCAAAGTTCATGCCTTTGATCAGAGTGGGAAGTCGATCTTATTCTGGAGATGAATCTGGTCGGAGGTGAATTATGATTCTGTTTAACCAAAATGGAATCCTCAGCTGTTTTGGAGTACCCTTCAGTCACCTCTCTCTGTCTGCACTGCACAGGTATCCTACCTAAGTAACTATTGGCAGGTACAGGAATCAGATTAGCGTCCTGCTTTCTTTCATCACCCGCTTCATATGGACCGTCGTCATAGATGCCCAAGTGAACCAAAGAATGACTCAACAGTTCTGTCCGAACATTACCTAAAAATATTGAGAGTTAGGTGAAACAATAAAAAATGAGCAGAGAAAACAAAGCTTAACTTCGCGACACTAGCGACAGTACACAGTTCAAATTGGGACCTGGATTCTAGGCAGGGCCTCTACCTCAGGCTTATAGGGTCAACCAGGCCCTCGCACCTAATCCATTGGTTTCAAAACTAGGTTCACCGTACTCCAGTTCGGCCATAGAGAATTCCCAACAAAGTCATCACGGTTCCAGAAAGCTTCTTTCCCTGTTGGCCAAGATGCCAGTGCAAGAGGTATCTCTGGGACTAGACTCGTGAATTGACTAAATTCCCAAGAGGGGGATCAAGGAAGCAGACCAGGGGAGGGACCAGAGAATGGCAACTTACTCAAAAAGCCAACTTTGCCAAGGCTTGCAGGCCCAACCTTGATCTCAAAGATGTCGGGCAACAGGAAGTTCCTGGGTGCGAAACAGAGGTGGGTCCTCTAGAGTGGCACTGCCCAGCCTCAAGATGATTGGAGCGGCCATGACCCACACCCGCTCTCTCCAATATTGGCTCCACCACTTCACCAATAATCTTCTCAATGCAACCAACCACGCTTTTGCTTTTTGAAATGATGGAGTGCTGTTTTCTGTTGGGAAGGGATTCCCTCCATGTAAATCAACAGCTTGTGGGAATTCTCAGCTGTTTGTCAATGTTTGGTGGGGAACCCTCGAAATTTGCACCTTTTAGGTACCAAGACTGACGGTAGCTTTTCTACCATCTTCACCATCTTGTTGGCATATTTCTCTTTAAATAAGTCTCACCTCATACAAAGCTTGCCTTTTAAAAGTTTGCTCCAAGAGCGTAGTTGGTAAAATGTTACTTCAAAGCAAAATGGGTACACAGAGCAACCCAAATAATTATTCCGACTTGAATATCTAACATAAACAGCCCTTCTCCACACCTGAAGAGCAAAGCAGACAGTTCTGGGAATGAACAGTCAGAATCCATGCCAGCACGGGTCCTTCTGGACAGAGTTAATGCCAACCTTCAGGGCATAGCTCATCACAGGGCATAGTCCCTTGCAACACATCTCTTTGTTCACAACTATTTCAAACGG
Source organism: Ginglymostoma cirratum (assembly GCA_024137785.1). Taxonomy (NCBI): domain Eukaryota; kingdom Metazoa; phylum Chordata; class Chondrichthyes; order Orectolobiformes; family Ginglymostomatidae; genus Ginglymostoma; species Ginglymostoma cirratum. Next base: position 2,176,267 of record JAHRHZ010000089.1, on the reverse strand, counting down.
ACTTGTACTTGTGTCGCTCTTAAGTCATGATCTGGAACTCACAGCTGTTGACAGGCAATGACTTTGTTGTTTTAAGTGAAGGTTTCAGTGCTGGCCAAGGGAAACACTTGTGCGTTTAGGTCTGATGCAAAGTAAACCTCCCTCTAGACTGCCCAATAATGTGCCATTCAGCTCAAGCTCAGAAAGCACATACCAATACCAGGCTGCCACCTTCAGTGCCAGTGACCCACGGTGTTCTCTGATTTAGGATGCCCACTGAGCCAATGGAACCAGGGTCAAAACTGCACTGAGCCCATTTTGTACAGTCCTCGGAGGGAGAGCAGATGTGGGACGCCAGTAGTTTGGCACAGGATCAAACCAAGATCTAAAGGCTGAGAGGACAATTCACTGCCTTGGTTATTTGGGCCTGCAGGAATTCTGTCAACAAAGAGACCATCCAGGCCCCTTCTGGAATTCAGGCAGCTTTGTGTTTCCACAGTTGCCATGGAAAGGAGGTCCACCAATCTGACACGTGGAAGCATGCTTCTAGAATGAAGGCATGTCCTGTCACTTCAGCTTAGCATCTTCAGCAGGCTCGGAGTGCCAGTGGGAGCAACTGTGGCTGGGCAGAGACAGGCACAGGGCACAAGGTGCCAGACAATCCTTGCCAGATGTAGCAAGTGCTCTCTCGGGTTAATGTCTTTAGGGACCTTAGACAAGGGACGATCCAACTGAGGCTGCCCAAAGCCTCCTCCTTTCCAATGGTTATCTGAGTGTTTGCAGTCAGCAAATATCTGTATAACCACCACAGACAGAGGTGGCACAGCTCAAGTTGCAGCTTCTGTCGACTTTTCAATTGCTCGGGACACAACAGCCTGGCACGGTACTTGAACTGGTGCCTTTAGAATCAACGCCAACAGCATTGGGGAAGAGCTCGCACCACCTACTGGGTGATAGTGGTTGCCCAGGTTAAGTGGTGGGCAGTGCCAGTGGTAAGAACTGTCACCCGCTTTTTACGCTTTTGACGTTGGTTGGAATGACTGACCTTTCCAATTGTACGTGCCTGGAGCACCAAATAAAATGTACTGCTCGTCTGGCGTGAAACCTGCCGCGATGCCCTGTTGGCAGTACCCGAAGCGTTGGTGACCCTGCGTGCGGCCTTCACAGAACTTCCAGTCGCCACCGTCCAGCTCATCTCGGATTTGCAAGTCCTGGCTCAGCACGTAGCAGCGCCCAATCATGTCACGGGTTTCCGCTGGCTGATTCACACGCTGCCTCACCTCATAGCGATGGGCACATGTCTACGAGCAAAAGACGAACACCTCGATCACATTCACAGCCCAGGCCGTTCAGCCCAACCGCGCCATGCTGACATTCGAGCAACACACAAGCCTCACCCTGCCCACTTAAACATAAACTAACTAGAATTAAGAGGAGGCCATTTAGCCCTGCTCCATCATTCTATATGGTCACCTAACTCTATACCTGCTTTCGCCCCAAAGATCCCTAAGAACTGCTTCACCTCACCGTATCCTTTTCCCTCCCTCACAGCTTTATTGAGCTTCCACTTAAACTTGGGTATTTTCAACTAAACTATTCCGTTTTGTTACGACACACCTCTGGAGCAGGTGGGACTTGAACCTGGACCAGAAGCGCCCTTCCCTGTATCTATGCTCTTCCTCTCAGCCACTCGAGTTTCCCAACCCTCTGGAGAAGGGAGTTTCCCCTGAATTCTCTGCTAGGTTTTCACAACTGGAACCATGTGGAGATCGACTCTACAATCTTTGTGACGACCTTTATCAGCACAGCTCTCAGTCTTCACTTTCCGAGAGAGAAGGGACACTTCTTTGCCCCGTGACACCTGTTCAATCTTGTTATACGCCATTCTCTGAACTCCCATCATTCACCAAGTTTGGCCAACACAGTGCAGACAGAATCACAGAATCCCTACAGTGGGGAAGCAGATCATTCGGCCCATCAAGTCCACACTGACCCTCCAGGGAGCATCCCACTCTGACCCACCCCACTACCCCATCCCTGTAACCCTGCATTTCCCATGGCTAACCCACCTACCCTACACATCCCTGGACACTACGGACAATCTAGCACAGGCAGTCCACCCTAACCTGTGCACCTTTGGAGGAAACTGGAGCACCAGGAGGAAACCCACGCAGACACGGGGAGAATGTGCAAACTCCACACAGACAGTTGCCCGAGGGTGGGATTGAATCCAGGATCCTGGCACTGGGAGGCATTGGTGCCAACCACTGAGCCACATGCCACCCCTTGGTTTGCTCTGCCCTCTACGCTGAGTCAGTGTCAACGGAAGCAACAGTCAAGAGGGTTCATAGGGAATGCTTCAGTTGGAATCAGTGCCCGTGGGTGAGGTAGACCCAGCCAGGGGCTCTGCCTTCCACTACCAGCTGGTGGCCTCTGTGGGCATCAGACAGGGATAGGGCTTGCCTGCGCCGGCCACTGCAGTCAAACAGTCGGCTACCATCCACACAAGGTCCATGGGAGCTATGGAAGGTTAAAAGTGACAGCAGCTGTGGGATTTGGGAGGAGAAAGAGAAATGCGTTTTAAACCACATTTTTCTTTTAAATGGTGGGAGCTGCTGGGTAATTGTGCTCATCAAGGTGAGGGACATCAGTGTTGAGGAGTTTATTGATCTATTGCTGGGGTCCCATATCAATATCAGGAACATAGCTCTGCACTGACAATGAATGTTAAATGAACTTCGGCTCCTACTCCCCATTCCTGCTCAAATAGGGCAGCTTGTCAATCCTGCATAGGAGGCCAACACTTAGAACAAATGGCATACATTTTAAATCACACAAAACAGGCCATTCGACCCAACTGATTCAGACTGGTGCTTATTAGTAACACTGGATGTTACTAACAGATGGCCACTGGAAACTGAGTTATTTGTCCAATGTGTTTCGTTTGGGTTCCTTGCCACCAATGCAGCAAGGAGATGTCTTAGGATTTATTTGGAATAGATTTTAAATGGTCCCTCCAGAAATAAAACAGAATAGGAGAACGGTCACTAGGCCTTCTGCCCATCATAACACCCCCCGCTGGGTTTCTGAAAGAGCGCCTCACAACCCCACCCCCACTGCCTTTGCCCTGTAATCCTGCCCCTTCTTTTTTTGGTTTTCCTTTCAATCATGATCCCATTCTCTTGTGAATTGACCCTGCCTCCAGCACACTCTCAGGCAGTACATTCCAGAGCCAAACCGCTCGCCGTGTAAAAGACATTTCTCCTCACGTTAGCCGTGGTCCTTCCGACGAAAGGTGGCCACACCAGGAATCTGACTGAACATTTGCCGCCATTCCTGCCTTTTTATTTTCACTCGACTGGACTCTTCCAATGTAGCCACCTCATTCCCAACTGCAGCCTATGGCAATTAATGGCACTGCGTAGCCTACCAACAAGAGGTAACCTTGCAGTGCAGTCGTGCACCTGCTAACTTTGCCCACTTGAGTACAGCTAAAACTGGATGCCAACCGTACAGTGACATTCAAATTTAAATTACAAAATGGATTGGGATTTGATCTAATCAATGGGCTAATCTTTTTGCTGATTATGCAGCTAGACTGCCAAAAAAAAGCTGTCTGCATTTGCAAGAGGACATTTTCCCCATTTATATTTGCTTTTCAGAGAGAATCTCTTGTTCAAAATGCCTTTTCAAGTTCAAACACTTTAAGAAGAAAATGATTCTTTCTAACATCTGTTAATTTTCTTCCATGATCCCGTGCTAACACATCTCTAGTACTATTCAGCTCCCTCGGGCTCAGTGATTTTTAAAAGGAATGCCATAAATAAAACAATTTTTGTTTTTAAAAAAGAGCTCTCATCTCCTTTCGGCACTCTTCGCTATTCTCTTTGTCCACTGAAGATGTCGGTAAGTGTTGGGATAGTGTTCCACAGCCACCGGCCAATCTTCCATTTCAAACAGGGAACAAAAGTCGGGAAATAAGCCCTTCATACTGAACCTCCATTTCCTCACACAAGCAGACACATATGGCGTGTGTAACTCACCCCAAGGTTCTGTGGCCAATTCCATGTTCCCAACTGCTATCGCTTGCTGACCAGAAACTTCCTTGTCCCTTCCTCTTCAGCCTAAAGAAGCTTCTGAAACTGAATAACTCCCTCACAGCCAACAAAAAGCAGTGCTGTTAAAATGTGCGATACAATGGCGAAACAAAGTTACGTCTTTTTCTCCTTGTAACTTCACCAATGATTTGCCTTAGACTCAGAGATATACACCAACGAAACAGACCCTTTGGTGAAACATGTCGTGCTGACCCAATATCCTAAATTAATCTAGTCCCATTTGCCAGCATTCGACCCATATCCCTCTAAACCCTTCCTATTCATATACCCATCCAGATGCCTTTTAAATGTTGTAATTGTACCAGCCTCCACCACTTCCTCTGGCAGCTCATTTCATAACCACACCACCCTCTGCATGAAAACAGCTGTCCCTTAGGTCTCATCCGGTTTATAAAAATTCTTGAATCCATGTCGGATTATGATTTCTCATGTCACTCCTGAATAATCCCTTAAAGGCACCTTTGAGAATTAAATTGATTTTGAATTCAGTAATTCAGTCAGCATGAACTGTAACTGGCTCACAGTTATGTACAAACATAGTTCAATAGTGCCAAGTTTTCCAGCAGACTGAGCTTTTCTTTATACATAATATCTCCAGACCATTGCCTTTTTATTAACAACTCACCACAACTTTCCCTCCAATTCCTTGGCTTTTGACCGTCACACCCAACCATTGGTTCTCTTTACTCTCCCTCCTCAGATCAACTGGAAAAGACACAAGAACGTTACTGAACTTGATACACTAATTGGCCGACGCTGCTTTGAAAATCCCTCGTGTTTGCAGTGTGTGCATTGAGTCCACTCCCACCCTGTGGCTGTTAGCCCATACAATGTCCATCTTCCTTGTCATTAACTACAAAGGGATGGATTCGGACCAGAAGTAGGCCTCTCAGGCCCTCTCTGGTCTACCCCAGCATCCAAGAGGATCATAAAGAATCGGAGAAAATAGGAGTTCTCTTCCCAAATTAGAATTAGGCCGCTCATTGAGCCCAAACAGTCATTTAACATGGTCGTAGGTGATCTTCTATCTCAGTGCGATACTCCCATTGTCTCCATGTACCTCTTAAAGTCTTTAGCGACTAGAAATCTTTCTTAAATATGTTGAGTCACTTGGCTTCCACCCGCTTCTGTGGCAGATAATTCCACAGGTTCATCACCCTCTAAGTGACGAAATTTCTCCTCATCTCAGTCTGAAATGGGCTGCCCTGTATCCTGAGATCGTGACCCCTGGTTTTGGAAGCCCCCTTTGGCAGGGAAAACATCTTCCCTGCATATAGAGTGTCCAGCCCTGTTAGGATTTTACACATTTCAATCCGAACCCCTCTCATCCTTCTAAATTCGAGTGAACACAGGCCCAGTCGAACCAATCTCTCCTCATACAATAGTCCTGCCATCCCCGGTATCAGTTGAGTGAACCTCCACTGCACTCCCACTATGGCAAGGCTAAGGGAAGCTAAAACTGCACACAATATTCTGGGTACGGTCTCACCAAAGCCCTGTCCAGCTGCAGCAAGCCATCCTCACACCCCAAACCCTCTTGGAATTAATGCAAACACCCAACTAACTGCTTGCTGCATCTGAGAGTGACCACAACCCCACATTCCCCCCATTAACCCCAAGAGCTCCCTTAAATAGTGAAATCTGTCTATTTCGTCTTTCCAGTTGGCCATTTCATCGCGCAAACTCACTTCACAAAACCTTTCAAGTCAGCTGAAGAAATGTTTACCCAATCACTAAAAAGCATTATCACCGACACAACAGTTGCCCAGTTACTCATAATAAAACCGTTCAAAAGAATGTTACAGTACGGTGTATACAAAGTAAGAACGCTTTTGAAACAAAATCAAGATCACCATCAAACCACAACTCATATGTCATTAGCACCCTTAATGTAGTGACACCTTGCAAGGTGTTGCACGGGATCTTCAGCAAACAAGTTTGCAGATGACACTAACCTGGAAAGTTTATAAACTGGGAGGGGACAGCGTGGAACCCCAAAAGGACATTGACAAGTTGGTGGGGTGGGCGGAGAGGTGAGTGATGAGCTTCAACGCAGAGAAGTGTGAGGGGATGCACTTTGGTTGGCAGAACATTGAAAGACAATATAAAAGAGGGGGTACGATTCTAAAGGGGGTGCAGGGGCAGAGGGAGCTGGGTGTATCTGGGCACAGATCATTGAAGGTGCCAGGAGAGGTGGAGAGAGCAGTGAATAAAGCACACAGTGCCCTCAGCTTCATTAATAGGGACACAGAGTACAGGAGCAGGGAGGTGATGGTGAACTGGTACAAGACACTTGTTAGACCTCAGCTGGAGGATTGTGTACAGCTGTGGGCCCCACATTATGGGAAAGATGTGAGCGCATTGGAGAGAGTGCAGAAGGGATTTACAAGAATGGTTCCAGGAATGAGAAACGTCAGCGATGAGGATGGATTGAAGAAGTTGGGACTGTTCTCCTTGGAGAGAAGAAGGCTGAGAGGGAGATCTGTTAGAGGTTTTCAACATCATGAGCGGGGGCTGGACAGAGTAAACAGGGAGAAGCTGTTCCCACATGTAAAAGGGACAAGAACGAGAGGGGAGTGGATTGAAAGTGATAAAGCGAGGGGGATGTGAGGAAAAACATTCTCACCCAGCGAGTAGTTAGGGTGTGGAATGCACCGCCTGGAAATGTGGAGGAGGCAGGCTCCATTGAGGCATTCAAGAGGGGGCATTGGATCAGTATTGGGATAGAAACGGTGTGCAGGGATATGGGGAAAAGGCAGGAGATTGGAACTGGGTAACGCAGACCTGATGGGCCGAATGATCTGACACTTAGGCCCTGAAAGGTTCATAGTCAAAACCTTTGGTCAAAGAGGTAGATTTTGAAGCGCATCTGAAAGGAAGAAACACAGGCACAGGGACGGAGCAATTTAGCAAGGGATTGCCAGAGTTTAGGGCCTTGGTGGCTGAAAACATGGCCATCACCGGTTCTTTTGCACTGATGTGCTGGGCTCCCCCATTATTGAAGATAAAGATATTTGTGGAGCCTTCTCTGTCCCACTTAGCATGGTGATAGTGCCACCCAACACAATGGATGATACCCTCAATGTAAAGACAGGGCCTCCTACCTGCAAGGACTGTGCGGTGGTCACTCCTCCCTATACCATCGGGTGTCATCTACAACAGGTAGACTGATAAGAACAAAGTCTAGAAGAATCTTTCCCTCTTGCTGATTCCCTTGTCACCTATCACTGGTCCATATGCCCTGCAGGACATGGTTACAGCAGCCAGTCAGGATGCCACAAAGTCTCTCTTTTAATAATGGACACTGAAGCCTCCAGCCAGAGTCCATTTTGTGTCCTTGCCACCCCTGATGCTTTTCCAAGTGGTGTTCCCAGGCCCAGAGCTCTGAAATTCCCCTCCTAAACCCTTCACCTTTATTCTTCAAGACAATCCTTTAGCAGCTGCCTCACTGACCAGTCTTGAGACCACCTGTCCTCATATCTCCTTACGTAGCTCAATGTCAAATTGTATTTGTTAACGCCCGTGAAATGCCTCGGGATCTTTTCCCATGTTAAAGGCACTATGTAAATGCAAGTCATTATATACTGTAAAGAGGTTCACACAATCCAAACGCATCTCTGTCTACTTCAAACTGTCCTTTCGTTCGTCTGCTTCTGGCTTTTCAAGCCTCTCATTGAGGCCATTCAGGGAGCAGACCTGAGTCTGTGCCAGTGCAACAACCAATCAGGAAGCTGCGACATGACCCAGGCAGAGAGCGCCAGTATGAGGCTGCAGTCACATGTAAATTTAAACAGAACAACCGACTCGGTATGTACGGTCACAGAATGAGCGAGGGGAGGGGGAAAAGAAAAAGCGTTTGTCTGACCATCATTATCAATTTCGACTTGATCACACTCATCGTCTTCTGTTATTATTGGGCACGCAAAGAGTCCTCCAGTGCGATTGGCGAGCTGCTGTGACTGGGCACGGGCCTGAGGTGCCCCCACCAGAATCCTGTAAAGAAACAGCAAGGGAAACCATTGTTGACCCGTGGCATTGCAGACTGGATGGCATTAGCAGTTTGATCACAGCTGCTGGCACTGCAGCACAGGCCCGATCCCAAACCCGGCTTGACAAATCCTTCTTTGCTCTTGTTTTGTTACTTAACGTGCTGGTCAGTCACTACGACACTCAGGCAATTTTCATGAACAACAAAACAGAATTTTGTTAAGCTAAAGGAAAAAAAAAAATGAATAACAAGCTATCAAAACACAGAAAACAGGAGCAGGAGTAGGCCATTCGGCCCCTCGAGCCTGAACCACCATTCAATATGATCATGGCTGACCATGCAATCTCAGTGTCCCACTCCCCACTTTCCCTCCATAACCCTTGACCCCTTTAGCTGCAAGAGCCACATCCAGCTCCCTCTTGAATATATCTAATGAACTGGCCCCAACAGCTTCCTGTGAGAGAGAATTCCACAGGTTCACAACTCGAGTGAAGAAATTCTTCCTCATCTCAGTCATCATCATCGAATCCCTACAGTGTGGAAACAAGCCCTTCGGCCCAACAAGTCCACACTGACCCTCAAAGCATCCCACCCAGACCTATCCCCCTATAACCCACCTAAATCTACACATCCCTGAACACTACGGGCAATTTAGCATGGCCAATCCACATGGAGTTTGCACATCTTCGGACTGTGGGAGGAAACCCACACAGACACAGGGAGGATGTGCAAACTCCATACAGACAGTTGCCCGAGGGTGGAATCAAACCCAGGACCCTGGCGCTGTGAGGCAGCAGTGCTAACCACTGAGCCACCGCGCTGCCCTGAATGGCTCACCTGTTATTCTTAGACTGTGACCCATAGTTCTGGATTTCCCCAACATCGGGAACATTCCTCCCACATCTAGCCTGTCCAGTCCCATCAGGATTTTATACGTTTCTATGACACGACACCACACGACCGCACCCCCTCCCCCATTCTTCTAAATTCCAGCGAGTACAAGCCCATTGACCCAGTCTTTCATCAAATGTCAGTCATGCCATCCCGGGAATCAGTCTGGTGAACCTTTGCTGGAATCCAACCTCAAAATATGCAGTAAAACAAAGCTTTAGCTTATTTTCTGGCAATATTCATTACAGAGACTCAAGTCCACAGAAATTATACCTCTGTCTCAAATCTTTCGGGACTTCTAACCGACTCCTTCTAGTTTGTTTGCGATGGGTACTTTTTCCAAATCTGCCAACATGAACTTTTGAGAGCTTAAACTTTCTATGTTCCAAATACTTGCAGCTTTCCAACCAAACTCTCCTGGTTTGGAAGTTTCACAAACTAAACCTTCCTGCTGAGGGGGATCAGTTCCCCGAACTGGCCTGAACTTATTCTAGGATAGAAACTAAATTTATTCTCGGAAAGAAACTAAACTTGCTTCTAAGCTCAACACTTTGTCCCCCTCCACCCACATATCAACGAATACCGCTCACGCTTGGATATTGAGCAGTTTTTCCGCCGCCTCCGCCTCTCCACCTATCCTCTCCTCTATCCATCCTCTATCCGCCTCCCCCTCTCTCCCTATTTATTTCAGAACCCTCTTCCCCTCCCCCATTTCTGATGAAGGGTTTAGGCCCGAAACGTCAAGTTTTCCTGCTCCTATGATGCTGCTGGACCTGCTGTGTTCATCCAGCCCCATGCTTGTTATCTAAGCTCAACACTGATGTCTTTTGGACGAAACTATTTTTTTTTTTAATTGCCCAATCCTCGCATCTGCTGAACTGAAAACAAAGCTAACGACCTTAAATATTTACCGTACCATTTATAAATCCAACAGTATATACATCTTCCCATTGACACCAGAAAGGTCTGTAATTATGTGCACTCAGACAAAAACGCTAGATTTTGTCACCCAGTCAGGAGCATTCTCTGACCGTTCGCTTGTTAAATAGAAAACCCTCCAAGTAAGAATCACCCATAAGCCTCTATTTCAAATCCACATTCGCAAAAATGATATTTATGGATTAAAATTATACACCTTTCATCATAGTTGCCTAGAAATAGAGACTGTAGGGATATCTATACACTTTAACAGCATTGTGGACCGGTACTAGACTGTATAATACAGCCAGGGACCAGGGGCTATTGCAGTCTGGCACCTGACTCTTTCAAGCAACATGCTTCAGTCTGCTCAGAATCGATTTTCACGACATCGGCTTCATTATGGCAGTAGGTCAGGAACAGGCTAAGTGCTGCAGAGTTGACTTGGGCACTGGCTTTCCAGCCAGCCCCAGGAAAACCCACCTATTCCATCTCTTTTCTAATCCTCACCAGCTCCTCCCGACAATGACCGGATCAACATCGGGAACTTGTCAGCCATCATTCAACGGGTGGCACGCTCACCTTGGAATCAGAAGGCTGTTGTTTGCAAGTCCCGCTCCGAGGGCTTGAGGGTACAATTCAGACTGACACTCTCGTCTCAGATGAGGCATTACACCAAGTCACCCGTCTTGAGACGGAGGGATTTGCAATAAGACCCTTGTACATCAGTCACTGAAAGTAAGCATTGCAGGTGCAGCAGGTGGTGAAGAAGGTAAATGGTCTGTTGGCCTTCATAGTGAGAGGGTTCGAGTCCAGGAGCAGGGATGTCTTGCTGCAATTGTACAGGGCCTTGGTGAGACCACATCGGGAGTATTGTGGGCAGTTCTGGTCTCCTTACCTGAGGAAGGATGTTCTGGCGATGGAGGGAGTGCAGCGAAGGTTTACCAGGCTGATGCCTGGGAATGGTAGGATGTACGAAGGGAGAGTGGATTAGTTAGGGCTATATTCACTAGAGTTTAGAAGAATGAGGGGGGAGTCTCATAGAAACCTGTAAAATTGTAACAGGACTAGACAGGGTAAATGCAGGAAGGATGTTCTCGATGACAAAGGAGTCCAGAACCAGGGGTCACAGTCTAAGGAGATGGAGCAGGCCACTAAGGACTGAGATGAGGAGAAATGTCTTCACCCAGACAGTCGGGGGAGCCTGTGGGATTCTCTGTCACAGAAAGCAGTTGAAGCCAAAACACTGAATGTTTTCAGGAAGGACATAGTTCTTAGGACTAAAGGGGCCGAAGGGTATGGGGAGAAAGCAGGAACAGGGAACCCATTTGGACGCTCAGCCATGATCATATTGAATGGCCTACTCCTGCTCCCATCTTTCTATGTTCCTAAGGAGCGTCTTCACAGAGGAGAGAGACAGAAGCTGAGAGGGTGAGGGAGCGAATTCCTGAGCTTAGCAGCAAGGCAGCTATAAGTATCCATGGTTGGGTGATTGGAAAGTTCCTTTCTTCTCATGTCCACAATGTACCATGCACAGCCTCGACATTTTATCTCATTTCATTCGTGTGGCACAAGTACATTTTCATTGTTCTTCCTCCTCGAACGACAGGTGCCCACTATGCCAGACGTGTGCCAACAAACACAAGGAGGCGATTTTAAGACGGGCGTGCGGGTCGGATTTGGTCAGAAGGGAAGCCTTAAACGGAAATATAGAACTGTGTCAGAGACATCCGATGTAACCAATGTTACAAGTTCAAAAGCGGCTGGTCAGGGGTTCCAGTTTTGGGGAATCCTGGCAGTTGTTAACAAGATGAGGATAGCTTTGGGAGAAGGCAAATGCTTTTGCAGATAACAAGGCGTGGGGCTGGATGAACACAGCAGGCCAAGCAGCATCATAGGAGCAGGAAAACTTGACGTTTCGGGCCTAGACCCTTCACAAATGCTTTTGCAGCGCTGTTTGTGGGTCACGTTGGAACATGAGTGCTTCCTCCAAGCTCCTCCGCTACCTCAAGGGGGTCAAACACTGTAGCCTGGGGGTCAGGTTTACAGTCACCTGGTCTGGAGTGCTGTGTATCCGAGCAGAGATCAAGGCAGTCAGATTTTGCAAACAGAAATGGAGGAGGGAGGGGTGGAAAAAGAGAGAGGAGCAAAACTAGATAACAAGGGGTAGAGCTGGGTGACCACAGCAGGCCAGGCAGCATCAGAGATTTTCTGAAGTAGGGTCCCGACCCGAAACGTCAGCTTTCCTGCTCGTCTGATGCTGCCTGGCCTTCTGTGTTCATCCAGCTCTACCCCTTGTTATCTAGTTTTGCTCCTCTCTCTTTTTCCACCCCTCCCTCCTCCATTTCTGTTTGCAAAATCTGACTGCCTTGATCTCTGCTCGGATACACAGCACTCCAGACCAGGTGACTGTAAACCTGACCCCCAGGCTCCAGTGTTTGACCCCCTTGAGGTAGCGGAGGAGCTTGGAGGAAGCACTCATGTTCCAACGTGACCCACAAACAGCGCTGCAAAAGCATTTGTGAAGGGTCTAGGCCTGAAACGTCAAGTTTTCCTGCTCCTATGATGCTGCTTGGCCTGCTGTGGTCACCCAGCTCTACGCCGTGTTATCTCAGATTCTCCAGCATCTGCGGTTCCTACTATCTCTGAGGAACAAAACTACCTGTGCTGCATCCATCAAACAAAACCAGGAATGAGCGTCAGGTCTCTGCTTGACTGTGAATTGCTGCGGGTTTTCAGCGAACACCATCTGGAATTCTCAGGCGGTTCACATTTCATGCAGGTTTTGAGAGAGGTTTCTGCAGATCATCGCTTCGTTTATCTTTTCATTTTTGCGCCCCTCTCCTCCGAAGCTACTCAGTGTCTTGGACACAGTAGCCCTTCTCCGGGCTGTCCTGTGCCACTTGGAACAAACACAAACAGAAATTGCTGGAAAAACTCAGGGGGTCTGGTAGCTTCTCTGCGAAGATAAACAGGGTTAAGATTTTAAGTCCGGTATGACTCTTCTTTAGAACCATTCTGAAGGGATGGGTGGAGGGGGGGGGAGAGAGCGAGAGAGAGAGAGCCACACACAGAAAGAGAGAGTGAGGAGGGAGAGAGAGAGAGAGACAGAGAGAGAGTGCAAGAGAGAGACACACATACACACACAGAGACACACACACAGAGGGAGAGAGAGACAAAGAGAGAGAGAGAGAGAGAGACAGGGAGAGAGAGACAGAGACACACACACACACACAGAGAGACACACACACAGAGGGAGAGAGAGACAAAGAGAGAGAGAGAGAGAGAGAGAGACAGGGAGAGAGAGACAGAGAGAGAGAGAGAGAAGGAGATCTCCCTCAATGATGACAGACAGTGGGTATCCTGTTTGCTTTTGCCCATCCCCTTCACCTCCGTCAGCCCATTCACGATGATATATTTGTTCATGGGATGTGGATGTCGCTGGCTGGGCCAGCTTTTACTGCCCATTCCTGATGTATGTCTGTCTTGTATATTGCCTTATCCAATGCTTTTTGAAACTCCAAATATATCCACTGGTTTCCCCTTATCCATCTTAGTGCACCCACAAATAAACTACTAATAATGTTTGCGAAACATGATTTCCCTTTTATAGATCCTTCCTAATTCTGCTTAATTCTATGGTTTTCTAAGGGCCCTGCATCATGTTCCTAGTAATAGAATATATTTTGATGGCAGGCAAACTGACCCCTGGCTTTCTATTTTCTCTCTTCCTCCTTTCTCAAATCATGTCACGATGCTTGCTATCTGCCAATCTCTGGGGACTGTTTAAGACTCAGTGGAATTTTGGAAGACACTGAGCATCTACAAAAGTCTCGTGGATTTATTGCCATTTAGTCCTGTTAATTTTTCCAGTATTTATTCATTTATACTGAATTCCTTCATTCCCCATTCTCACTAAGAAGCTTCGGTCCCCATTATTTCTGGAATGTCTTTTGAGTTCTTTATCAAAAGATTTACAAGGATGTTGCCGGGGTTGGAGGGTTTGAGCTTCAGGGCTGGGGCTATTTTCCCTGGAGTGTTGAACGCTGAGGGGTGACCTTATAGAGGTTTATAAGATCATGAGGGGCATGGATAGGGTGAATAGCCAAGGTCTTTTCCCCAGGGTAGGGGAACTAGAGGGCATAGAGTCACAGAGATATACAACACAGAAACCGACCCTTTGGTCCAACTCGTCCATGCCGACCAGATATCCTAAATTAATCTAGTCCCATGTTCCAGTATTTGGCCCATATCCCTCTAAACCCTGCAGGCCAAGCAGCATCATAGGAGCAGGAAAGCTTGACGTTTCGGGCCTAGACCCCTCATCAGAAATGGGGGAGGGGAAGAGGGTTCTGAGATAATAGGGAGAGAGGGGGAGGCGGATAGAAGATGGATAGAGGAGAGGATAGGTGGAGAGGAGACAGACAAGTCGAAGAGGCGGGGATGGAGCCAGTAAAGGTGAGTGTAGGTGGGGGGGTAGGGAGGAGATAAGTCAGTCCAGGGAGGACGGACAGGTCAAGGGGGCGGGATGATGTTAGTAGGTAGGAGATGGGGGTGCGGCTTGAGGTGGAAGAAGGGGATAAGTGAGAGGAAGGACAGGTTAGGGAGGTGGAGATGAGCTGGGCTGGTTTTGGGATGCGGTTGGGGGAGGGGAGATTTTGAAGCTTGTGAAATCCACATTGATGCCATTGGGCTGCAGGGTTCCCAGGCTGAATATGAGTTGCTGTTCCTGCAACCTTCGGGTGGCATCATTGTGGCACTGCAGGAGGCCCAGGATGGACATGTTGTCTGAGGAATGGGAGGGGGAGTTGAAATGGTTCGCGACTGGGAGGTGCAATTGTTTATTGCGAATCAAGCGCAGGTGTTCTGCAAAGCGGTCCCCAAACCTCCACTTGGTTTCCCCGATGTAGAGGAAGCCACAGCGGGAACAGCGGATACAGTATACCACATTAGCAGATGTGCAGGTGAACATCTGCTTATTGTGGAAAGTCTTCTTGGGGCCTGGGATTGGGGTGAGGGAGGAGGTGTGGGGGCAGGTGTAGCACTTCTTGCGGTTACAAGGAAAAGTGCCGGGTGTGGTGGGGCTGGAGGGGAGTGTGGAACGGACAAGGGAGCCACAGAGAGAGTGGACCCTCTGGAAAGCAGACAAGGGTATGGAGGAAAAAATGTCTTTGGTGGTGGGGTCGGCTTGCAGATGGCAGAAGTGTCGGAGGATGATGCGTTGGATCCGGAGGCTGGTGGGGTGGTACGTGAGGATGAAGGGGATTCTTTTTTGGTTGTTATTGCGGGGACGGGGTGTAAGGGATGAGTTGCGGGAAATGCGGGAGACACAGTCAAGGGCGTTCTCGACCACTGAGGAGGGGGCAAGTTGCGGTCCTTGAAGAACGAGGACATCTGAGATGTACAGGTGTGGAATGCCTCATCCTGGGAGCAGATGCGGTGGAGGTGAAGGAGTTGGGAATAGGGGATGGCATTTTTGCAGGAAGGTGGGTGGGAGGAGGTGTATTCCAGGTAGCTGTGGGAGTCGGTGGGCTTGAAATGGGTATCGGTTTCTAGGTGGTTACCCAAGATGGAGACAGAGAGGTCCAGGAAGGAGAGAGAGGTGTTAGAGATGGTCCAGGTGAACTTCAGGTTGGGGTGGAAGGTGTTGGTGAAGTGGATGAACTGTTCGAGCTCCTAGTGGGAGCACGAGGCGGCGCCGATACGGAGGCTCGGGGATCGCTTTGCAGAACACCTGCGCTCGGTTTGCAATAAACAACTGCACCTCCCAGTCGCGAACCATTTCAACTCCCCCTCCCATTCCTCAGACGACATGTCCATCCTGGGCCTCCTGCAGTGCCACAACGATGGCACCCGAAGGTTGCAGGAACAGCACCTCATATTCCACTTGGGAACCCTGTAGCCCAATGGCATTAATGTGGATTTCACAAGCTTCAAAATCTCCCCTCCCCCAACCGCATCCCAAAACCAGCCCAGCTCATCCCCGCCTCCCTAACCTGTCCTTCCTCCCACCTATCCCCTCCTCCCACCTCAAGCCCCACCCCCATCTCCTATCTACTAACATCATCCCGCCCCCTTGACCTGTCCGTCCTCCCTGGACTGACCTATCTCCTCCCTACCCCCCTACCTACACTCACCTTTACTGGCTCCATCCCCGCCTCTTCGACTTGTCTGTCTCCTCTCCACCTATCCTCTCCTCTATCCGCCTCCCCCTCTCTCCCTATCTATTTCAGAACCCTCTTCCCCTCCCCCATTTCTGATGAAGGGTCTAGGCCCGAAACGTCAAGCTTTCCTGCTCCTATGATGCTGCTTGGCCTGCTGCGTTCATCCAGCTCTACACCTTGTTATCTTGGATTCTCCAGCATCTGCAGTACCTATTATCCCTCTAAACCTTTCCTCCTCATGTCCCCATCCAGATGCCTTTTAAATGTTGTAATTGTACCAGACTCCACCACTTCCTCTGGCAGCTCATTCCATACAC
This sequence comes from Ginglymostoma cirratum, assembly GCA_024137785.1. Lineage (NCBI taxonomy): Eukaryota > Metazoa > Chordata > Chondrichthyes > Orectolobiformes > Ginglymostomatidae > Ginglymostoma > Ginglymostoma cirratum. The sequence continues at coordinate 2,159,892 of JAHRHZ010000089.1, read as the reverse complement.
GCAACACCCTGTGTGTGTAAATGTTGCCTGGTTGGTCCCTTTTAAATCTTTCCCCTCTCACCTTAAACCTATGCCCCTCTAGTTTTGGACTCCTCTACCCTGGGGAAAAGACCTTGGCTATTTACCCTATCCATGCCCCTCATGATTTTATAAACCTCTATAAGGTCTCCCCTCAGCCTCCGACATTCCAGGGAAAATAGCCCCAGCCTATTCAGCCTCTCCCTACAGCTCAAACCCTCCAACCCTGGCAACATCCCTGTAAATCTTTTCTGAACCCTTTCAAGTTTAACAACATCCTTCCTATAGCAGGGAGACCAGAATTGAATGCGGTATTCCAAAAGTGACCACCCAACTTCTGTACTCAATGCACTGACCAATAAAGGTAGGTTTAAGGTGAGAGGGGAAAGATTTACAAGGACCTAAGGGGTAACTTTTTCACACAGAGGGTGTTGCGTGTATGGAATGAGCTGCCAGAGGAAGTGGTGGAGGCTGGTACAATTACAACATTTGAAAGGCATCTGGATGGGTACATCAATCGGAAGGGTTTAGAGGGATATTGGACAACCAGGATCAGGATTAGACGCTTCATGATTCCTTGATCAAAAGTCACCCGTGACGAGAGTGAGTCAATGGGAGGTGATTTAGTCACTTGGAATTGCATGCTTGGATTGGATCAGTATGTGTTTATCTGCTGCTGGCTGCACTGTAAACACAGTTTAAGGGCAAGTGTTGTACGTTTTTCGTTCTTGGCATTTCTCAGCGAGCTGCAGCACAGAGCCCTATTGTGTTGGTGATATTTTAGGCATCTTACTATCCCTCAACTGTGTTCAAACTTTCTGCCTTATTTGGACAGCCTTGGGCCTTGAGTAGCCTTGCTGCTATTTGAAGCACATTCCTGCCGAGTTCCTTTATCGTGACCAGGCCTCAATGCTCGCACAAGCTTGGTCCATGTTTTACTTGAGCGGATGCTTGAATTCTCTTCACGAGAGACACAACCTTTGCTTTAAAAGGGGAAGAAAGCTGAAGTCAAACAGTTTCGACAAAACTAGCCCACTTGACATGGCATCAACAACAGGTGTCAGAAAGGCTATGGCTCTCTCGTTGCCGTCTTTCCTGTGAAGCATTCTGGATAGAATGGCATCATGAAAAACGCTGAAAATGTGCCACAGCTCTGTTGATCAGAACTGGACAGTTCATCAACCTCAAAACACGACCTCCATCTCTCTCTGTCTCCACAGACACAGTGTTTACAGCGTTTTCTGTTTTCATTTTCATCTTTCTGTCATATAAGGGGATCTGTCTGACTGTGAGAGAGGCCAATGAGACAGTATACAATACTGCAGGAAGTGATCCAACATCTCTCGTTCTCTCTAGTAGCCTCGTGCCAAGATCAGTCCACGGTGAGATGCTTCACAAAGTGAGCTTTCTTTCGTTCATTCACTGAATGTGGGCTCAGCATTTATTGCCCATCCCTAATTGCCCACTGCTGTGGGTCTGGAGTCACATGTAGTCCAGACCAGCTAAGGATGTCAGTCACTAGTGAACCAGATAGGTTTATCTAACGATCAACAACAGTTTCATGGTCATCATTAGAATCTCTATTCCAGGTTTTTTTAAAAAATTGAATTGAATTGAAATTCCACCACCTCCCACGGTGAGATTACAAACCCAGAAAATGACCTGGGTCTCAGGATCAATGATATAGTAATAATGCCATTAGGTATTGCCTCTCCTTAAATCGAGGAGACTCTGTAAATATTCTTTAGCAAAACAACAAAACCTACAATATTGTACTTTCCAACAGCCTCATTGGGCCCGTTGAAAAAAAAATCACAGAGGAGACGAGAGTCCTCTCACCTCAGACTCACAAGGGTCCAGGTTCAAAGACCAGTTCAGGCCTTGAGCAGAAAGCTCCAGGCTGATGTTCTCGCGCCGTGCTGAGGGAGCACTGCTCTGTTCCTGTACTGCCATCAAAACAAAACGCTGCAGATCTCAGCGGGTCAGGCAGCATATCCATGGGGAGAGAGCAAGCTAACGTTTCAAATCTGGATGGTTCCGTCAGAGCCGAAGTGAAGTGCGGAGGCGGCAGCATTTAGAATCCCTTCGGCCCAACAAGTCCACACCAACCCGCAGAGCATCCCACCCAGACCCTTCCCCCTATAAACCCCCTAATCTAGGCATCCCTGAACACTACAGACAATTTTAGCACGGCCAATCCACCCTAACCTGCACATTTTTGGACTACGGGATGAAATCAGAACACCCAGATTATACTAAAATTGAGGGGGGGGAGGGGTGTAGAGTGCTGGGGGAGAAAAGATGCTGATAGTTCAGATTAAGTGATGGGAATGTGAGAATGGCAGGACAATGATGCGTCTAACTGCCAGAGCGGGAAGGACAGACTGTCCCAATGCTCTGTTTCTGCATTGTTGAAGGGGCTGTCTTTCGAATGAAGTCCAAGCAGCTCTGCCAGAGCACAGCAGAGGAATTCTTCTGAATAGTCCTAGCAATGATTTAATCCTTCAATCACCATCACAGGAAACAGGTTATCTGGTCATTATCAAGTTGCTCACTGTGGGGGCTTGTTGCACACAAAACCATGACTATGTTTTGTAAATTGTGACAATTCCAGACCAGAAATTCTGTATTTCGATTCTCTTTATGCAAATGGTCTGCTTTTCGTGTCTTTCCTTTCAGGCAGAGCTGCGCTTATTGTGCCATTCAGCTTTTAACTCTGCACCGATGCTTCGCTTCTTCACTGCTCCATCCACTTTCACATAGTTTTCTGATTGGCCTGTTCAGAGATGCTACCACACGCCTTTAAAACAGGTTGGATTCGATCTTGGGCCTCCTGGTCTAGAGGTGGGGGCGCTACCCCTAGAGCCCTTACTGCTACCAACTCTGTATGATGAAGCACAAAAGGAGCTGGCTGAGACTTTACTGGACGCCTTGGTATTTCAGAAAACTATTCCAGCTCACTGCAATTTAATAATGCGGTCAGCACCCCTTTTAAGAATCCAAAATGCTCAACTGGAACAAGTGGTCAAATTACTGAAATGTCTGTTGGACTCGAAACAGAGAGCCCAGTGAATGCCTTTGTTTCAAATCACAAGCATTCTTTCCTTGTCTCAGTAAGATTTGAATTCAGGCTTTGAAGATGAAAGTGAGATATTTGAGTGGCCTGCAGCTTGGAAAGGAAGACATGTTTCAGTGAGGAGCCATTAAAACCCAAAAATTAACAAAGCAATAGATCAACATACATGACGAATCTGTAATATAAAATGCTTCTAACTTATAAACCAACAGCATTCTCAAAAACTGCTCAGAATAGCAACCTGCTCCCCGCTACCATCCACACCTTTTCAGTTACTACGAAGTAGCACAAGATGACCATTTTATTGACCTCTTTGTAGCTGCCAACAGTTAGAAACTCTCTAGCTTTCGTTTGCTCTGGCCTTTCACTATCAGGCAGCTACTGCAGGTATTTGCAGAAAATCCTGAGACTGAGTCGTAAGCTGGACGAAAGGCCAAAAATGATTTATCCAGCAAGATTCATAATGAAGACGGACAGAGAGAGGGAGGGAGAAAGAGAAATTAGACCCTTTAGTAGGTGGAAGCCTCACTGGGGAGCTAATTGTATGGCCCGAACTGCTGGCCTGCTCAAGTTCAGCTAAGTCAGCACGGAATAAAGATTGAATCTCAGGCTTTTTCCTGGTATTTCTTTTTCGTTCAGGAACATTATAACCCACCTCTAGATTTTACCATCACCAAATCACTCGCGTTTCTTGTGAAAAGAGCAATTTACAAGCTCAATCCATCAGGGGCAGTGTAATGATAACAACAGTGAGGGAAAGGTGGGGAGGGAGAGATAGGACAAAAGTCAAATGGAGTTTGGTGGGTGGGGGCGAGGGGGCGGGAGTAATGTGTTCCAGGCCCTGTGGTGCCCACCTGTCCCTAAAGGGTATTGGCAGACACTGGGTGGTCCCTCTCCAAGGGCACCTGGGCACAAAGACAGCCTCGGGAGAGGGGCAGGCAGTTAGGAACTATGGCCCCCTCCATGCACCTGTTGCTAAGCGCCAGAACATTCAAAGATATCTGGAAAGATTCTAAGCCGGATTTATGTCAGATGGTAAGGTACCCAGTTAATTCCACTGAAACGAAGAAGGGACCATTCATGCAGCCATTTGTCCTGTAGGCAGCTCCGTGCACAATTTACAAGGTCAACATGGAGAAAGGGACTTAGGAGCTGAAGGCTAAAATATTGCAGAACTGAGAACTAGTTGCTTGGGCATATCACATATTTTGGATGATGGCAGACTCTGGACTTGCCCTACTGAATGTTGGCAGCACCTGATGGAAACTGCGACCCTCGGGATTTTGCACCTTGTTAAATGGATGTTCCGGTGATCAAGTGTTTCCCTTACATCTTTCCACCCCGCGTGAAAACATTTCGTTTGTCACTCTGAGTTAAACCAGCTGATGCTAAACTCTTTACACAACAAGATACCAATTCCATCCACAAGCAAAATTGGGAATTGAAGGGGTTGTAGATCTATGAACAGCCCACGTTACATTATGGGCATTCTTCAAGGCCATTTTGCCTAACAATCCCAAGCCTTCCTGAGCTTCCGTCTGGATTTCCAAAGAGGAGAGAAAGCTGCAAGGTCAGTGAGGTGGAATACCACAGAAGATCTTCCACCCAAGAGTGAAGTCAAACCAATGAGGAGCGACCATTCCTCACCCAATCTTCTTAGGACATGGGTGAACCAGCAAGACCCTCTAGATGTGTCTCATTTAGAGAACTTGTACAGTTCTCGAAAATGTCGCCTCAACGCCACGAAGAGGAAGACATTGTATCCATTTACGATCCAGAAATTAAGAAATCTCCAGATTCAGTACCTAATCTCTGTTCAAAACAACTCCAACTTTGTTCAGTCAGGACCGTGCACTATGATGGCTTCAGCTCATAAGCACAGGAAAGAAGATACCGATAAAGGCCATTCAGCCTGACTTGTCCATTCTGGTACTTGTGTTCCACTCGATCCTCCTCCAACCCACCCTTGTCCAAATCCACCATCGTAACCCTCTCTTCCCTTCTCCCTCATCTGCTTGTTTAGCTCCCCCTTAAAAGCATCGACTGCTTTCTCCAACCACTCCCTGTGTGAGGGAGTTCGACATTCTCACTGCTCTCTGGGTGAAGGCATCTTTTCTGAATTCTCTGTTGGATATTTTAGGGATGATCTTGTACAAATGATCTCTGGTTCCACTCTTCCCAGCAAGGGGAAACATCTTCTCTGTGTTCGCTCGAACAAAAACCTCTCATCATTTTAAAGACCTCTATAATATCACCCCTCAGCTGCTTTTGTTCAAGAGAAAACAGAACTATCCTGTCAATGCCTTCATGGCATTTAAACCCACATGTTCCCGTATCATCCTTGTAAATCTTCTCTGCTCTTTCTCTAGTGCCTCTATATCCGTTCTGTAATACAGAGACCAGAATTACACACAGTACTCTAGGTGTGGACTAACCAAAGGCCAATGCAGGTTTAGCGTAACTTACCTCCTTTACAATTCTATCCCTCCAGAAAAAAGGCCTTGCATTTGGTTTGCCTTTTATGGTCTTGCTAACCCAAGGCCCAACATTTAGTGATCAATCAAATTGAACTCCTGTAGGTAGTACATCATGCATTTATCTGTGTTGAAATTTATTTGCCCATTCCACAAGTTTATTAATGTCCTCCCGTAATTTGTTGCAGCTCCATTTTGATATAGACTTCTCCTCTCCCCCATTTCCTGTCATCTGCGTGGTTAAAATCTTCACCTTAATTCTTCCCCAGAGAACTACGATTAGCATAAAGCCAAAGGCATGCCTGCTGTACATTTAGCCACTTTGACAGCCTCCAGACACTGAACCTGCAGTGCCTGGGAAAGTACATATATGGGGTTATCTTAGAACAGGTCTTGGGAATGCATGCTGAAGATAAAATTAGGTTCAAAGTCATGTCGATTTAAGTGGTTGCAAATGGACTATAAATTACAAATGAAGGAGAAAAGGAGGATAGGTTGATCATTGACAGATAAAGTGGAATGCGCAGGGGTGCAGCTAAAGTACAGAGTCAGTGGGCCGAATGGCCTGTTTCTGTGCTGCGAATTTCAGGCTATGTGTAACAACATTTGGCTTCTTCGCTCTAACTCGTAGGCAGAAAAGCTGGAAAGGAAAATCAACAGTGCACACTTCTGCACTGTTAACTGTCTTTACCGGTTGAAATGCAATTTATAAGGCAAGGAAAGAAAAATAATTAAATTGCCGAGCAGTCTTATGACCAGCTCACAGGGTGATTTCAATTTGGCTGTGAGCCAAGCACCTATGCAGGAAAAAAATCAGCAGCAATTTGGAAGCATGCATAATTTTCTGGAAAGTCAGTGATTTATACACATGGCAGCACTTAGATCACCACTGCGGGTACATGAGGCTGTTTAGTTAAACAAATAATAATTATCGGCCTCAGTTCAAAATTATCTGATAGCCTGACGTTTGAAGTTGCCTACAGCCAGTTCTTGTAAACTGGATGCAAACCCATTCCATTTAAGCCTTAATACACCGCAGTTAACAATGCCAGCGTGTCTCATTCAAGCAGTACAATTAGATTTTCCTTCAGCCTGCTCGACTTTGCTTGATGTTACAGGGTCCGTGGACAAACCTGGCAGTTGCTTTGAGCAGCCATAAAAAGAGGTGAACAGAGACTGCTGTGAACTGTGACGGTCTCTGCACTGTTGGAGACCCTGACTAGATGGGTATCTGGGAGATGGGCGTGGTAGAATGGAAGGATCCACCAGTTGCTTAACAGCCCGACAGACTGAGATGTGAACATTGCCTTGCATGGCTTTGACTATCCTATTCTCGCCAGTATTCAATGGATCAGATTAACCATGATCTAGCTGAATGGCCGAACAGGATTGAGGGGCTGAATGGCCGATTTCTGCTCCTACGCTCTCAGTTGACAGTGGGAGTGAACCGGAGGAATGGGTGGTGCACGGGAAAGGGTGAGGGATCAGTGGTCAGAGCTGGGGAAGGATTGGAACTCGGTGTAGAGTTTGTCACTGAGTCACACTGGCATCCATCCAAATCGAAGCTGACCTCCAAAGAGGGCACTGGTCACACTGGCACCAGCATTCAAGATTCAGGTGGGTCATAATGTCCAGCCGGATCGCAAATGAATTCCGAGCCAGTCCGACATCCAGAACCGGGCCATGTATCCTGTCAGTCTTGGCTCGACCCAATGGCCCAAAAAGTTACTTGGCTGATCCTGTGGCGAAGGGCCATTAGAGAAGGTCATGCTACTGGGAGGACACAATGTGTAGCGTTGGAAGAACAAACTAGGCTCTGAAAACTATGTTCCACTTTGGAGAAATTATACAGTGAAATGATGGACAATGAAGCTACATTCGGGGAAGCAGCGGGCAAAGAAAATAAATGGAGTGCTGTAACTGCCAAGCTGAAATGGAAGCATGGCATCAGTCACCTTGTGCAGCTGTTGTTTTGCAATGTAGCACTCTTGAGGAAAGTGCATGTTATAGAAACGTTGAAATGCCTCGTTTGGTGGAACAATGAGCCATTTCAAAACAAACCCATGTTACTGGAGGAAGTCAGGAACAGCCAACAGCGTAACATGTGAATATCATGTTTAACTGAGGCTCTTACTGGGCAGGAGCACCAAGCAGAGAATCAGCCACTGAAGCTAACATCCTTGCTTTGCTCCTAATTTCCTGATAACCCATTTTAACACTGCCAACAAGGTCAGGTGCCCCCTCATCCTCCCATGCCCACACCCCATGTTTTGCTGGAGGATCCAGCCCTTCAACTTTTATCCTGGGCCTCCATCCTCCCTAGCTGAAGCGAATGGGACACTAGGTGGGAGAAGGCCCACAATAACTGTGATGTCAACTGATCAGTTGGAAGGTTATCAGCTCAAGTGCCATCCCAGGACACAACATTAAAAGCTGGTACTCCAGCACAGTGCAATGTCAGAGGTGCCATTTGTTGGATGAAATATGAAGCAGAGAGCCACATCGACCGCTTAAAATGCATGTCAAAGACCCCATGACACTATCTCAAAGTAGTAGAGAGGGTTCTCACTGGCATTCTGGCCAATATCGATCCCTCAATAAGCAACAAATTTACGACAGTCAGTACATTTTAAAAAGCAATTGACTGTAGAATGCTTTAGGTTACCATGTCAGACAGTTGTACAGCATGGAAACAGGCCTTTCAGCCCAACTCATCCATGCCGACCAGGTTTCCCGAACTAAGCTAGTCCCACCTGCTTCCGTTTGGCCCATATCCCTCTAAACCTTTCCTATCCATGCACTTATCCAAATGTATTTTAAATGCCGTAACTGTACCAGCATCCACCACTTCTGCTGGGAGTTCATTCCACACACGAACAACCCTCTGTGTGAAAACGTTACCCCCTCAGGTCCCTTTTAAATCTTTCCCCTCTCACCTTAAACCTATGCCCCACGTTCCACTCCAGAGACTTGCCCACAAAGTGAAGCATTTTGATCTGTTTTGGGGTTTACTTGTGTGCCACGGGGAGCAAAGTGTGCCTTCACCAGGCTTTCTCCGCCCAATCGGCATTGCTAACCCTCCGTCCCTGGTGAGACTACAGCAACCAATCCTGAGTTCCCATTTGCTATCATCCAGTCCTATTTGGGGTTATTTAGGGTGGGGATGGGTGGATTCCTGTTAGGCAGTGGAATCAAAGGTTACTGCGAGTCGATAGGAATGTGGAATCTGAAACATAAACAGATCTTATTGAATGGGAGAGTAACATCAAGGGGCCGAATGATGTATATCTAACTATAAAACGTACATCCATATGTCTGTCAATGTGCATACCGGACAGGTTAACATGAGGTGTCTAAAGACAAACAGGGGGGCTGCAGATGTCAGTTGGCATTAAGGTTATAAAGTGCTTTACAGCGTGGGTTTGGGGCTATGAGTTGGCTTCAATTTCCTGATTTGAGCTACCTCAGAACGTCGCAAAACATCCAACAGTATGCCAAAGAAACTTGCTTGGACAAAAAAAAAAATCAATGTTGAGCTAAAGTAAGAGATGTTAGGCGTGTTCGCCAAATATTTGGGCAGAGATTGCAGTTAAACAGATACCCAGAGGAGAAGCCAGTGATGGAGAAGCAGGGAGGGTAAGGAGTGGAAAGACCATTAAAACAGCACAATGCTCCCAAACACAAATACTTTGTGTTTAAAACAGGAGCTGATGTTTTATTTGGTAAAAACAGAGCACAAGAGACTGCAAAGCAACAATTCACGATTTGCAGACACAGTACATTCGGCAAAGTTACATTCTTGAAACTTTCGCCTTTCCAAGTTCTCATACATGGAGGAAAGACAGACAATTATAGGAAAATCAGTGACCCTGAGGGAGTACAGGTCACACAGAGAGGCGACAACGACAACTTACAACTTGACAGCATCTTTCTCAGACTGAAACGTCTCAAGGAATATTATCCGAGTGAGAAAAAAGACACAACCACCAAGTTAACCCAAGCCTCAGGACACACATTCATAAGAACATCAGAAATAGGAGGACTAGGCTGTCTGGCCCCTGCGAGCCTGCTCCGCCACTCAATAAGATCCTGACTGATCTTTTTTGTAAGCTCAGCTCCACTTACCCGCCCGCTCACCCTAACCCTTAGTTCCTTTCCTGTTCAAAAATCTACCTTTGCCTTAAAAACACTCTACGAGGAAGTCTCAACTGCTTCACTGGGCAGGGAATTCCACAGATTCACAACCCTTTTGGGTGAAGAAGTTCCTCCTCAATTCAGTCCTAAATCTGTTCCCCCTTATTTTGAGGCTATGCCCCCTCGTTCTAGTTTCACCCGCCAGCGGACACAACCTCTCTGCTTCTATCTTATTTATTCCCTTCGTCATTTGATAGAAGATTCCCCCCCATTTGAAATTCCAACGAGTATAGTCCCAGTCTACTCAATTCATCTCAAAGCAACTAGAAGATGAACTCAAAGCTGAACACCAGTAAAGCAGAATAAGTACATGTTGGCATTAATAATCCAAATGCACTGAATCAGAATATTAAGTGAAAACTCATCGGACTGCAGCGATCCAAGACATGTGGAGGCGCTCAGTCATTTGGCCGAGTGCGCAAATCCCAAAGCAAAGATGACAGAACATCCCAGGTTGGAATGCGAGGGTCTATCGATGTTAGGAAAGAGCTCCCAAAAGATATGGGCGTTCGGCAGATATTTAAAGATCTGGATCGTGATGAATGCATCATTGCGACAAACGAATGGTGATTCTTCACCTTCTTTGGGAAACCTTGATCGGTCCAAGTGAGACTTTGAGAATCAAGTACAAGTCGCATTTCCCAGCATTTATTGCCTGGTTTAGGGGAGTTTTAGCAATGAAGGTTGGATAGACTGGGATAACACAATGTGGAGCCGGACGAACACAGCAGGCCAGGCAGCATCAGGGGAGCAGGAAAGACGACGTTTCGGGTCGGGACCCTTCTTCAGAAATGGATAGACTGGGTTTGTTTTCACTGGAACACAGGATGTTGAGGGAGTGACCTGACAGAAGTTTAAAAGTTTGTGAATGGCATGGACAGAGTGGAAAGTATGGAGGTTTTCTTCCCAGGTTGGAGGGGTCAATTACTAGGGGACCCAGGTTCAAGGTGCGGTGTCGGGGGGGAAGTTTAAAAGGGATGTGCAAGGCAGGTTTCTCACACAACGGGTGGTGAGGGCCTGGAACGCGCTGCTAGAGGAGGTGGTGGAAGCAGGCACAGCAGGAGCATTCACAAAGCACCTGGACAAATACATGATCAGGAAGGGAATAAAGGGATACGGATCCTGTAAGTGAAGACAGTTTTAGTACAGAAGGGCAAAACGTGTCAGCACAGGCTTGGAGGGCCGAAGGGCTTGTGCTGTATTGTTCTTTCTTCTACCTGCTGTGGAGAAGGTGGTGGTGAGCTGCCTTCTTGAACCTCTGCAGTCTGTGTGCTGTAGATAGGCCCACAGTGCTGTTAGGGTGGGGGCTTTCTGCATTATCATCCAGTGACAGAGAAAGAAAGGCGATAGATTTCAAGATGGTGAATGAAACAGACGGGGAAGTCAGGTTCTCAGCGCTTTGTGGATGGCCAAAGTCGAGAGGCGTATGCTTTTTCCGTGCTGTTTAGCTGCAAATGCATAAATCAATTATCTCCACACATGTTGAGGCATGCATCAAAACAACATTACTGTAATAATATTGACCGATATTTCAGCGGTGACCAAAACACTTGATACTCTCTTAGCTATATGTGTAAAACAACAGAGCCCAAAACTAACATGGCAGTCATGAAATGGTACTGAATTGACAACAAAGGAACAGGCTATTTGGTCTAATTTGTTTCTATCAGTGTCTACATTCCACCTAAGCCTTCTTCATATAACCCGACCTGTATATCCATCTACTTCTATTGCCCTCATGTACTTATCCCTTGAAATACAACTCACCTCAACCACTCCTTACGCTACTCAGGTCTACATTCACAGCTCTCTGGTAAGACCGAGCTCTTTATGGCTTGCTAAACAATGACTGTGACAAATACGAACGAGGGGGAAGAGAAGGTGACAGGAAAGAGATGAAAATAGATTACACCACTGCATTTCCTGATTAATCTGATTGCAATCAGTTGATTCTAAAGAGCAACAGTTAAGGTGTCAATGCATAGAGGTACATTTTTTATAATGGCTGCTAATATCCAACAGAAGCTGCCAGCTGAGGGTCTTTCACCTCTGCTCCTTCCCCAATGGGATTGTATTCTGTGATCGTTAGATTGTCTGAAACATCATGGAGCCCTGTCTGTTTCTCCCCTGTGGAGTGAGAGACTGGCTGGATTATGTGTCCTGTGCAATGTGGGTGCACATTCTCTTTGTGAGGGTAACATGAGATTAGCTTCCGTTCTTGAAAACAACCTGATTTGAACAGACACACTCACAGACACACTCACAAAGCTTTGAGCACATCCAAAACAAAAGTGAGGTAGCTTGTCCCAGCTCAGAACTGCGAGGCCAGAGATAGTTTGTTTTTTACACAACTGCAGAAATATACAAGTGGCTGAAACTGGCAGGTATCTGTATGTTGGCAAGCTGTACATTGTAGCTACTAAACTAAACTAGAAGGGATGATCATTTATTACAGATCTTCATCTCACTGGAGAAACAAAATTAACTCAAAATGGACTTAGAAGCATTGAAAATAGGAGCAGGAATAGGCAATTCAGCCCTTCAAGCCTGTTCCACCATTCAATCTGATCATGGCTGATCATCCAACTCAGTCCCCTGTTCCCACTTTCTCCCCCACACCCTTTGATCCTTTTAGCCCTAGGAACCATATCTAACTCCTTCTTGAAAACATTCAATGTTTTGGCGTCAATCACTTTCTGTGATAGAGAATTCCACAGGCCCCCCCACTCTCTGGGTGAAGACATTTCTCCTCATCTCAGTCCTAAACGACCCACCGCACATCCTTAAACTGTAACTCCCTGTTTAATTTGACTTTTACTTAATTGCTATTGTAGCCACATCAACCCACTATTACCCATCCTGAGAATCTGACACGTTGGTGTTGAAACACTTCCCCTAGCTGTTGTACTACTGAATTACAAAGTTATAGGCTTGAGCCACTCTCCGGAATTTGCATGTACAATTCAGGCAAACACTCCAACAGAGAACTGAGGGAGAGCTGCTCTGCTGGAGGTGCTGTCTTTTGGATCAGACCTTAACCAAGGGACTACTGTCTACGTTCTTGGAAAGCAGGTGCTTTCCCAGTCCATCATTCCTGCTTCAATAAACACCGCTCGCCAAAAAAACATCCTTCACAATTCACATGTATGCAACCTTACCAATTTTTAAAAAGTCATTCATGGGATGAGAGCATCAATGGCTGGGCCAGTATTTCTTACCTATCACTAGTGAGAAGGTGGGGGTGAGCTGTCTTCTTGAATCACTGCAGCCCACATGCTGGAGGTTGACCCACAACGTCATGACAGAGAAAGTCCTAGAACTTTGACCAAATGAAGGAACTGCAATATACTTCCAAGGTCAGGATGGTGAGTGGCTTGGAGGGGAACTTGCAGGGGGTGGTGCTCCCGTGTATCTGCTGCCCTTGACCTTCTAGTTGGCAGTGGTCGTAGGCTTGGAAGGTGCTGTCATGGAGCCTTGTGAATTTCTGTACTGCATCTTCAGCGTTACCATCACCGAGTGCCCCACATCCTGGGGGTTACCATTGACCAGAAACTCAACTCAACTAGCCATATAAACACTAGCTGCAAGAGCAGGACAGAGGCTGGGAATCCTGCAGCGAGTAACTCACCTCCTGACTCCCCAAAGCCTGTCCACCATCTACAAGGCACGAGTCAGGAGTGTGATGGAGTACTCCCCACTTGCCTGGATGGGGGCAGCTCCAACAACACTCAAAAAGCTCGACACCATCCAGGATAAAGTAGCCCGCTTGACTGGCACCACATCCACAAGCATCCACTCCTTCCACCACCGACGCTCAGTAACAGCAGTGTGTACCATCTACAAGATGCTCTGCAGAAATTCACCAAAGATCCTCAGACAGCACCTTCCAAATCCACGACCACTTCCGTCTAGAAGGACAAGGGCAGCAGATATATAGGAACACCACCCCCTGCAAGTTCCCCTCCAAGCCACTCACCATCCTGACTTGGAAATATATCGCCATTTCTTCACTGCCACTGAGTTAAAATTCTGGAATTCCCTCCCTAAGGGCATGGTGGGTCTCCATACAGCACATGGACTGCAGCAGTTCAAGAGGGCAGCTCACCCCCACCTTCTCAAGGGGGCAACTAGGGATGGGCAATAAATGTTGGCCCAGCTGGTGATGCCCATGTCCCACGAGTGAATAAAACAAAACCTTGTAGATAGTACACCATGCAGCTACTGAGCATTTGTGATGGAAGGGGTGCCAGCCAAGCAGAAGGCACCAAATCTTGATAGGGCACATTGCACAGAAGCCAGCAGCCTTCAGGATGGCACTGAAAACACCAGCGAGCGCGACCTCAACTGTGAAAGGAAATCACAGCACAGGCGTGGCATTCGCAAGCATGCACTTTCACCCTGGCACTGCCAGAGTGGCAGCGAGGAGTGTCAGGGCTTTCTCTCCTTTATCCAATTGGACTGAAAGCTAGTGCAGTGATCGCAGCATCTGGCCTCCCACTCAAATTCCATCCCACAGCTGCAGATAGTGCAATAAACTCAAGACAACCACAGTCACTGGAAACATCAGAGCATTGTGAAACAAACACAAGCAGAGAATCAGGAACAAAAACCGAAGTTGCTGGAAAAGCTCAACAGGTCTGGCAGCATCCATGAAGGAGAAAACAGAGTTAACGTTTCATGGAAGGGTCACCACACCTGAAACATTAACTTTTTTTTTCCCTTCACAGATGCTGCCAGACCTGCTGAGCTTTTCCAGCAACTTCGGTTTTTGTTCCTGATTTACAGTATCCGCAGTTCTTTCGGTTTTTACTGAGGATTGCTGGAGAAACTCAGCAGGTCTGGCAGCAATCTGTGGAGAGAGAAACCGAGTTAGTGTTTTGAGTCCAGTGACCTGTATTCAGAACTAGTTCTGAGCCTACAGAGGTTCTCCAGCAATTTTTGTTGTTCTTTGCTTCAAACTTCCAGCATCCACAGTTCGTTGTTTTATTTTGGAGTTCTGTGGGCAGTTTCGGTCTCCTTATCTGAGGAAGGATCTTCTGGCGATGGAGGGAGTGCAATGAAGGTTTACCAGACTGATTCCTGGGATGGCAGGGCTGACGTATGAAGAGAGACTGGATCGGTTAGGACTATATTCACTGGAGTTTAGAAAAATGAAGGGGGATCTCATAAAAACCTATAAAATTCTAACAGGACTAGACAGGGTCAATGCAGGAAGGATGCTCCTGATCACTGGGGAGTCCAGGACCGGGGGCTCATAGTCCAAGCAGTTGAGGCCAGAACACTGAATGTTTTCAAGAAGGAGTTAGATATAGTTGTTCATGCTAAAGGGATCGAAGGGTATGGGGAGGAAGTGGGAACAGTTGGATGATCAGCCATAATCATGTTGAATGGGGGAAGCAGGCTTGACGGGCTGAATGGCCTACTTCTGTTCCTATTTTCTCTGTTGCTTTTTAACATCGTTCCTGTGCTCACCCTGCCTGGCCCCATTAAAATTTCCAAGGTTTCTATAAGATCCCTCTCATTCTTCTAAACTCCAGTGAATATACTGATCCGGTCTCCCCTCATACATCAGCCCTGCCATCCCAGGAATCAGTCTGGTAAATCTTCGCTGCACTCCCTCCATCGCCAGAACATCCTTCCTCAGGTAAGGAGACCAAAACTGCCCACAATGCTCCAGGTGTGGACTGGGTTAACCTTAGCTATTGAAGTGGGATGAGGCCTTAATTGCTCACTGAAAGGCCTCAACTGGGCATCGGTGAGGGGTGAAGAGGAGGCTGTCCCTGGACTTCAGGCCAGAGGCAGTGGGGTCACCACCTAGTACCCTGCCAACCAATTAAATGCCCATCTCACTGCCAAACCTGCCATGAGGGACGGCATTTAGTTCTCCCAGGGATTGAGTTGGGGACAAACAGTAACATGGGACTGCTTGGGCTGAATGGCTTCCTTCTGTGTTGTCAGGAACTTGAAGTGCTTTACTATCCCGGTCAAAAGGAGCCGTTTTAGGCTCAGGGGAGAAAGTGGTCGCATTGTAATGAACAGGGACCATCAATAAATGGCAGCAGCCGTGTGGCCTTTGAAACCGAGCGAAGTGTTTCTAATGGGGGGCTGGTGACATTGAGAAAGCCAACGTCAAATGAGTAAGTGATAGAAACACGGTGCAAATTCATAATGCCAAATAATAGATATCGACTGACCTCAGTAAGTAATATTCCTGACCTCATCCTGCCATCTGGGTGTTGGTGAGTGATGAAATCATATCCCCTTTCCGTAATGTGCAGACCTTTGACCCTTGCCAGCTCCGTCACCTGACAGATGGCCTCAGGGCCTGGTGGAAAAGAGTTGAATATGTTCAAGTCGCTGTGCTCCTGCAAACTTTGGCCAAAAACGCAGAATCCAACTCAAACTCTTTTTAAGTAAAGCGGTGGTTGGGAATATGCAGCTGCAACCTTTTTACTCCATCCCCATGGCAATCAAATCCTTTGCCATTTAAACAATTTTTCTTTTGAAAAACAACCATTCCCCCTTCCCCTGCTGATGCCCTGCAGTTCGAATGCAATTCAAAGGCTTTTGGCCATCTTCCAGCACCTAACCTCTGTGGCCAATCTGTGTGTCACTGACAAAAGCTCGGTCAGTTTTGCAGGACAGTTCTAGCTCAACACAGCCTTGTCAAGCAGTCTATCCACCCCTCTCTCATCACATTTGCGAGGTATTCAAATCCTATCCCCAGCAGTACAGGACTGGCGTATTGCTGTAAAAACAGGCAAAGTTTTTTATCTCGCACTCATCAGGACAGATACGACAGTACCAAAGTTCAGAGGGGAACAACAATTCAGGCAGCAGGAGAAACAGGATGCTGACTGAACTCTGAGGATGAGGTTTTAAGGAATGAAACATATTCTCAGGTTATCCGCTAGAGAGCTGAAAGAACTTAGGGACAGGTTCTAAAGAAATACAGAGGCCAGGGGAAGGGGAGAGAACTAAACACAACATACAGTCATAGAGATGTACAGCACGGAAACAGACCCTTCGGTCCAACCCGTCTGTGCCGACCAGCTATTCTAAATCAAACTAGTCCCATTTGCCAGCATTTCGCCCATATCCCTCTAAACCCTTCCTATTCATGTACCCATCCAGATGCCTTTTAAATGTTGTAATTGTACCAGCTTCCACCACTTCCTGTGGCAGCTCATTCCATAGACACACCACCCTCTGCGTGAAAACGTTGCCCCTTAGGTCCCTTTTAAATCTGTCCCCTCTCACCTTAAACCTATGCCCTTCTAGTTTTGGACTCCTCCACTCTGGGGAAAAGACGTTGGCTATTCACCCTATCCATGCCCCTCATGATTTTATAAACCTCTATAAGGTCACCCCTCAGCCTCCAACGCTCCAGGGAAAATAGCCCCAGCCTATTCAGCCTCTCCCTATAGCTCAAACCCTCCAACCCTGGCAACATCCTTGTAAATTTTTTCTGAACCCTTTCAAGTTTCACAACATCCTTCCTATAGCAGGGAGACCAGAACTGAACGCAGTATTCCAATAGTGGCCTAACCAGTGTCCTGTACAGCCACAACATGACCCTCCCAACTCCTATACTCAATGCACTGACCAATAAAGACAAGCGTACCAAATGCCACCTTCACCACCCTGTCTACTTGCGATGCCACTTTGAAGGAACTATGAACTGCACCGCAAGGTCTCTTTGTTCAGCAACACTCCCCAGAACCTTACCATTAGGTGTACAAGTCCTGCCCTTATTCACCTTCCCAAAATACAACACCTCACATTGATCTGAATTAAACCCTATCTGCCATTCCTCGGCCCAGTGACCCATCTGATCGGCATCCCAGGGAAGGCAGGAGAGAGGCAGTGACATCCAGTTTGCGATTGGAGTTCACAGACTTGAAACGTGACCTGCTTCTTGCTCTTGACAGGCACTGCCAGACCCGCTGAGCTTTGTCAGCGTAGTTTTAACAGAGCACAGAAATCTGCTTTCAAGTACAAGGCAGTCAACTGAATACAAAGTGGTTTCGAACACTGGCTGCTGAAGCCAGAAGTCTCACTGGGAATGTCACTTTGATTTGTGTTCACTGCAGTCTGCCTCCTGCTCCGTGATCAATGAACACTTTCCCATTCAGTATTCCCCTTGGCAGTGATTTTTTTGAGGCACAGCCCATTGTGCAATGAGCCTTCAATCTCGTTTTCTCCTTTAGAAAATGGGAAATAGCACAAACGTGGCAGCAGTGTTGCTGAGTGACCACTGCAGAGACGGGCAGAGGCATTAAAGAGTCTCCGCTCCAGGCTGCATGTACCACCCCATCATGGCATCTGTGCCAGCGACGGAGGGAGCCTGAAAATTTGCCTCAACATGTTCGATGGATTGAAATCAAGCCGCTGGGGGTGAAATACGAGTGTGTAACACTCCATTACACGGTGTCATTCCTTGGTGTTGTCTGCTACAGATTCATGTCAGTTCTACAGATGGTGAAATGCCAATTTCTGCCTTTGTGAATGACTACAGTGTGTTGCCTCTGGCTAATGTGCATAGGTGGTGAAACAGGACATCATGTGGGGCAGGGGAGAGCGGGAAGTGAAGAGCAAATGGGGATGGTCTTTTCTGTCTGTGCTGTGATCCTCATTCAGATTCAATTCTTCTGACATCACTGTTCTGAAAGGGTTAATGTTGCAGAATGCATTCAGCTCCACCCAATCTATTACGTATGTCATGCAGTTCTTCTCCCCACCTGAATCAACCTGTTTAGAATGTTATTACACACCACTGGGGCAGGTGGAACTTAACCCAGGCCTCCTAGCCCAGAGGCAGGGGCACTACCCCTGCACCACCTGAGTCCTGTCATACAGTGTCTCCTGATAGTTTTAGTAATTACAGCTAACTAGCCAATGTCACTTGTACCCACTGTCATGTAACAAACTGCAGCGTGAAAGCACAGTGGTACTGTCTCTAGCTCTAAGCCAGGAGGCCTGGGTTCAAGTCCCACCTGCTCTACAGGTGTGTCATAACAGGTTGGTTAGGGATCCCATGCTCAGCACAGGATCCGACGTCCGCAGTTTGGGAAGCAGAAGGAGAACAAGGTGCCAGTGCCCTCACAATCCAGTGAGCTGTGACACACATGCCAAGTGAGGGGCTCAGCTGTGATGCCACCTGCAGTTAAACAGCACTGGTGAACAAGGGCAATTTGGACGGGGCACTGGATAATCACCGCGCCGCTGCTTCCTGGAACAGAGGGGAGAGGTCGATGAGGAAAAGGGATTTCAAAGTTTTCCCCTCCATTTCTCATACAGACTGAGCATTTTGCTCAGCTTCCAGACGCGATGATAAATACTGTGACTGTCTCCAGGTGAAAGGTTTGGAAAATCTTGGCAATGCAGACTAGAGCAATGATGATCAAAACTTTCCTGTTTTATCACATACAGAGGCATTCCCCAAAAATACTGATTCATTCTCAGTGGGACCCGCTGTGCGGGCAGATAGAATGCCAGGGATACTCTATTACTGGTTATATAGCCAGTAAACTTAACCTGCACACCCATTCCCACCCCCCGCCACCCCGTAAATACTGACACACTCCCCCCGCACCCCCTCAGGGACCCCCCTGTAAATACTGACACACTCCCCATTGTGTAAAGATCAGTGAACATCCCCACTGCTGTCCTTATGATGGAGGGAAGGTCATTGATGAAGCAGCTAAATGTGGTTGGGCCTCGGACACTCCCCTGAGGAACTGCTTCATTGTTGGGGGTGGTGTTTTTTTGAAGAGACGTCAAATCCTGTCTCCATCTGCCCGCTCATGTCAGAGAATCCTCTGGCATTATGTTGATGGAGATCAGAATTCTCCACAGTGCGCTGGTCAGTATTAACCTTTCTTAGGGGGTGCGGTGTGAGGCATGTTGCGTTTTACAGAGAGCTACCATGGACATGACTGGCCAAACGGCCTCCTTCTGTGCTACAATCAGTCAAGGATTCCACGGGAACCAAGCAGTAGGGGGACTGGGTAGTACCGCGCTGCTGATGCAGAAGATCAGCTATGATCTCACTGAATATCAGAGTAAGTTTGAGAGGGCACATGGCCTACTTCTACTCCTGTTTCCGCTCTTGTCACCAAGGCCACGTGCTTGGGGTCTGTTTCCATGACGATGAATGTGTCAGGAAAGCAATGGCAGCAGCTGAAGGCAGGGGATCTTGTGATGGTATTTGTTATGGCCCAGACCAGAACCGCTCAAAATATTAGACCTTAAATTTTTCTTATTTTAAAGGCAGATGTGAAGTGTCATGTTCCAGATGCAATGCGACTGGTCAAACTACTTGACGGTAAGCAAAATATAATTTATTTAAACACTATTGTTAAAATACTGACCAAAGACAGAGGAATTTAGAATAACTTCACTACGGGAAAAGGTAACCATATAATAGATACAGCAACTATTACTAGGTAACTGTTCCAATATAGTCACATTCCTTGGACATACCCCTTGGCAAGAAGGCACATTCTCATGTGCAGTTCTCCAATCCAGGAGGAAAAAACATCGAGAGAAAATTCAGAGAAAGTAGCAGCCAAGAGATATTCATTGAAGTTTCTGACTCTGTTGAGACCCCAAAGGCTTCTGCTTAAAACAAAACCCAAAAACTGAAAAAAAAAGGGTCCCGACCCGAGATGTCAGCTTTCCTGCTCTTCTGATGCTGCCTGGCCTGCTGTGCTCCTCCAGCTCCACACTGTGTTATCTCTGACTCCAACATGGGCAGTTCTTACTGTCTGAGCCTGGTGGGAGATTTGGCCACACCCAGGTTGCTTCCATTGTTCCAATGTTTAAATAAAGCCTCAAGGCCTCACAAATTGTTTACTTTCCCAGAGACAGCTCATTGCCTCCGCCTCACAACCTCTCTTCAAAAAAAAACCAGAGCAAAATAACCTCTTGAAGTGACAGCATCGTCACATATCTCCAGTGTGTGGATCCATCGGCACCCCAGCCTGCATCAGAAAGAGTTAACTCTGAACTGCAGCAGTTCCATCGCATCGTATGAATAATCTTGAGCCGTGTCTAGAACGAAATGGCTATTCACTGATCCCATGCTATACAAATGCTGAGGGTGTCAGATTACCAGAGACATCCAGCCTGTGTGGGTGTCAACATGCTGTTCGAGATCGGGGTAGAGAGAGAGAGAGAGAGAGAGAGAGAGAGAGAGAGAGAGAGAGAGA
>JAHRHZ010000089.1:2087619-2138907 GCA_024137785.1 Ginglymostoma cirratum | reverse complement strand
AGAGAGAGAGAGAGAGAGAGAGAGAGAGAGAGAGAGAGAGAGAGAGAAAGAACAAGATCATTTACAACAGAAAATGCAGAGACGCAAGAGAGAAAGGTGAAAGGAGAAGATGGGGATGAAAAGGAAAGAGAGATGTAGCCGGAGAGAGAGTAGAGACAGAGACGGAGATTTCGGCAGAGTGTATGCTGTGGAATCTGGATTTAAGCTCCATACGGTTTCGACCATGTCTGCAGTCTATCTCTTTGAAAGGAATCATTGTGCGGGAGGTGAAGCCAGCTGCTGTGAGCACAGCTGCTGAGACTTCTCAAGGTTGACAAGCATGTCTGCAAGAACTCCAGAACCACAACTGCAGCGGGTTCAAAAACAAAACCAGGAATTATGACACTCAAACCTCTGATGTCATTTTGGAATGAAAATAACCTCTGCACGAGTATGGAATACTGACAAGTGATTAATTAGGGAGGAGGCTCGTAACTGTCACCAGATCATTTCCCTCAGACATATATAAGGAACAGCAAGAGTCGCTGAGCTGTCAAACTATTTTCTTCCTCACAGCAGCTAATGTGAAGACTAATAAGAGTTCATGACAGAGGTAAATGTCATACTGTTAACCCTGCTCATCCCTAGTGGGGATCATAGAGCCCCTACAGTGTGGAAGCAGGCCATTCAGCCCATCGAGTCCACACTAACCCCTCCAAACAGCATCGCACCCAGACACCGCACCCCCCCCACCTTGATTTCCCATGGTTAATCCACCTAGCCTGCACAGCCCTGGGTACTACAGGCAATTTAGTAATCCACCTAACCTGCATACTATGGGAGGAGAAACCCACAGAGACACGGGGAGAACATGCAAATTCCACACCGACAGACAGTGACCTCAAGGGGGGAGTCAAACCCAGGTCCCTGGCACTGTTGGGCAGCAGTGCTGACCACTGAGCCACTGTGCCACCCCATGGCACAGTCGGCAGATCAGTGGTACAAAACACAAAGGGCATGAAGTTAGTCTCCAAAGTGAAAGACAGACTCTGCTTGTCCACAAACTGAGACACAATAACACTTCAACCAACTGCAAATGAAATACTTTCTGGAGCGTGGTCGCAGTGGCAGCAAGGCAGGCTCCCTTGCAACACCAGGGTGAGACTGAAAGCAACTGGTTGTGCGTGCTGAAGATAAAGAACAGAAACTCAGCAGGTCTCGCAGCATCTATGGAGACAGAACCAGAGCTAACGTTTCCAGTCCAGTATTAGTCTTCTTCAGAACAGACCAGTGTGAGAATGACAGGGTAAGCTGTTTTGTTTCAGAGTAACTCCCCTGTGCTTCTTCAAAAGGCATGGGATTTTTTTTACATTCACCTGACAGGAGGGGGATGCAGCCTTGATTTAACATTATGTCCTCCAGACGCTCTGACAGAGCAGCCTCCGTCTGTAATAAGCCATAGTGTCCAGCTTGATCTTACACTCGTGTCTTAGGAGCAAGGCCCGCATTAAAAACCATGAGCTCCTGACTCAGAAGCAAAGGTGTTAACAAACGGTGCCATAGCTGTGAATCATTTCAGCGAGTCTTGTCAAACAAAAGACTGTTGCTCAGAAACAGTTGCTGTGGATATATTGCCCTCAGCATCCCCTGAACTCATGACTAACTCCAACCACGGCCAGCTGACTGAGAGCAGAAGGTTGAAACTATTTCAATGCTGAAGAAAGCTGAAGAAGACAATACACTTTTTTATTTGGTGAAGTGAGTTTCTAACACGTAAAGAAAAAAAATCTTCATGTTTTAAGAGTGTTCGCACCCAGAAACAGAGAAATCCATACAAAAAACAGAGAAATCCATACAATTCACAAGACTCTATAGACAGCACCTTCCAAACCCACGACCATGTCCATCTAGAAGGACGAGGGCAGCAGATACATGGGAACCCCACCCCCTGCAAGGTCCCCTCCGAGCCACTCACCATCCTGACTTTGAAGGAATGGCGATTATACTTCCGTGTCGCTGGGTCAAAATCCTGGAATTCCCTCCCTAAGGGCAAAGTAGGTCGACCTACAGCACATGGACTACAGCAGTTCAAGAAGGCAGCTCACCACCCCCTTCTCAACAGGCAACTAGGGACGGGGCAATAAAAGCTGGCCAGATAGCGATGCCCACATCCTGTGAGAGAGTTAAAGAAAAATATATTCTGCTTGCTCACTAATGGCACACGCTCCCACCAGATCCCAGAGCATGTAAAAGTACCACGCCACAAGACTGACAAACCCGAAAGTATAGCCAGGCATACTGCTGGAGTTTAACCTGATAGAACCACGCACACAAATGGAGCACTGATGACGTGGAACACACAACAATACAGCACAGGAACAGGCCCTTCAGCCCACCATCTCTGTGCCGACCATGATGCTGTTCTAAACTAATTCCATCTGTCTGCATGTGGTCCGTATCCCTCCATTCCCTGCCTGTTTGTGTATCTGTCTAAATGCCTCTTAAAGACCGATATCGTATCTGCTTGTACCACCTTTCCTGGCAGTGCCTTCCAGGCACCTACCACCCTCTGTATAAAAAAAAAAACTTACCTTGTCCATCTCCTTTAAACTTCCCCTCTCACTTCAAACCTATGCCCGCTAGAACTTGACATATTCACCTTGGCAAAAAGAATCCAACTGTCCACCCTATCCATGTCACTCTTAATTTTACATACTTCCATCAGGTCACCCCTCAGCCTCCGACACTACTGAAAACTATCCAAACTTATCCAACCTCTCCTTGTATCTACTGTCCAATCCAGCAATAATACCATTAGGTCATAAGCTCTCCATGGAGACGATGGCCTAGTGGTATCATTGCTGCACTGTTAATCCAGAGGCCCAGATAACATTCTGGGAACTTGGATTCGAACCCTGCCACAGCAGATGGTGGAATTTGAATTCAATAATTTGAACTCAATAAAATAATGTGGAATTAGGATGACCATGAATTGATTGTCGGAAAAACCCTTCAGGTTCACTAATGTCCTTTAGGGAAGGAAACTGCCATCCTTACCTGGTCTGGCCTACAGGTGACTCCAGACCCACAGCAATGTGGTTGACCCTTATTTAGAGATGGCCAATAAATGCTGGCCAGCGACGCCCTCATTGCAGGAATGAATAAAGGGGAAAAAAAAAACGTTTGGAGCCACCTCAGCGGAGCACTGGAGTGCAGAGTTCCCTTCCAAGTGGGAAAAATTCCATCTCTAGAGACAGGTCTACCCCTTCAGGTTACTGGCTGCTTGATAATGAACAACACCGTGGAGTACAGCAGACCCATCCGATTGTTAATACTTGGCATACAAGCCTATCACAGAGACAGAGCTCCAACCTCCCTTTGGCAGGTGTTTCAATAGGAAGCTGACTTGATCCCAGTTCGACACCTTCAGCTCAGATCCTGGTCAGACAAAGCAAGACAAGAAATGCAACGGTGCTTCAAACAGGGCAGAACAGATAATTTTCTATAGCACCTTTAATGATCTCAGGTCATCCGAAGGCATTTTACAGGCATTCAAGTACTTTTTCTAACAATTTGATACAGCTAAGCAATATGCTCAGCCATTTCATAGTCAACCACATTGCTGTGGGTCTGGAGTCACATGTAGGCCAGACCAGGTAAGGATGGCAGTTTCCTTCCCTAAAGGGCATCAGTGAACCAGATGGGTTTTTCCCCCAACAATCGACAACAGATTCATGGTCATCATTAGATTCTTAACTCCAAATATTTACTGAATTCAAATTCCACCATCTGCTGTGGCAGGACTCGAACCCAGGTCCCCAGAACGTTATCTGGGTCTCTGGATTAACAGTCCAGCAATAATACCACTAGGCCATCGCCTCCCCTGATAAGTATAAGTATCGTTGCAAGCAGGTTTCCACAGTCAGTGCCAAAGGACACCAGCGGCCTCCCTAGAAAAGACTGCACTCTCATTCTCTGCCAGGCCAAGATTGGAGAATGAACATCCAAATAAACATAGGAAAATACCAGGCTGCCCTCTCCATCAGAACTCTTTCTCTTAAAACAAAAAATACTGGACAAATGGCACGGTAAACCAATTCCAATCACAATTTTGACCCAATTAAACAGTGTCCTCAGTTTTATCAATAGAGTACAAGAGCAGGGAGGAGATGGTGAACTTGTACAAGACACTTGTTAGACCTCAGCTGGACGATTGTGTACAGCTGTGGGCCCCACATTATGGGAAAGATGTGAGCGCATTGGAGAGAGTACAGAAGGGATTTACAAGAATGGTTCCAGGAATGAGAAACGTCAGCGGTGAGGATGGATTGAAGAAGTTGGGACTGTTCTCCTTGGAGAGAAGGCTGAGGGGGAGATCTGTTAGAGGTTTTCAACATCATGAGCGGGGGCTGGACAGAGTAAATAGGGAGAAGCTGTTCCCACATGTAAAAGGGACAAGAACGAGAGGGGAGTGGATTGAAAGTGATAAAGTGAGGGGGATGTGAGGAAAAACATTCTCACCCAGCGAGTAGTTAGGGTGTGGAATGCACTGCCTGGAAACGTGGGGGAGGCAGGTTCCATTGAGGCATTCAAGAGGGGCACTGGATGGTTATTAGGATAAAAATAGGGTGCAGGGATATGGGGAAAAGGTAGGACATTGGCACTAAGGGATAGAACAGGTGCAGGCATGATGGGCTGAATAGCCTCTTTCTGCACTGGAACAATTCTGTGACTCTGTGAATTACGTATAATTGGCAGGAACAAAACATCTTAAAGTGAATCTGCAAATAAATCTGTTCCTGAATGAAAGTGCGCAACCTTTTTGGTTCCAACATTAACTATTCCCTTTGAATGAATCCTGAGAGAGCGAGAGCGAGAGCGAGAGCGAGAGTGTGTGTGTGTGTGTGTGTGTGTGTGTGTGGGGTGGGGGGAGGGAGGTGATGTTAGCATGACATCACAGGCGAGTGACAATGATGATGTGATGCTCATGGATGTCATTGGCTACTTTCTGGCTTGTAAGCTGCTATTCGGTAAATAACAGTCTGGCTTTAAGGGCCTCTGTGGTCAATTAATTCCAAAAGACTAGGATTAAGCGACAAAGCCTTCTGAACAAATTTTTTTTTTCTCTTAAGCAATGATGAAGCCAGGTATTTCTACTCCCCATTTGGTGGAAGAAATCATTTTGAGCATCCGTGAATTTTGTCCACATCCTATCATGCTGCAACTTGTCACCTAGGAGGATATCCTGCCTCCAAAAATAATAGACAAATTACCATCCATTTGCACTTTATTTTCTCTTGTGAAATAATTTGACCAGATATCTGCTAGGCTTTGCAGTTTCCTAGATGTTAGCCCATGTGAGATATACCACAGAGAGCGGGGTTCAGGTTGAGACAGGTATCTTGATGTTTATAGTTTGACATGGCCACAATACTACAACCTTTGACACATACTTGGGGGTTCTGTGCTTCCTGATATTATGTAGACATAACTAACTGAATACACTAGACTAACTCTATTATCATACAATCCCTAAAGTGTGCAAGCAGGCCATTCAGCCCACACTGACCCTCTGAAGAGTATCCCACCCAGACCCACCCCCTACCCTATCGCTATATTTCCCACCCTAGACACCATGGACAATTTAGCACAGCCAATCCACCTAACCTGCACATCTGTGACTGTGGGAGAAACTTCACACAGACAGTCACCCGAAGCTAGAATCAAACCCGGGTCCCTAGCGCTTTGAGGCAGCAGTGCTGACTACTGAGGCACCGTGCCACTAATACAAGAGAGTTACTAAAGGCGAGGCTGGTACCTGTATACTGGAATGTCACATGCCCTGATGTCATGTAACTATCTTAAATGTACAGGCCTGTCTGGTCTGGAACTTAAGTCATAATGCTACGGTCCCAACCACTGGGCAACGACTTGAGTTAGTTCAGTGCCCAGTGGGTAAATGGCCACAAGGTACCGCTAAGCCAAGCCAAGCCAAGCCAATGAAGGGGGCCTCACATTCAATCCTTCACCTGGGCCACGTTAACAGTTCATAGTTTGTGGAACAGGTCCTTCACTTCAATAGACCTCACTGTCTATTCTGCAACAAACGGAAAAAAGGAGGAAAAAAATTGCAGGAAGATATTAGGAACAAATTCAACAGTGATGTCTTACAGTAACTTGTTCACATTCACTGACCTCAGCCTGTCTGTGAAGAATGATCACTTCGGGCAAGGTGTTGGAAAGCTTCTCAGTTTCCCCGGATATGTGCGGAGTCTTGGGGTTGGGTGAGGTGCGAAAATGCGGCGGTAGGCCCGGAGCCTGAACTCTTGGTGGTGGCAGTGCCCGGAGAGGTGACTCCTGGCTGCAGTAGGCCAGGAGACTGGACTCTTGGTGGTGGCGGCACCCAGAGCAGGGACTCCCGGCTGCAGTAGGTCCAGGGCCTGGACTCTTTGTGGTGGCAGTGCCCGGAGTGGGGACTCCTGGTCTCGTCATTGCAGTACCCAGAGCGGAAATTCCTTGAGGCCCAGAACACCTTATTGTAGCCCTGGAGCCATGTTTGAGACTCCAATCTGAACAGATGAGCTCTATTTAAGTAATTTCCTTTTATTCTCTTTGTAACTCAAAATGGTGTTGGATTGAAGCAACAAAACACTTTTCACTGTACCTTCCTAGATATATGTGACCATAAAATCATTTAGGTGCACGCCACACCAGCTTAGCATGTCTTTTCAGAAAGTGTGTACCACACAAACAAGCCATTTTGTTTGACTTATCCTCCATGTGTTGGCTCCAAAAGCAGGGTACTAAAATGTTTAGTTTTTACAAAGGGGGATGTGGGCATCGCTAGCTTGGCCAGCATTTATTACCCTTCTCTAACTGCCCCCCCCACCGAG
Organism: Ginglymostoma cirratum; assembly: GCA_024137785.1. Lineage (NCBI taxonomy): Eukaryota > Metazoa > Chordata > Chondrichthyes > Orectolobiformes > Ginglymostomatidae > Ginglymostoma > Ginglymostoma cirratum. The sequence continues at coordinate 2,132,035 of JAHRHZ010000089.1, read as the reverse complement.
GTGGTGGTAATGAGCTGCCTTCTTGAGCTGCTGCAGTCCATGTGTCCACAAAGCTGTCAGGGAGAGAGTTCCAGGATTTTGACCCAGTGACACTGATCATAAGAATATACGAACGAGGAGTAGGAGTAGGCATTTCAGCCCCTCTGGCCCACTCTGCCAAACAATACAATCTCATCTCAGCCTCAATTCCACTTTCCTGCCCGCTCTCCATTACTCTTCAACTCATTACTAATTAAACACAGTCTATCTCCTCCTCACATTTACTCAATGTCCCAGAAGCTGCTGTCCACCACACCCCACTGAAGAAATGGCGATATATTTCCAAGTCAGGATGGTGAGTGGCTCGGAGGGGAATTTGCAGGGGGTGGTGTTCCCATGCATCTGCTGCCCTTGTCCTTCCAGATGGAAGTGGTCGTGGGTTTGGAAGGTGCTGTCTGAGGATCTCTGGCGATTTTCTTTTGTTTTCTATTCATTTGTGGGATATGGGCGCCGCTGGCTGGGCCCAGCATTTCTTGCCAGTCCCTGGTTGCCCCCTTGAGAAGGTGGTGGTGAGCTGACTTCTTGAACTGCAGCAGTTCTCCTGCTGTTGGTTGACCCACAGTGCATCTTGTAGACGGTACACAATGCTGCCACTGAGCGTCAGTGGTGGAAGGAGTGGATGCTTGGGGATGTGGTGCCAATCAAGCGGCTGCTTTATCCTGGATGGTGTCGAGCTTCTCGCGTGTTGTTAGAGCTGCACCCATCCAGGCAAGTGGGGAGTATTCCATCACACTCTCAACTTGTGCCTTGCAAATGATGGACAGGCTTTGGGGAGTCAGGAGGTGAGTTACTTGCTGCAGTATTCCCAGCCTCTGACCCACTCTTGTAGTCACAGTATTTATATGGCCAGTTCAGTTCAGTCTCTGGTCAATGGTAACTTCCAGGATGTTGACGGTAAGGGATTTGGTGATGACAACACCCAACAAATGTCAACGGGAGATGAACAGAAGAACCAGGAGCAGGAGTAGGCCACCGGAGTCCATGAAAAAGATCAGCCAGGATCTTATTGAATGACAATTCAATTCAGGCTCGAGCCTGCTCTGTCATTCAATAAGATCCTGGCTGATCTTTTTCATGGACTCAGCTCCACTCAGGCACCCACCCCCCCCCCCCGGCTTCTCTCTTCTTGGAGATGGTGACTTGTGTGGCACAAATGCTACTTGTCACTGGTCAACCCAAGCACATCTTGGTTGCAGAGATAAAAAGGTACTGCAGATGCTGGAGAATCCGAGACAACAAGCTGTGCGGCTGGATGAACACAGCAGGCCAAGCAGCATCACAGGAGCAGGAAAGCTTGACGTTTCGGGCCTAGACCCTTTGGACACTGACTGCTTCAGTATCCGAGGAGTCGCGAATGGTGCTGAACATCGTGCGATCAAAAGCAAACATCTCCACTTCTGACCTTATGTTGGAGGGAAGGTCATTGAGAAAGCAGCTGAAGGTGTTTGGGTCTAGGACACTCCCCTGAGGATGTCTTGCAGAAATGTCCTGAAGTGGCTCAGTGGTTAGCACTGCTGCCTCACAGCACCAGGGACCCACGTTCGATTCCAGCCTCGGGTAACTGTGTGGAGTTTTCACATTCCCCCACGTGTCTGCGTGGGTTTCCTCCCACAGTCCAAAGATGTGCAGGGTAGGTGGATTGGCCATGCTAAATTGCCCGTAGTGTTCAGGGAGGTTCAGGCTCAGTGATTAGCCATAAGAAATGCAGGTATAGGGTGGGGGAATGGGTCTGGAGGGTTGGTGTGGACTCGATGGGACAAATGGCCTGCTTCCACACTATAGGGATTGTGTGATATCAAAAAAAAGGAGCTGAGCTGACTGACCCCCAACAACCACAACCATCTTCCTATGTGCCAGGTGTGACTCCAACCAGAGAGTTTGCCCCCGATACCCAATGATTCCAGTTTTGCTAGAGATCCTTGATGCCAAGGCCTGTCACTCTCTCATCTTGCTTATTTTCAACTCAGTTTTGTTACGGCTATCAGATTTTCCCATTCAGTACTGTCACATTGCTCGCGGACCCATTGTCTCCGCAGGCTGCAAAAGTATCTGCTTTATTCAATCAATGACAATGAAAGAAAAGCTCTGTTATATAATGGTTGGCATCAGCAAAATACCTGTCCAAACTTTTGCTTTGGATATCAAGATTTCAGTCTTATCTTCAGTTATTACTTGTTAACTGATAGCTAGGTACGGTTTAGAAGCTTGCTCGAGGAAGTCTCTAGTTACTAACGTCTGCACGACTGAAACACAAATCTTCCATTTTTCTCTTTAAAAGGATTTAACCTCATTAAAGAAATGCTCAAAACCCAGTCGGTGGGGAAAGTGGGGGCAGGGAAATGATTTCTTCTGTACGTGCAGCATTCCTTTACACACGGGCTTATCATTTTGTCACACACTGTACAGAGTGAAACTCTCCCCTCAGTATGGGGCTGCTTTTAAGAGAAATAAAAATAAAAAAAAAAAACAGGAAATCAACAGTAATACTTGGAAATGAACAACCTGCTCGCAATAGTGTGCTGCTATACAACACAAGTCGGACCAGCATGCATCAATTTGCATATCTCACCGGTTTCTCGTTGATACAGAGGTGCACTGACACAAGGCAATGCCGATTTGCTGTGGCTGAGGTCAAAGGAAGCCAGGCCACAATGTGCCAGCGTAACTTCAAAACTGTACAGCGAGTCTTTATGCAAACCACGCAAGAATGGCCTCTGGCTATCACTTGGCTTACTACGATACCTTCCACAGTCAAATAACAAAGGAGTGATGGCAGCACAATAGCTATGTTCACCAGACTGATTCCTGGGCTGGTAGGACTGACGTATGAAGATAGACTGGACTCATTAGCACTCTGTGTTAATGTGAAGTTAATGCGAACTGTGAAATTCATCCACTTCACCAAGACCTTCCACCCCAACCTGAAGTTCACCTGGACCATCTCTAACACCTCTCTCACCTTCCTGGACCTCTCTGTCTCCATCTCGGGTAACCACCTAGAGACAGATGTCCATTTCAAGCCCACTGACTCCCACAGCTACCTAGAATACACCTCCTCCCACCCACCTTCCTGCAAAAATGCCATCCCTATTCCCAATTCCTTCGCCTCCACCGCATCTGCTCCCAGGATGAGGCATTCCACTCCCAAACATCTCAGATGTCCTCATTCTTCAAGGACCGCAACTTCCCCCCCCAGTGGTTGAGAACGTCCTCAACCGTGTCTCCCGCATTTCCCGCAACTCATCCCTCACACCCCGTCCCCACAATAACAACCAAAACAGAATCCCCCTCGTCCTCACGTACCACCCCACCAGCCTCCGGATCCAACACATCGTCCTCCGACACTTCTGCCATCTGCAATCCAACCCCACCAAAGACATTTTTTCCTCCCCACCCTTGTCTGCTTTCCAGAGGGTCCACTCTTTCTGTGGCTCCCTTGTCCACTCCACACTTCCCTCCAGCCCCACGACACAGCACTTTTCCCTGCAACCGCAGGAAGTGCTACACCTGCCCCTACACGTCCCCCCCCCCCCTCACCCCTATCCCAGGCCCCAAGAAGGCCTTCCACATCAAGATGTTCACCTGCACATCTGCTAATCTGGTATACTGTATCCGCTGTGGCCTCCTCTACATCTGGGAAACAAAGCGGAGGCTTGGGGACCGCTTTGCGGAACCCCTACGCTCGGTTCGCGACAAACTACTGCACCTCCCAGTTGTGAACCATTTCAACACCCCCTCCCACTCCTTAGACAACATGTCCATCCTGGGCGTCCTGCAGTGCCACAACGATGCCACCCGAAGGTTGCAGGAACAGCACCTCATATTCCTCTTGGGAACCCTGCAACCCAATGGTATCAATGTGGACTTCACAAGCTTCAAAATCTCCGCGCCCCCAAAACCAGCCCAGCTCGTCCCCGCCTCCCCAACCTGTCCGTCCTTTCTCCAACCTATCCACACCTCCCACCTCAACCCCCACTCCCACCTCCTACCTACCAGCCTCAACCCCCATCTCCTTGACCTGTCTGTTCTCCCTGGACTGACCAACCCCCATCCCAACTCCCTACCTACATTCACCTTTACTGGCTCCATCCCCACCTCCTTGACCTGTCCGTCTCCTCTCCACCGATCTTCTCCTTTATCCATCTTCTATCCGCCTCCCCCTTTCTCCCTATTTATTTCAGAATCCCCTTCTCCTCCCCCATTTCTGAAGAAGGGTCCAGACCCGAAACGTCAGCCTTCCTGCTCCTCTGATGCTGCTCGGCCTGCTGTGTTCATCCAGCTCTACACCTTGTTATGTCTCTTCTATTCACTGCCAATTAGAAGAATTGGGGAGGGGGGTGGTGGCGTGGAATTCTAATTCTAATAGGACTGTAGACAGGGTCAATGCAGGAAAGATGCTGCCAATGACTGAAGAGTCCAGAACCAAGGGCTCATAGTCTAAGGACACAGGATAGACCATTGAGGACTGAGATGAGGAGAATGCCTTCCCCCAGAGAGTGAGGAGCCTGTGGAATTCTGTCACAGAAAGCAGTTGGGACCAAAGCATTGAATGTTTTCAAGGAGCTGGATGTAGTTCCTAGGGCTAAAGGGATCAAAGGGTATGGGGGGGAGAAAGCAGGAGCAGGGGACTGAGTTGGTTGATCCGCCATGATCAGATTGCATGGTGGGACACGCTCAAAAAGGGCCGAGTGGCCTACTCCTGCTCCTAGCTTCTACGATAATGTTACGGGATTAGTAATTCAGTAACAGAAGCAGAAATTGCTGAAGAAACTCAGCAGTTCTGGCAGCATCTGCAGTGAGAAAGCAGAGTTAACGTTTCAAGTCCAGTGCTCCTTGTTCACAGCTGTTACTGATTTACAAAAACACCATAAAGTAAGTTTGAGTTCAAATCCCACTGTGGCAGTTGGACTTTAGTTTCTGAAATTAAAAAGCTGGTATCAGCAAAAGTGGTCGTGATGCAGTGAGCTTGCTGTAAAGTTCTCATTAACGGCCATTTGGAAAAGAAACTTACCATCATTAGCCACATGTTTTCCATGCAATTCCAGGCCCACACCAATGTGGTCAACTCTTAAATGCCTTTTTGGATGTAAAAGACCTCCCAGTTATGACAATACTGGTGCCTTTCAGAGCAACAAGAGAAAGGCAATCACAGAATGCCTACAGCAATGGAAACAGGCCATCTGGCCCATCAAGTCCACACTGACTCTCTGAAGGGCATCCCACTCCCCTATGCCTGCATTTCCCATGGCTAATCCACCTAGTCTGCACATCCTTGGAGACTATGGGCAATTTAGCACGGCCAATCCACCCTAGCCTGCACATCTTTGGACTGGTGGGAGGAAACCGGAGCATCCAGAGGAAACCCATGCCGACACAGGGAGAATGTCTCTGTGGAGTTTGCACAGTCGCCGGAGGGTGGAATCGAACCCAGGTCCCTGGCGCTGTGAGGCAGCAGTGCTGACCACTGAGCCACCAATGTCACTCATGCCAGCAACACCCATGTCCTTTCGAAACAAATCAGCCCACATTCACACACACACACACACACACGATGGTATCGTCAGGCAGCCAATTCTCGTGGGACTGTTTCCCCCAAATGTGAGCCAGCAAACACACAAAGCACTGGGTAGACATGAAATGAAGATTGCTCCTTTGCTGAGGCCTGGTCACGTAGCACAACTGCTAAGTGGCGCCAGCATAATCCCAGCAGCACTGAGCAAGTGGTGTAATACTTGTAATCAATGCAGCTTGCCAGAGCTCAGGCGTGCTTTTTAGACATTAAGTATTGTTGGGTTACCTTTTGTCGTAAGATAGCAGGTTAATGATTAGCTTGGGGACATGATATTGGTTTATTTGAGGCACCGAAATGTGCTAAGGCTGAATGAACACAAGCCATTCGGATGTGAGCCAGGCTTTGAGAAAGGAGAAACAGCCATCACTTTGATCAGAACAGCATGTCCTTTCAACCTTGTTGCTGGATGACTCAATTTTAGACAAAGAGCATATCTCTCAAAAATATGGTGCCATTGTACCAAAAGCAGGATTATTTCCAGGCTCAAAAGATTTTGGACAAAAATTAGGATCAAAGCCAGCGCTTCAAAGGATTGAATCTGTAAGCGACACCCCATTACCTCACCAAAGTCACTTGACAGGCTCTTGATTCGCGCAGTACATCAAATATATTAGGTGCACACTGACCTGATGCCAACCACAGCGAGAGACTGATAACTATTGGACTCAGTGCCCAAGTCCAGAAAATGTTTGATACAGAAAAGAGACAGAATTCTCACTCCCGAGAGAAGGGCAGCTCTGGTGTTCTCCATTATGTAACAGACAGATGTCAAGTCGAACAGCAAAAACAGTGACAAAGGTTTTATTGTCCATCTGTAGTTTAGCACAAACACCAGCTTCCACCAGTCCCGTCTGGACCCTCTCCTGGTCTCAGCCAACAACCCATTGAGGAAGAAGAGGAATCGTATTTATTGAATTCAAACGTCACCATCTGCTATGGTGGGGTTATGAACCATGGCTAATGCCGATTGCCAGTCTAGTGACAGGACCATGAGGCCACAGCCTCCCCTGAGGAGCCAGCTCTGCCATTTTTAAGTATTTTCGAATCAGCCCACTCAGAGATATTATCACGTGCCTCTAGAGCAGGGAGAATGTGAACCCAGGCCTCCTGGCTCAGGCTACCACTGTGTCACAAGGGCCCTTTACTGTGCAAAGAACAAACTGCAAAGTGCAGTGAGCATCACCTGCTCTCAATGAACTCATTGACCCTAAGAGCTATGAGCTATTGTAGCACTGCAGCAGTGTCCCTACCTCTGAACCAGGGGGCCCACACTTAAGTCTCATCTGCCCAATCACATCTCTAAACAGGTTGGTTAGGAAAACACTGACCCTGAAGGAGTTCTGTATCTCAATGCTGAGTGGTCTGTCTGATCTCATTCCTTTGTTTGAGCTTGATTGAGGGATAATTATTGGCCAGGATATCAAAGGAGACATCCTCTACTCTTCTTCAAAATAGTGCTGTGTGTTAGTTTACATCCACCTGAGAGGAGAGACAGGTTTCAAGGAACAAATCCTCAAGTTAATCTGTAGTGATGTAGAAGAGAGGGACCTGGGGGTTCAGGTACATAATTCTTTGAAACGTGCATCTCATATAGACAGGGTGGTTAAAAAGGCATTTAGCACACTTGCCTTCATTGCTCAGTCATTGGAGGATAGGAGTTGGGACGTCATGTTGAGGTTGTACAGGACACTGGTGAGGCCTCTTCTGGAAAACTGTGTCCAGTTCTGGTCACCCAGTTATAGGAAGGACTTTACTAAGCTGGAGAGGGTTCAGAAGAGATTTATCAGGATGTTGCCGGGTATGGAAGGTTGAGTTATGAAGAAAGGCTGGATAGGCTGGGACTTTTTCCACTGGAGTATAGGAGGTTGAGAGGCAACCTGATAGAAGTTTATACATTCATGAGGGGTACAGATAGAATTAATGGTAGTTATCTTTTCCCTAGGGTGGGGGGTTTCAAGACTAGGGGGCATATTTTTAAGGCGAGAGGAGAGAGGTTTAAAAAGACACTAGGGGCAAATTGCTCTACACAGGGTGGTTCATGTGTGGAATGAACTTCCTGAGGAAGTGGTGGATGTGGGTACAGTTACAATGTTTGAAAGACACTTAGAGAAGTACATGAATAAGAAATGTTTGGAGGAACATGGGCCAGGAGCAGGCAGGTGGGACTAGGTTCAGTTTGGGACTATGTTCGGCATGGACTGGTTGGACCGAATAGTATTACCATGCTGCGTGACTGTATAAGATTAGAACAGTGTTGCACAGCTCCCAAATGCAGTGAGGACATTAAAAGTTTGAGGCCCACTCTGCAAAGTTGCGGCTCCAGTCAGTGTGCTTCAGAAATAATAAGAACAACTTCCAGTGAGAATAACACACTTACTCTGTATTCTGAGCTTATTAGCGACTCCGACATTGCAAGGATGTAACCTCATTGGAGGTAGGTCGGCAAAGGTTTACTCGATTAATTCCAGAGATGAAAGGCTTGTCTTGTGAGGAGAGACTGCGCAGTTGAGGCATCCACTCACTAGAGTTTAGAAGGATGTGAGGAGATTGAATTGAGGTCTACAAGATTCTAAAGGGGGCCAACAAAGTAGACGCCAAATGGATGTTTCCTCACGTGGGGCAGTCTAGAACGAGAGGTCACAGTTTTAGAAGAAGGGCTAGCGAATTTAAAACAGAGATGAGGAGAAATTACTTCTTCCAAAGACTTGTGAACCTGTGGAATTCACTCCCCACAGAGTGCGATCGATACCAGGACACTGAGTAAAGTTAATGAGGAGATAGACAGATTTTTAATTAGTAATGGGTTAAAGGGCTACGGAGAATGGGCAGGAGAGTGGAGTTGAGGCTAAGACGAGATCAGCCATGATCGTATTAAGTGGCAGAGCAGGGTCAAGGGGCTGAATGGCCTCCTCCTGCTCTTGGTTCATACATTCTTCTGAGAGACAACCTTCAGGAGCGGATTCATTTCAGTGATGGTGTGCCACTGCATTTGCAATGCATGACACTAAGGACAGATAAGCCGAGCAGGCATGCAGTCAAAAGAATTGTATTCAGACAAGAGGTGGTTTTTAAGGATGGCAACACCTTTTAATGGCGGTGGTGGTGGGAGCTAATCAACACTTAGTCTGAAAAATGGAAAAACATGGCTTACAAGATTACTGACTGACCTTGTGTAATGATACATTACTAAATCTTAAATGCCTTTATCTCCAGTTGCTTCCACTGCATATTGTCATGAAAGCAGGCTATAAACTCACCTACTTTTACCACTTTCTACCACCTTCACCAAGGCAATTGGGAATGGGCAATAAATGTTGGGCCCAGCCAATGACGCCAACATCCCAAACACAAAACATCAAAACATGCCCAGCCTTCATCTCCTCGGTCAGTGATGGGTTGCTTTGTGAGCTTGGAGAGGGTAACACAGAAACAAAGAAAATAGGAATAGCAGTAGGCCATTCAGCCCTTTGGGCCTGCTACCCCATTCAATATGATCATGGCTCATCACCCAACACAGTGCCCTTTGATCCCTTTAGCCCTAGGAACTATATCAAACTCTTTCTTGAAAACATTCAGCGTTTTGGTCTCCCACTTTCTGTGACAGAGAATTCCACAGGCTCCCCACTCTCTGGGTGAAGATATTTCTCCTCATCTCAGTCCTAAATGGCCGACCCCAACAACACAGCTCGGTCCTGTCCTTCCTTGTGGACAACGCACAACTTCTATCAGAGTTCACTGGACAGCACTGCAGAGTGAACACCGCTGCTGATTTTTCTGGGCGAGAGGTTTAGCCTAATTGAACACTGTACCATTCCAACCCATAATTTGACTGAGGCCGTGAACAAACCTTTGACTTCTTTGCAGGGTTCAGCTTAAGAGGAGACAGTGAATGTATTAGCTGAGCTATAGACACAGCACTATCGTCATTTCACAAAGGGCAAAGACCCCTTTATCCTTCTCCCTGAGAGGACAATATTCGAAAGACTATTTGCCGATTCTGCCTTTCAAACCACAGCTCTCAATTCCCAGCTGGCACGTAACTGCACCGAATATCCTCAGCTACCTTTTTTCTTGACAGATTCATTAATATTCATTAACTACATAAGGGTGTTCATAACCAAGGTCACTAACTTTTATCACTGTTGCTATGGTAAATGTCTCCGCTCAAACTCCGCAGTATGATTGGTGGGCTCTCAGACAATGTGTAGACACCAATGGTGCAAACTGGCCATAAAATGGGAGTCTCGTTCTGCTTGCTGGTTAAAAACTAGGCAGTAACAGAGATCCACCCCCACCCCCAGACTGCACTGGTACACAAAGTAACAGATAACTTCAGGAAGCACTTGCACATCGCTAGTACAATGTAGCGAGACACATTCCTGAACCCTAAACCAGCATCTAAAATAAAACCACTTCAACTGGCAATAGCTGTCAGAAATTTCACAACACTAATTCAAAAGTGTAGCAAGGATTGTTCTCTTCCGTCCACCTACACCTTCTATATCGATCCAATATTTAGTTATTGTAGTTATACATTACTCCAGGGCAAGAGTCTTAGCAGACATTCATGAGTGTCAAGGTTATTTTATGCTGGAGGTCACCAATATAATGAGGATTATCACATCAAGAACAAAGTCCACCTCACTGGGAAGGAAAAGACAGCTCCCATCACCACAGTGTCCTGTTCAAGGTTTAACCCCTTTGGTACCAGCCTTCATTTGTTTGCTTCAGCAATAACACAGGTGAAGCAGCATTTCACATGTCCCTCCTCCAATCCTGTGTATTGTACTCAAAGTGCTTGATGTGGTGTATATGGATTTCAGTAAAGCGTTTGATAAGGTTCCCCACGGTAGGCTATTGCAGAAAATACGGAGGCATGGGATTGAGGGTGATTTAGCAGTTTGGATCAGAAATTGGCTCGCTGTAAGAAGACAGAGGGTGGTGGTTGGTGGGAAATATTCATCCTGGAGTTCAGTTACTAGTGGTGTACCACAAGGATCTATTTTGGGGCCACTGATGTTTCTCATATTTATAAGTGACCTGGATGAGGTTGTAGAAGGATGGGTTAGTAAATTTGCCGATGACAAAGTCGGTGGAGTTGTGGATAGTGCGGAAGGATGTTGCAGGTTACAGAGGGACATAGATAAGCTGCAGAGCTGGGCTGAGAGGTGGCAAATGGAGTTTAATGCGGAGAAGTGTGAGGTGATTCACTTTGGAAGGAGTAACAGGAATACAGAGTACAGGGCTAATGGTAAGATTCTTGGTAGTGTGGATGAGCAGAGAGATCTTGGTGTCCATGTACATGGATCCCTGAAAGTTACCACCCAGGTTCATAGGGTTGTTAGGAAGGCATAAGGTGTATCAGGTTTTATTGATAGAGGGATTGAGTTTCAGAGCCGTGAGGTCATTAAGCAGCTGTACAAAACTCTGGTGCGGCCGCACTTGGAGTATTGCGTACAGTTCTGGTCGCCACATTATAGGAAGGATGTGGAAGCATTGGAAAGGGTGCAGAGGAGATTTACCAGGATGTTGCCTGGTATGGAGGGTAGGTCTTACGAGGAAAGGCTGAGGGACTTGAGGCTGTTTTCGTTAGAGAGAAGAAGGTTAAGAGGTGATTTAATAGAGACATACAAGGTGATCAGAGGATTAGATAGGGTGGACAGCGAGAGCCTTTTTCCTCGGATGGTGATGGCTAGCACGAGGGGATATAGCTTTAAATTAAGGGGTGGTAGATATAGGACAGATGTCAGAGGTAGGTTCTTTACTCAGAGAGTAGTAAAGGTGTGGAATACCCTGCCTGCAACAGTAGTAGACTCGCCAACTTTAAGGGCATTTAAATGGTCGTTGGATAAACACATGGATGATAAGGGAATAGCGTAGGTTAGATGGGCTTCAGATTGGTTTCACAGGTCGGCGCAACATCGAGGGCCGAAGGGCCTGTACTGCGCTGTAATGTTCTACGTTCTATGTTCTAATGGGGCCTGCTCTACATCGGAGAGACCAAACGCAGACTGGGTGACTGCTTTGCAGAACATCTCTGGTCAGTGCTTAAGCAGGACCCCTGACCTTCCCATAGCCAGTCATTTTAACACAGCGGCCTGCTCACACACCCATTTGTCTGTCCTCGGCACGCTGCAGTGTTCCAGTGAATCACAGCACAAACTGGAGGAACAACATCTCTTTACAACCTTCTAGGCTCAATATGGAGTTCAACGCCTTCAGATTGTGAACCCATTCCTTCCCTTTCTTTTTACATTACTTTGTTCCATTCTCTCTCACCTTCTCTCCCCTCCCCACACCCCATTGGGACAATCTGTCCTTCCCGCTCTAGCAGTTAGACACACCATTGTCCTGCCATTCTCACATTCCCATCACTTAATCTCAACTATCAGCATCTTTCCTCCCCCAGCACTTCAACTCTCCCCCCACCTCAACTACTGCATAAGTAAGAAGGGTCCCGACCCAAAACGTCAGCTTTCCTGCTCCTCTGATGCTGCTTGGCCTGCTGTGTTCATCCAGCTCTACACCTTGTTATCTCAGACTCCAGCATTGGCAGTGATCTGTGGCATTTTTAGTTTTCAGTACAGAGGAGAATGAAATTCCCTGTGTCGTAACTTTCTCCATCCCTACAACCCTCAGAAATCTTTGTGCCCCTCCAATTCTGGCTTCTTGTATATCCCAGGTTTTACCCGTTCCACCAATGGCAGCAGGCCTTCAGCTCCTCAAGCTCTAAAAAAAATCTCTGGCTTTTGATCTCTCACTCCTTTAAAACACGCCTTTCAACTTCTCTCTTATCAAGCTTTTGGCCAGCTGCCCTAATAGCTCTATATGCAGCTGAATATTAAATTGTATTTGATAATGCTGCTATGAGGCACATTGGGATATTTCACTGCATTAAAGATGCCCTTTGATTTGGATACGATTGAGAATAAAATGGCCAGTTGTAACTACCCATTGCCCCAAGCTTTTTCCCCACCTTTCCTATCATTTCTTAAATGCTCCCCACTTACCTGGATGGGGGCAGCCCCCAACAACACTTGAGCCGCTTGATTGGCACCACATCCACAAGCATCCACTCCCTCCACCACCGACGCTCAGTAGCAGCAGTGTGTACCATCTACAAGATGCACTACAGAAATTCACCAAAGATCCTCAGACAGCACCTTCCAAACCCACAACCACTTCCATCTAGCAGAAGAAGCCATTATGACTGGGAACTATATTGTCTTTGCTTCTCTGGCACTGGGTCAGAATCCTGGAACTCCCTCCCTAACAGCACTGAGAGTCTACCTCTACCACACAGACTGCATTCGTTCAAGAAGGCAGCTCACCATCACCTTCTCCAGAGCTATTAGGGGCAGTCAACAAGTATCTTACCAATGACGCTCACATCCCACGACTGAGCAACAAAATAATTTGTTCTCAGTACCACCTGATAATGAAGTGTCATCTGCCCTGTCGTTGGAAATTGGGGTCCTGTTTAAACCTGCGCTCACTTGGCATTCCTGTGTAGCATGAAACTGAGTTTATCTGTGTCACATTAGTAAAGAGCATCCCACAAGCACGAAGAAAAGATTCATCAGGCAGCACACTATCCTGTAACGAGGGCAATATCTGTGGAAATAAGAATTTGCTGTCAGAAGGAATAAAACCTAAACTTCAAATGGAGGTGGGCAAGAGAACAGCAGTCATCCTAGCATCGTGGGTAAGTGCCCATGGTCATTAGCCAAGATGGTGGAGACAGGTGACGGACAACCCTCAATATAATGCTTATTCCAAAGGATAGAGGGGGAAGAGATGGCCATAAGAGGATTTAGAGGCAGGAGCTCCCATCTTCTTCATGGGAGAACTGAACTGAACTTCAAACTTTCAGTTTTGAAGAAGAGGCATACCACACTTGAAATGTTATCTGGTTCTCTCTCCACAGAAGCTGCCAGACCTGCTGAGTTTCTCCAGCATTCTCTGGGCTTATTTCGGATTTCAGCATCTGCAGGATTTTTGCTTTGATCTGGGACATGCATCTGCTCCTGCATTTTACAGAACGGATTCAGGATCAGGTGAGGAATTCTCATCACAGGTTGTATATTTTCCTTTCTTCGCCTAATTAACTAACGTACCATATCTAAACGGCTGCTTCTCAACAGACTATCTGCAAATGGCCACAAATCATTGACTTGAATGTAGGAGGTAACTGTGTTCATGAACCCCCCCAAGAATATCAACTCTGGTGTGCTTTCTAGCCTACAGTCGAGTGGAGCTGTGACATGAAATCCCTGTAAAATGCTGAACCACACACCAGAACTGAACATGAAACAAGAAAAGGTCTCAAGTCTGAGTGACAGAGATCAAGACACTGCCACTTCTGGTCCCATCCCCTATCATTTTATCCACCACTGCCTGCATGATGTACTAGGATTCCTCATCCATCTGATCAGTTTCGACACAGAGCGAAATGAAATGCCATAGCAATCCAGGCTGGTTAAAGAATCTGCTGATCAAATGTTGTTCCAAAGCACCCGCGACAATTAAAGGAGACGCTGTTGCGAAATGAACATTTGACAACTGGGACTGGTTTCAAAAAAAAAAAGGAAGTGGAAGTCCTTTCGAAAAGAATGTGTCTGCACTTGACATGCACCAGCCTCCAACCATCGAGAGCCCAGAGTCCCAGTTGTGGCTGGATTCTTTCCCAATTCGCTTTCATCATCTCCAGCTGCTAATGCCGAGGTTTCCTGTCAGCTCAGGCCCGAGATAAGGAAGCTTCCTTTCCAGCTGTCAGCCTGCACAGCTGATTGAGGCTCTGGCCCCTTCATAAACAGATTTGTTTGGCACTGGCAAACTGAGAAAGCCCAGTTATCAAAAGTTCACCCAATAGGTCATCCTTCACAACTGAAAAAAAAGATAACGGCGTCGCCTTTTAACAAAAATTGAGGCCCTGGGTTCAAAAGGCAGCCTGACAATGGCATTCCAACTGTGTTTAACTGAAGGAGTTGCACATTAACTCGAATTTGACTTGAGCATGTACAACTGTTGCTGAGGGGTCAGGATCCGATCCCACTTCAGGACAGGGTGGCCACTGAGCTGTTTCACGACAAGCCAAGCTGATTGAAAACATTTTATTTATAAAGAGACACTTAGTGAAACTGTAATGAGGTTGTGCCAGGAGGCATATGCAGGTAGTGTTTAGCTCCGTAAGTAAACGTAAGACTGAGTAAGATTGGCTCCAGTTCTATACTTAACCAGCTCACTTTCTGGAAATAGACAAGTCCCTCCCGTCCACCCCCCTCCAATCCCAATCTCCACTCCTTCACTGACTTGGAGATAGTACCAGGGACACTAGCAACCCTCAGAATATTCGTGGTATGCACGCCTACATCACCAGTGTTGGTAAGTCAACTCACCTTGGTTTGCCATACACTGTTCTTGTCTGACATTCACACAGGGACGTTACAATAAGGGTCACTGGAGAACTGTTAGAAGTAGGAATGTGGTCAGTTCCCCCTGTCCACTTGTGATTTGGCATCACAGCCAAATGCAAATGCTCGCCTTGCTGAGCTCAGCTAGCGTCAATCGCAGTTAGGTGGGGGTTTTGAATCACAGAGCACAGAAAGAGGCCATTCAGTCCAGCCTGCCAGTGCCAGCTCCTTAGTACAGCTATCCAATCAGCAGTTCTGTAGTTATCCACCCCCCTTCACAGAATCACAGGTGTGTTCACAGAAACACAGGAGGCGGCTATTCGGCCCACTGGGTCTGCACTGACTCTCCAATGAGTAGTACAACTTAGAGCCATTCTCTTGCCTACTCCTCATTCTCTTACATATTTCTATTCAAATTATCAACTAATGCCCTCTTTAATGCCTCAATTGACTCTGTCTGCACTGCATTTCCAGACAGGGTGTTCCAAACCCAAGCCATTCAGGTGTGAAAATGTTCTTTCCTACATCACATTTGCTTTATATCTGTGCCCTCTCATTCTTGATCCTTTTAGGAGTGTGAACAGGTTTGTGCTGTCTACTGTATACAGACAGGAGACGAATCTGAAAACCTCTAACCGATCTCCCTCTCAGCCTTCTCTCCAAGGAGAACAGTCCCAACTTCTTCAATCCATCCTCATCGCCGACGTTTCTCATTCCTGGAACCATTCTTGTAAATCCCTTCTGCACTCTCTCCAATGCGCTCACGTCTTTCCCTATAATGCGGGGCCCACAGCTGTACACAATCGTCCAGCTGAGGTCTAACAAGTGTCTTGTACAAGTTCAGCATCACCCCCCTGCTCCTGTACTCTATTGATAACGTCCATGATACTGGGTGTTTTATTGACTGCTTTCTCCACAGCCCTGCAACCCTTTAAGTATTAGTACCTACTCTTTTATATGGTCTGTCTATCTTCTTCCTATCTCTTCATTGTACCTCATCTGCCATCTATCTGCCCACTCCACCAACCAGCCTATGTCCTTTTTGAGTCTTACACTGTTCTCCTTGCAGTTTACAAATTGCCCAAGTTTCATATCATCCTCAAACTTTGAAATTATCCTTGCACACCAACATCCAGATCATTAATAAATGATAGGAAAAAAATCTTAACACAGGCACCTGGGAAACTCCACTAAAAACCATCCTTAACAAAAAATCCATTAATCATTATTGTCTGTTTCCTGTCACTCCCAACTTTCATAGAATCCCTACAGTGAGGAAACAAGGCCATTCAGTCCACACTGATCCTCTGAAGAGCATCCCACCCTATCCCTATAACCCTGCATTCCCATGGCTAATCCACCTAAACCTGCACGTCTTTGAACTGTGGGACGAAACCCACACAGCCATGGGGAGAACACACAGTCTTGGGGATTGAACCCAGGTCCCTACCACTGTGAGGCAGCAGTGCTAACCACAGAGCCACTGTGCCACTCTACTTTGAATCCCTGTTGCTACTGTCCCTTTTGCTGCATGAGTTGTGACTTCTTGAGAGTCTGTTATGTGGTACCTTTTGAAAGTTCATGTACACTACATCAACAGTGCCACTCATCACCCCTTTCTGTTACCTCTTCAAAAAATTCCAGCAAGTCAATGAAACACAAAGGCTCCCTTAAAAATCCATGCTGACTCTTCCCAAACCCAGTATTTCCCACGTGATTACTAATTCTAACCTGAATAACTGTTTTGAAAAGCTTTACCACCACATAAACTGACTGGTCTGTAATTGCTGGGCTTATCCTTACAACCATTTTTGAACAAGGGTGTAATGTCTGCATCTCTCCAGTCCACTAGAAACTCCCTTTAGTCTCGGACGGACTGAAAGATTGTGGCCAGTGCCCTGCAATTTCCACTCTCACTTACGCGCTGTCTCAAACTTGGCTCTGTCTGCACTCCCTTGTGAAACCAACATCCTCGTCAGTTTCCCAACTGGAACACTGCCTTGACAGTGGGACCTCAGGGGATTCCTGCACTCCCCGCCTGTTTCTCTTAGACTGCCTGCTGCTCACCCATTCCGCAAAACGTGCTATCCATGTAACTCCCAGCCTGGCCGATGTACCAGCTTTTCCAGATGCCGCTCAAACTCTGAAACCCAGAGCTCAAGTTGGAAGTACCTCCTGCAGATGTGGTCATCTAGGGTACCAGTAGAACATAGAACAGTACAGCACAGCACAGGAACAGGCCCTTCAGCCCACAATGTTGGGCCTAACATGACACTGAATTAAACTAATCCCTTCTGCCTGCCCTTGGTCCGTATCCCTCCATTCCTTGCATATTCATGTGCTTAACTAAAAGCCCCTTAAACACACCTATCGTATCTGCTATAGGGTCCATGACCTCCCACATTTTACAAGGCACACATTCTACGTGACTGAGCTACGCTGCTTTATCTTAAAATTATTTCTCATATGTTAAGTGTACTCCACTTTGGGTTACTCTATTTATATTTTTACATAACCTACTTTTCTAATTAGTCCATTCAGAGATGTTATTACACACCTCTGGAGCGGGTGGGTCTTCGACTCAGGCCTCCTGATCCAGGGCTATGGACACTCCCACTGCACCACAAGAGGGCCCCCTCGATATTACTTTATTATATCGGTCTGGATTTTCACTTATTCATGGTGTTTCTCAATTAAACCGAAGTACAACTACTTTAAAAATAATGGCTTTCTAATTAGAAGACAGTCTCAAACAGTAGTTTCTTACAAACCAATGACTTGGCAGATTTTCTGCAATGTCACTGATTTTTTTTTTTTAAAATCACTCTTTTGAACTCAGCATGGGCTGCTTCCAAGGAGCTGCATTTTCAGATGCGTCTCCATCTCCCAGGTCAATGGCAGATTGATAGCCTCCCATCCCGAGATTCCCCCTTGCAGGTCTAACTCCCCAACTGAATACGCTTCTGCCATCGTTTCAAGGGGTCCTTGATAACACCCTATGTGCAAGAAAATGTTTCTCCATGTCACTTCTGGTTCCTTTGCTGATCGTAACTCTGGTTATCAACCAACCACTAGAAACACTGAGATAACAAGCATGGGGCTGGATGAACACAGCAGGTCAAGCAGCATCATAGGAGCAGGAAAACTTGACGTTTCAGGCCTAAACCCTTCATCAGAAATGGGGGAGGGGAAGAGGGTTCTGAAATAAATAGGGTGAGAGGGGGAGGCGGATAGAGGAGAGGATAGGTGGAGAGGAGGCAGACAAGTCGAAGAGGCGGGGATGGAGCCAGTAAAGGTGAGTGTAGGTAGGGGGGTAGGGAGGAGATAGGTCAGTCCAGGGAGGACGGACAGGTCAAGGGGGTGGGATGATGTTAGTAGATAGGAGGTGGGGGTGTGGCTTGAGGTGAGAGGAAAAACAGGTTAGGGAGGTGGAGATGAGCTGGGCTGGTTTTGGGATGCGGTTGGGGGAGGGGAGATTTTGAAGCTTGTGAAATCCACATTGATGCCATTGGGCTGCAGGGTTCCCAGGCTGAATATGATTTGCTGTTCCTGCAGCCTTCAGGTGGCATCACTGTGGCATTGCAGGAGGCCCAGGATGGACATGTCATCTGAGGAATGGGAGGGGGAGTTGAAATGGTTCGCGACTGGGAGGTGCAGTTGTTTGTTGCGAACTGAGCGCAGGTGTTCTGCAAAGCGGTCCCCAAGCCTGCGCTTGGTTTCCCTGATGTAGAGGAAGCCACAACGGGTACAGCGGATGCAGTATACCACATTGGCAGATGTGCAGGTGAACTAGAAACACTGGTTCCTCATCCAATAGTGATTTTGAACAAACCGCCTTTGCCGATCCATTTGGAAGCAATATTTTGTGTAAACAAGCCGTGCTGGGGGGGGAAGATACAGTCAGTTAAAACACTGCCCTGAGCTACTCTGAGAACTTGGCTCGTGGACAAAATTCTACGACAGCTGGAAAGATCATTGTGTGAAATTATTTTGGATGGTCTCAATCCAGTTCTGCATACAAACTAAACCTGTCGGATAGGTCCTGGACACGAACTTTGTCATTGTTCTTTTTGTAACACACGCTTTGATATTTATAAAAGCGACAATGATTTAAACAGGCTTTGCATTTTGAAAAATGAGCGAGTGCGTGTGTTCAAAGCTGCACACTGCAAACTGCAGAGCCACACTCATTAAGAGGCAGCGATGGATTTATTTTCGGCGAGCAGGACTGAGTGCTTAATCGATTGGGTGCAGCAATTAATCAGCCACTCAAACGACAAGGGTCGTCTCGATCCAGAACACTTGGAATCATTTCTCATTCGGTTTTTAAATCATTACACAGGCTTCACACAGACATGAGCAGAGTGAGCCTCAAGAGGAGTGACCACGTGTAGTAACAGAACTGCTCTTCGTCACCAGAATTTGGGAAGTGAGGTAACAGGGTACTTCATTCTGTCAGCAACAGGTATGCAGAGCAAGATTCCACTGAAGACAGAATGCAGTAGCCAGGTTTAGGGTTCTTCTGGCACTGGCAGTGGCAGTGGCAGTGTCCTTACCACTGAGCCAGAGGTCCTGGGTTCAAGCCCCACCTGCTCCAGAGGTGCATCATAAACATGGTACAAACAAGGAACAAGAGCAGACCACTCGGCCCTTCAAGCCTGTTTCCCCATTCAATAAGATTGCAGCTGATCTGATTTCAATCAACTCCACATTCCTACAAATCCCCCGATAATCTTTCGTTCCCCCTTGGTCATTAAGAATCTATCTCCCTCTGCCTTCAAAATATTGGAAGATTCTGCATCCACTGCCTTTTGAGGAAGGAAATTCCAAAGACTCTTTTAGAAAAAGGTTTCCTCATTTCTGTCTTAAGTGGCCAACCCCTTATTTTTAAACAATGACTCCATATTCTAGATTCTCCCACAACAGGAAACATCCTTTCCACCTCCACCCGGCCAAGTCCCCTCAGGACTTTATATGTTACAATTAAGTCACCTCCGATTCTGCTAAACTCAGGATACAGATCTCATAAGGCAATCCGTTTGTTCCAGGTTGATTGGAAATATCGACAGTAGCCAAGGGGCTATGGTGCTGGGCTAATAAACCAAGGCTGGAGGGTGGCAGGAATGCCATAGTACAAGGGGTAGGAACCCCGCATGAATTTTCACCTTCTCTGATGTGGCCACTTCCCACCCGAAGGAAACCTGCGCAGAACAGATCTGGGGTCTGGAGCATCCCTCACTCACGGCAGCTACATATGCTCGCTTCGCAACCTCTCTGAGCAAAGTCTTCTTGTTTGCCCCTGCGAGAGGCCTGACTGCTGTGATAGGCAGCCAGTGCAGATAGCAGGAAATTGTCCGAGGGCAGGGGCATACACTTGGTGTTCCGTGACACTGATTTTTTTTTTTTAAAAATACTTGTTCACAGGTTGTCACTGGGTAGGCCAGCCCTTATTGTCCATCATTCATTGCCCTGGAAGATGGTGAGGAGCTGCCTTTTTGAACCTCTGGTGTGTAGGGACACACATAGTTGGCCTTCATAGTGAGAGGGTTCGAGTCCAGGAGCAGGGATGTCTTGCTGCAATCGTATAGAGCCTTGGTGAGACCACACCTGGAGTATTGTGGGCATTTTTGGTCTCCTTACCTGAGGATGGATGTTCTGGTGATGGAGGGAGTGCAGCGAAGGTTTACCAGGCTGATTCCTGGGATGGCAGGGCTGATGTATGAAGAGAGACTGGATCGGTTAGGACTATAGTCACTGGAGTTTCAAAGAATGGGGGGAAATCTCATAGAAACTTGTAAAATTCTAACAGGACTAGACAGGGTAGATGCAGGAAGTATGTTCCCTGGGAGTCCAGAACCTGGATTCACAGTCTAAGGATTTGGGGTGGGTCATTTAGGACTGAGAGGAGGATAAATTTCTTCCAAGAGATTGGGGAGCCTGTGGAATTCTGTCAGAGAAAGAATTTCTCAGTTGCTGGGCTTGGAGACTCAAACATGAAGATGGGTTTCTTTTTGTCAAGCAAAGAGCAGTCAGAGCATTCCCTGAAGAACTTTGTGTCAGATCTTTGCAGAATTACGCCAGGCAGCTGGCAAGAACAAAGAACCTTCAGGACTGAAGGGGAGAAGCACATATGAGATGTGTTGTTTTCCAGAGCAGTTCAATAAATCATCCTTTGTAAGTAACAATGTCACTGTGGTGCCACATTAAAAATACACACAGATACACAGACACACATACACAAAGATGGCTCATTATACCCAAAGAATTCAATTACAGTCTCATTTAAAAGAAATGAGCATCGCAGGTGGCACAGTGCAGAACAGTGCCTGCGCCAGCAATCTCACAACAATTTGGATCTGTATGACAAGGTCAGGAAGGAGATATCAAAAATAGCAATGTTCATTCTATTAATAAATTGTTAGAAGTAAGACATGACTGCTCTGTCAAACAGCATGATTGGTGGCAAGAGCATTCGATGAATTCAGTGCTGTTCTGCTCATTGCCATTAAGTCAGGTCCTCCGAGATCACATTCCCTCCACTCCCCTCACTACTTGGTGGGCATGGAAGTGGCATGTGGCATGTTCAGAGACCTGATCTCCAATTAGACAGAGACAAATGCCAACTTGCTCCAGAACAGCTTAACAGCTCAGGCAGATATTGCTACTCCCATTCCTCAACTAGTGGTTGCTCCTCATGTCCAAGCCGAAATAGTGATGGTAAACTGAAACTCCTGCTTAAAACCATGCCTTGAAAGCACTATTAACGCATCCATTATTCAAGATGAAATGCATTTTCCCTCATTTTCTCTCTCCTTCCCCAATACAGAAGGTGCTATTCATAGGAGGGGAGGACAGTTGCGAACCTCCTACCATTACCTCAACCCTGAATACAGAGGCTAGTTAGCTACTTAGCTACTTCTCCACCGAGGGCACCACAGATTGGCCCTAACAAACATCCACACGCACGTACACGAAAGCCTGGGCCATTGGAAACTGATGTGAAGCAGAAATCTGGGTTGAACTTCTTCCTCTCCCTCTCTCAGAGACCAAACGAAAAATACCGACTGTCCAGCTAGTTCAGATGAGCAGATGCAGAACAGTCTGGAATCCTCCTGGCGTGCACTGCCCAGTTGAGTTCGGATAGGATGAAGCTCAACTGTAACTGAGCAGCCAGATCGATGCTATCTTTCTGCACCATTTCTCTTCCCCCTACTCTCTTTTAGTGTCTTTCAAGATGCTCCCTTTTTGTTCACATACTCTTTCCCTAACACCGTGGAACATCTACTGCTGTTACTTGACCCTGTCATGGGAGAAACAACCCAGACTCTTTATGAAAGCAGATGCAGGGGAGCCAGAGGACACAGCAAGGGCTCTCCTCTGACAATGACTACACTTTATTTGTTAGCATCAACATGTGGTAGGTCACAGCATTCACATGATCCACCAATGACACCAGAGGTTTCATCCAGGCTTGTCCAATTGACACAACATCCTTTTCTGGTCAGATCCATTCACTCCTTATTCTTGGCTGTTTGCCTGGCCTGTTGGTCAGGATGTGCCCATTCCCTGCATCCCAAACATGTCTGTGCAACATCAACACCTATAATCCCATATTCTTCCTTTTTCTTTACGGCTTCAGTTGCAAGCACAGGCCTTGGAGCTCCACGCTGACTTCGGAATTAAGCTTTCCAGGGTATCGATTTGAATCTTGCCACATCAACCTCATTGTGATGTTCACCACTGGAAATCGCATTTCTGACTGGCGTGCAGAGTGAGCAATTGGAAGTGCTAGCAATGTAAAAAGACCCTCATCGCAGAGTTTAGCGAAAAACAGTTGAAGCTTCACTTGTTTACTGAGCCTCTTGCTGAGATATTTGTATCAGCGATAGCCACAGGTGAGGTACCAGAAGACTGGAGGTTGGCTAAAGTGGTGCCACTATTTAAGAAAGGTGGTAAGGAAATGCCAGGGAACTATAGACCGATGAGCCAAACATTGGTGGTAAGTTGTTGGAGGGAATCTTGAGGGACAGGATTTACGTGTATTTGGAAAGTTAAGAACTGATTAGGGATCGTCAACATGGCTGTGTGTGGGAAAATGTGCCTCACTAACTCCATTGAGTTTTTTGAAGTAGTAAACAGGATTAGTGAAGGCAGAGTGGTGGACACGATCTACATGGATTTCAGTAAGGCGTTCAACAAGGTTCCTCATAGCAGACTGGTTAGCAAGGTTAGATCACAGAATACAGAGAGAACTACCTATTTGGATACAGAACTGGCTCAAAAGGTAGAAGACAGAGGGTGGTGGTGGAGGCTTGCTTTTCAGACTGGAGGCCTGTAACCAACGGTGTGCCACAAGGATCGGTGCTGAGTTCACTGCTTTTTGTCATTTATATAAATGATTTGGGTGTGAACAAAAGGGAGGTATGGTTAGTAAGTTTGCAGATGACACAGAAATTGGAGGTGTAGTAGACACCAAAGGTGGTTTCCTCAGAGTACAACGGGACCTTGGCCCGAGGAGTTTAATTTATATAAAGGTGAGGTGCTGCTTTTTGGAAAGGCAAATCAAGGCAGGACTTACATACTTAATGGTAAGGTCCTGGGGAGTGTTGCTGAACAAAGAGGCCTTGGGGTGCAGGTTCATAGTTCCTTGAAAGTGGAGTCACAGGTAGATAGAATAGTGAAGGCAGCGTTTGGTACGCTTGTCTTTATTGGTCAGTGCATTGAGCATAGGAGTTGGGAGGTCATGATGCAGCTGTACAGGACATTGGTTAGGCCACTTTTGGAATACTGCGTGCAATTCTGGTCTCCCTGCTACAGGATGTTGTGGAACTTGATAGGATTATGAAAAGATTTACAAGGATGTTGCCAGGGTTGGAGGGTTTGAGCGATAAAGGAGAGGCTGACTAGGCTGGGGCTATTTTCCCTGGAATATTGGAGGCTGAGGGACGACCTTATAGAGGTTTATAAAATCATTAGGGACATGAACAGGGTGAATAGCCAAGGTCTTTTCCCTAGGGTAGGGGAGTCCAAAACTAGAGGGGCATAGGTTTAAGGTGAGAGGGGAAGGATATAAAAGGGACCTGAAGGGCAACTTTTTCACACAGGAGGTGGTGCGTGTATGGAATGTGCTGCCAGAGGAGGTGGTGGAGGCTGGTACAATTACAACATTGAAAAGGCATCTGGATGGATATATGAATAGGAAGGGCTAGGAGGGACATGAGCCAAATGCTGGCAAATAGGACTAGATTAGATTAATTTAGGATATCTGGTCAGCATGGACGAGTTGGACAAAGGGTCTGTTTCCGTGCTGTACAGCTCTATGAGTCTATGTTCACCTGAACTCCACCGTGAGATTTTCTTTTGATGTGCCGCCTCCCAATATTTGCTGTAAAATGCTGCTGGAGATCTAAAGAGTTAAATCTCGATTGTAATATATTCCAAACAAATTCCATAGTCATTGAACAGAGAATGCCACTCTCTGCAATGCTTGGTCCTCCGGGATTGCAAAGGTTAGAGATCCTGGCTATTCCACCACAAAGCAATTTGTAGAACAGCTGCTCCTGGATTTTTGCGACCACACGGATCATTTATACGCATGTACTCTCACGCATTCGACAAAGGCAGAGATCCGCACAATGACAGCCAGCAGGGCACCTGTTTAAAAAGTCAAATTGCCCACAATATCCCCTGTATTATATCGTCATGTCATGATTATGTTGCTGAATGAATAATCAGCGAGGTCAAATCACACAGTGAAAGCTCGGGTGGGGGATCCGAGTTTCAGTGCTTCAAACAAACATTCGATTTTAAAATGACACTATCAAGTGCAAATCACCCTGAAGCTTTCCATTGAAACACCACCAGTTCACTGACACCCTTTGGGGAAGGTAACATCCCATCCTCACCTTTTCTTGATTTGCTCATGGGATGTGGGCATTGCTCGTTAGACCAGCATTGATTGCCCTGTCCCTAGTTGCCCCCCTGGAGAAGGTGGGGGTGAGTTGCCTTCTTGAACCGCTGCAGTCCATGTGCTTTAGGTAGACCCACAATGCCATTAGGGAGGAAATTCCAGGATTTTGACGCAGCGACACTGAAGGAACAAAGAATGCTGGAGAAACTCAGGTCAGACAGCAGTTGTCGAGAGAGAAAAACAGAGAGTTAATGTTTTGATCCGATACGACTCTTTCAGAGCTCTGAAGTCGTCATACTGGACTAAAAACATTAACTCTGTTTCTGGCTAGATGCGCCACATCTAGGAGGTATTGTCACTGGGTTACTAATCCAGAACCACAGGCTAATGTTCAGATGTTGGACATGGGTTCAGATCCCACCATGGTAGATGGTGAGATTTGATTTCAATTAAAACAAAAACAGAATTTAAAAAGCTAGCCCTAATGTTGACCACTGTGGATTACTATAAAACTCAGCTGGTTCACAAACTGAGAACAGCAAATGCTGGAGATCACAGCGGGTCAGGCAGCATCAATGGAAGAGATAGCAAGCGAATATTTCAAGTCTAGATGAGTCTTCATCAGAGCTGATGTGATATCAGCTCTGATGAAGAGTCATCTAGGCTCATAGCAATATACAGCACGGAAACAGATCCTTCAGTCCAATTCGTCCATGCCGACCAAATGTCCTAAATTAATCCAGTCCCATTTACCAGCATTTGGCTCATATCCCTCTAACCCTTCCTATTCATATCCCACACAGATGCCTCTTAAACGTAGTAATTGTACCAGCCTCCACCACTTCTTCTGGCAGCTCATTCCATACATGCACCATTCTCTGTGAAAAAGTTGCCCCTCAGGTCCCTTTTAAATCTTTCCCCTCTCACCTTAAACCTATGCCCCTCTAGTTTCGGGCTCCCCTACCCTGGGGAAGAGACATTGTCCACCCGTGCCCCTCATGATTTTATGAACCTCTATAAGAACATCCCTCAGCCTCTGAAACTCCAGGGAAAACAGCCCCAGCCTATCTCTATAGCTCAAACCCTCCAAACCGTGGCACCATCCTCGTAAATTTTTTCTGAACCCTTTCAAAACATTAACTTGCCCTTTCTCCATGGATGCTGTCTGACCCACTAATCTCCAGCATTTTTGTTTTCAGTACAGATTCCAGCATCTGCAGTAATTTGCTCCTTCCTTCTGGCTCACAAATGCCTTTTAGGGAAAGGAGTCTTCCCTGGTCTGGTCGATTTGTGACTCCGGACACAGCAATATGGTTGACTCTTAATTGCCCTCCAGGCAACTAGGGATGGGCAACAAATGCAGCCCTAGCCAGCAACGTCAACATGTCATGAATGAAATAAAAAAACACCCATATTCAGAGGATAAACCTCTGGGAGAGGTCGGAAAAGGTAAAGTATCATCAACATTTTACAGAGTAGGGATTACCAATGGGATCCAACCTTGCCACCAGCACCGTTATTGACAGAGCATTGTCTACCAGCGACCTACCTGACTGTGAACATAGTCACTGAGCATGTTTTGCAACTGTGACGGCCACTAGGCAACCCTTGACCTTCAGGAAAGGGGGCTTGACTTTGGTTGGCAACACAAGTGGAAAACAGGTGACCTTTTTGGACTTTGTTAAATGAAAATGGAGTTGTGTTTATAAAGCATCCTTCAGAACCTCAGAATGGCCCTAAGCATTTCACAAATAACAAATAACAAAGTTCTTTTGAAGTAATGTAGAAAGTACAGCAACTGATTCACACATGGTAACCCCTCCCCCCCCGCCCCCTCAAACAGAAATGAGATGTGACCAGACCATGTCATTTTAGTCATGTCCATTGAAGGACAGGTGGCAGACAGAGTACTGGGAAGATTGCCCCTGCTCAGTTCCATGGGATCATCTGTGCCCACCTGAGAAGGCTGACTGGCCTTCAATTTAACATCTCATCCAAAAGATGGCATTGCCAACAATAAAACCAATTATCACAAACCCTTCCCTCTCGTAATGATATCACTGATAACAGCTGGACGCCTAGCACCTTCCCAGACTTGGCTTTTCTGTATGTACGGTTCATAATAACAGCCCTCTCGCTCCCAGAGTCACTATTAGCCAAAAAGGGAACGGGGGACTGAATGGGACCACCCAAGGGAGACTCCCAATTCTCCCCTCACAGACATTCATACGTCCGCACTGTGCCAGCATTAACAGTCTGAGACCAACGAGTAAACAGTGGAATTCACACCATCACCAGTGAAGTATTCAATATATTTTTGAGGAGCAATCAATTCTTGGATTCTGAGTCAGTTTGCAGAAGGCATTGCCAAATTCACATGTGTTTGTTACTGCTTGGATTTTTCCCTGCTGCTAACGTTCACTGCACAGAATCATGTGTTTGGGGTGAGGGAAGAAATAAGGAGCGTGTAACAGTGTTTTCAAATCTATTGCAAAAAACAGCTCCATCACAGTCTTACCAAGGCTGGGAAAAGCTACTTGATGAATTCAGTGTTATCAACTCTGGAGTGCCTTCACAAATCTTACTGTACCTATAGAATAAAGCACCTTGTCTGCTCTCCAAGTTCTGCAACTACCTGCCAGGAAGAATAAGGACATTTAGATGTTCCAGCAGGCGAGAACAGCAAAACAAAATGAAAAAAAAAAAAAAAAAAAAAAATGCTGGCTAGTACAGGACTTGAGTATTGCTAAATAAAGTCACATTTTACTGAAGCTTCTTGCCTTGCACTCGTCAGGACAATTTGCAAGAATACCAATGTAATAGTAATAATTAAATAAAACATTCCAGCACCCAACTCCTCCAGTAGACTGAGATAACAAGCATGGGGCTGGATGAACACAGCAGGTCAAGCAGCATCATAGGAGCAGGAAAACTTGACGTTTCGGG
Organism: Ginglymostoma cirratum; assembly: GCA_024137785.1. Classification (NCBI taxonomy): domain Eukaryota; kingdom Metazoa; phylum Chordata; class Chondrichthyes; order Orectolobiformes; family Ginglymostomatidae; genus Ginglymostoma; species Ginglymostoma cirratum. The sequence goes on along the minus strand of JAHRHZ010000089.1, from coordinate 2,104,155 downwards.
CCTAAACCCTTCATCAGAAATAAACTGACTCTTTTCAGGTTGTGGGGTACCCATTAGGGTAAACTGCCACTGAAGTATACAGACAGCATGCAATGGTAACAACACATGGTCTGATGGGACACTGAACCCTCTCAGAATAAGGCTAGAGAAATTCTTCAAAATCCTACTAGATCTCCAGGGCACTTGTTCATGATTTGCGAAAGTTAACCAATTTTAGCAAACATGTTGAAGAATCTTAGAAAGAGACCTTTTGAAAAAAATTCTGATCTGGATGAGGGTAGTGACTCAAAGAGCTGAACTGAACCATATTTCACACTGGAGAAAACCTTGATGTTATTTTTGCGCTTTAGAGTGGCACTCAAGATAATCTCAGCCCCGCTGTCAAGTACATGCCCCTGCATTTCCACTAACAGTGATGACTTGGAGGGGTTGAGGTCGTAGCATTCTCTTGTGTCTCATGCAAGCATCCATTCAACGCTGAGACCACACAGTGAGTAGTCGAGAGTGGCTGTCTGATCACAGGCAAGCTCAATCCCTGCTAAGCTATTTGGCAAACATGCCAACAGGACCACTAGTTCATGATCAGAACCAGCTTTGGCCAACACTACCTCTGCCTAGACGAGGGATCAATGCAGCCACTCTAAATGAAAACAGTTAACTTAATGCAGATGGAAGATTCAAGGTGGGATGTTTAAGCTCTATGTGGTTCATTATAACACAGGATACTGCATTTACCCACTAGTAATTAGGAAGCCAAAACAAATCTATCGAAAATACCTTTTTTTAAAAAAGATTCATTCACAGGATGTTGGCATCACTGGCTTGGCCAATATTCATTGCCCATCCTGAATTGCCCAGAGGGCAGTTGAGAGTCAACCACATTGCTGTGGGTCTGGAGTCACATGTAGGACAGATGGGTAAGGATGGCAGATTTCCTTCTCTGAAGGTGTGAAAGTTGAAAGGGTTCAGAAAAAAAATTTACAAGGATGTTGCCAGGGTTGGAGGGTTTGAGCGATAGGGAGGCGCTGAATGGGCTGGGGCTATTTTCCCTGGAGCATTGGAGGCTGAGGGGTGACCTTATAGGGGTTTATAAAATCACGAGGGGCATGGACAGCCATGGCCTTTTCCCCACAGTAGGGGAATTCAAAACTAGAGGGACATAGGTTTAAGGTGAGAGGGGAAAGATTTAAAAGGGACCTAAGGGGCAACTTTTTTTACACAGAGGGTGGTGTGTGTACGGAATGAGCTGCCAGAGGGAGTGGTGGAGGCTGGTACAGTTACAACATTTAAAAGGCATTTGAATGGGTATGTGAATAGGAAGGGTTTAGAGGGATATGGGCCAAATGCTGGCTAATGGGACTAGATTAATTCAGGATATCTGGTCAGCATGGACTGGTTGAACCAAAGGATCTGTTTTCATACTGTACAACTCTATGACTTTATGATATTAATGAACCAGATGGTTTATTCTGACAATTGACAAGGATTTTATGATCATTGTTAGACTTCGTGCCAGATTTTTTAAAAAATTAAATTCAAACTCCACCATCTGCCATGGTGGGATTCAAACCTGTCATTTCTCATTTGTTTTGGCTGTGCACAGCCTATTCATGTGCATGTACGGGACCTTTCCATTCTTTTTGTGGTGCACACAAAGTATGTTAGAGGGGCTGAATTGGGCTCACCTTGCCCAGAAAATTCCTGGTTGTGCAGCTTAACCAAAACATAGCTCCTAAAGTATTTTATACACTATGAACTACCCCTGCGATGTTGCCATGCAGCAAATGTTGCAGCCAATTCTTGCACGGCAATTGCCCACAAACCGCAATGTGATAATTACCCTGTTTAAAGTGGTATTGGTGGGAGGGAAAAATATTGACCAGGATGCCAATACGGAAGCTTACATTTTAAAAAATTAAAAATAATTTTATGCCCATCCTCTCATCAGAGTAAACTGGACCTTAACAGGCCTAGGATCCACACCGACTGACTTTCAAATAATGGGGGAACTTTTGCTGCATTGTCCAAATAGCACTTCTTCCCATCCAGAGTTCATAGATTACAATGCTCAAAACAATTTCCATGTCATTGTTTACACAGCTTCTAAACTCGCCAATAATTGTCCTTTCCTTCAGTCCAACAAATTATCCTTGTATAGTGTGTTTTACTGGGAAGAGGAAGAAGCTACTGTTAATTTATATTTATAGCTCAGTTTGGCTGTAGCACTGGGATTCAGCACAACAGCATCATCATTGTCTATACCTGGCAGCACTGTTGTCTGAAGGCTGATTCAGCCAAGACTTCGCACAGCTTAATAAGAATCCTGTTGTGGATTAACTAGTTTGTGGTTTATGTATTTTAGTATTAAACTTTAATCTATAAAATCAAAAATTAAGCAGTAGAAAATAGGACAAATGCAACTGAAGTACCTTGATGTGTAATGTACTTAAAAGGTTGGGGTCATATTGCCTGAAGAGGTTAACTGTTAAGAAGGAAAAGTAATCAAAATGCTGGAATGAGTGATTGTGAGAACATCTAATCAAATGGCAGTTCAGAAAGATACCCATGTTTATTTAATCGATTCAGAATAGAACAGATGGAGGATAAAAATAGCAGTTGAATTGACTTAGCTGGAGATGGCAGTCCAGAGGTAGTTAGAGTAAAATTAGGGGTAACTGAATGTCTTTAACCTGACCTTGGCTTAAAAGCAAAGTAAAAACTGCAGATGCTGTAAATCAGAAACAAAAGCAGAAATTGCTGGGAAAAGCTCAGCAAGTCTGGCAGCTTCTGTGGAGAGAAATCAGAGTTAATGTTTCGGGTTGAGTAACCCTTACTCAGAACTGAGGAACAGACCTGCCGAGCTTTTGCAGCAACTTCTGTTTTTGTTTCAGGCTAAAGACAGTCTGGAGCAAGCTACATTTTCATCAATGGTATGGAGCTTACACAGGTTTTCTGGTTTCAATTTGTGTGTGTTTGCTGGGAGACGTTTACTGCAGTTTGAAGTTGAGAGAGTGGTGAAGCAAAGAAGTCACTTCAGGCAAGACAAATTCTGCTGTTAGCAGTTTCCATGTAATTAGGACAGTGGGAGCCCCTGGGATGCATTGATAAGTTCAGTGCAACTGAGTGCGAGGTGGAGTATTTGCTAGATGCAGCCGAGAAAGATTGGCACTTAGAGGAATTTGACAACAGCTCAATGAAAATGCTTGATCAAACATTTGGTATCAGTCTCAGGAACTCTGTAGGGTGAAAAGATTGAAACAGCAAGAGGTGAGCAGTCATTGACGTAATCCAAATTGGAGAGACTTCAAGGGCGTTTCCATCTTCAAATGTGAAGAAATGGAATCCTTTGCAAAGGAGACAGAGTTTGAATGAAATTTGGTGACAAACAATGCCACTAATGGCTGGACGGAATCTGCCTTGCCCACATCGACTATTTAAAGTGCAGTCAATGGGGTTTTTGAACACAGTTTGTCTGTTAACGCATACTTACCTCATGTTAATCCTAAATGTTAGAGTATAAATTGTACATATATTCTAGATTGTTCAGTAAAATTCAACTCGTTTGTTCAAAACCATGGAACATTGTGGCTTAAATTCTCTTAAGTTTCTAGGATTTTGAACTTTGTCAACTTTAAGCAAAAACAACTGGCCCTAACCAGATTGTAAACATAAATTCAGTGGTCTTGTTCAGAAAATAACAATCAAATTTGCAGTGAATCCTCTGCACTCATGCCTCTTTTTCCTAAATTAACATTGGCAAGGTCTCAGCGATTTAGGATTTTGTTTATTGACTCACAGGATGTAGGTGTCACTCCGTTTATCACCCCGTCCCTAGCTGCCCCTTTGAGAATGTGGCGGTGAGCTGTCTTCTTGAACTGCTGCAGTCCATGTGCTGTAGGTAGACCCACTAAGAATCCTTCGGGACAGGCTTCCAGGATTCTGACCCAGCGACACTGAAGGAACAGCAATATATTTCCAAATCAGGATGGTGAGTGGCTTGGAGGGAAAATTGCAGGAGGTGGTGTTCCCATGTATCTATGATATAAATGGTAGCAGTTGTGGGCTTGGAAGGTGCTGTCTTCGGAGCCTGGTGGGTAAGTTCATCACCCAGTAGAAGGCTAAAGCACACAGATCAGAAGGCAATGTGCGGATTTTGTCGAGAAAAGAATCAGTTTTGGATGTGATGATCTTCCATGGTCCAAAACCCCACGCTCAAGTCTAGAAATGAGTGTCGGCGATATTAGCGGACAAGTTAGGGCAGCACGGTGGCTCAGCGATTAGCACTACTACCTCACAAGCCGGAGGGACCTGGGTTCAATTCCACCCTCAGGTGACTGCCTCTGTGGAGTCTGCACATTCTCCCTGTGCCTGTGTGGGTTTCCACTAGGTGCACTGGCTTCCTCCCACAGTCCAAAGATGTGCGGGAACAAAGCTGGCAGCATCTGCAAAGAAAAAAAATCAGAACATTCCAGGTCCAGTGACCCTTCCTCAGAACTATTCTGAGGGAGACCAGACCTGAAACATTAACTCTGATTATTTTTTTCCTTCACAGATGCTACCAGCCCTGCTGAGCTTTTCCAGCAACTTCTGTTTTTGTTCCTGATTTACAGCATCCGCAGTTCTTTCGGTTTCCAAAGATGTGCAGGTTAGGGTGGATTGATCATGCTAAATTGCCCATAGTGTCCAGCAATGTGCAGGCTAGCTGGACTAACTGAGGGAACAGGCAGGGTTACAGGGATGAGGTGGGTCTGGATGGAGTGCACTTTGGAGGGACCAATGTGGACTTGATGGGCCAAATGGCCTGCTTCCACACTGTAGGGGTTCTATGAAGTATGTGATAGGTCCACATTCCTGTCTATTGTTTGAATCAAAGTGTTGCTTTTGCTGAAGTTTCAGGCAGAGGAATGGCACGCAGATGTATTCAGTGTTTAATCACTTATATCAGCACTCTTAGAACCAGAACCCAACCTGAGGCTACAGGATGAGGAGAGAACAGAGGAGAACCATTGACAGCGAGATACTCTCTTATTAAATTCACTTGTCTCTTATTAAACTCAGTTTCTCAGGCAATGCCCTTTTCTAGCCTTGTAAAGTCATGCTGCTTTTATTTTAAGTGATTATTCCACTGAAGATATCAAACACACAAAGCTAACCACAGAGTGCAAGGAATGGCAGGAAACAGAGGACAAGTTTGACATGATAGTGCAATGTAAAGTATAAGCTATGTTCTGCAATTTTAAATCTAATATGACAAAGGAAATTCACTTGTGTTCTTGTTGCATTAAATTCAAGATGCCTGCAGCAATTTCCACCCCAATGTAAGCCATCGATGAGTCTTTGCTTTGATGTGTTGATTGAGACAGGTCAATACTAGGAAACAGGAATTGCACTGGAAGCTGCGTCTGTTGATCACCAGTATAATCATAAGGCCATATGACAAAGGAGCTGAAGTAGACCATTCAGCCCATCAAGTCTGCTCTGCCATTCAATGAGATCACAGCTGATCTGATCATCCTCAACTCCATTCCTCTCTTTTCTCCATAACCCTGGATTCCCTTCCTGATTAAAAATCGGTCTCTCAGCTTTGAATATACTTAATGACCCAACATCAATAGCCTCCTGTGATAAAGAATTCCAGATTCACTCCCCTCTGAAAGAGGTTTCTCCTTATCTTTGTCTTTAATGTTGTCCCCTTACTATGAGATGATAGCCTCCTAGACTCCCCCCGCAAGGGGAAACAACCTCTCCACATCTACCCTGTCAAGTCCCATTAGAATACTGTATGTTTCAATGAGGTCGCTTTTCATTCATCTGTATTCCAATGAGCACAGGCCCAATCTACTCAAACTCCCCTCTTAAGGCAGTCGCTCCAGACTCAATCAGCCAAGTGAACCTTCACTAGACTGCCTCCAATGTCAGTCATTTTTTTAGATAAGGGACCCCAAACTGTTCACAGTATTCCAGCTGTGATCTAACTTACGCCTTGTATAATTTTAAGCAAAATCTCCCTATTCTTAGACTCCATTCCCTTTGAAATAAAGGCCAACATTCCCTTTGCTTTCTTTATGACCTGCCTGAACTTTTATGCTGGCTTTTTGTGATTCATGGGCGAGGACTCCCAAATCTCTGTTCTGTAGCTTTCCGCAGTCTTTCTCCATTTAAATAATACTCAGCTCCTCTATTCTTCCTGCCAGAGTGCATAACCTCATATTTCCCCACTTTATATTTCATCAGCCAAGTATAAATAGTTGTGCATAGTACTTTATCTGCAATCTAGTTTCTTTGAAATCACTATTTTCATATTTTACGTACTTTTTAAGTACACAGTTAGCTGCTGCTGTGCTCATGTAACTTCTGCTGTGAAACCACTGAAAGGAATAACTGTGTTATGTAAACAGCCATGTTTAATTTAGGACAATTCTACAAAACTTTCAGTACACAGTTTACACCCCAAGTCGCATACATTAACTGCAGATCCAAAACACTTTCATGGACAAGGTCTGCTTTCAGGAGCTGCTATGAAATCATTGAAAGGGATAACTGTGCTCCACACACAAGCACGCTTAACTCAACATTTTGAATTTATCATGGTTTCTAGAAAGGAACCATTTAACATCATGAAGTTTGAAAGTCATTTAGTTTGGAGCCTAGCCAGTCTGCAAGAAATTTCCTAATTCAGTACCATTTTCCATCTATTACCCAATGCCAGTCATCAGGTTGTCCCAGTACAGTAGTTTTTGAACTAACTCCACAGAGGCTGGGTTCCTGTCACCAAGTCACCCTTTATTTACACATGGACAATCCCTGGCACTGATCCAGCTCCCTCAGAGCGAGCAGACCTCTGACCCTCCTGTTTATACCTGTCAGCCAGGGCTCCTTGATTGGGGCTGTTAATCTGGTCCAATCAGGGAACTCAATCTAGCTTTAAAACTAGGGATCTTAGACCACTGGGCATCTGCAGATACTTTTCCAGTCTTGTGAGTGGGCACCTGCCCGGGGTGCCTTGGTCGAGAGGGGGTATTTGACCAAGAGCAAACAAATGAGCAGGCAAACTTGGAAGCAGAAAACAACTGTTGCCACCACATGCACAATGCAGTGTCACCTAGCTGGCTCCCTTAAAGCGAAGGCATGCAAGAGCTCTGAGCATCATGACGATTGCCAGGTAGTCCTAAGGTACTGCAGGCTTGGAATATCTGAAATAAAAACAGAAAATACCAGAAATCCTTAACAAGGATTGTATGTTTCAATAAGGTTGCAGCATCTGTGGAGAAAGAGAAACAGAGTCCACATTTCAAGTCAATGAATCTTCATTAGAGCTGTTTGGATGAAGAATCATTGACCTGACATGGATTCTCTCTCCACAGATGCTGTCTGACCTGCTGAAAGTCTCTAGCACTTCCTGTTTTTATTCCTGCAGCATCTATTTTAAGCTATTTCCACAAACTCCCTGACTTAATTTTGGGAGATGATTGTTAACAGCGAAGTTACTCCCCAGTTTGAGAGAAATAGAATCCTCAAAAAATTCTCTTTTTATTCATTCACGGGCATCACCGGCTAAGCCACCGAGCAGAGTTAAGAGTCGACCACATTGTTGTGGGTCCGGAGTCACATGTAGTCCAGATCAGGTAAGGATGGCAGTTTCCTTCCCTAAACAAATTAGTGAACCAGACGGGCGTGTTCCCAACATTGGTTATTCTTAAGTCCGGATTTTTACTGAATTTAAGTTCCACAATGGCTGGATCCTATGCTATTACTAGGTTTGTGGATTAACAGGCCAGTGATGATACCACTAGGGCCATTGCTTCTCTGTAATTCAGCAGCTCTGGCAATTGGTGGGAATTATGCCCATGATGTCAGCGCACATGTCCCATAAAGCATGTAACATGCTGAGGTCATCTATGTGATGGAGCATTTTGTAGACCTGATTATTGATAGAAAAGGAATGAACGGTACAATTAGGACTACTTTTAAAAGGAACCCAAGTCTTCGCTGGGCGCTGCTGTGAGGAGCATATTTCTCCCAGGGCAGCAAGTGTCTGTCCCTCATCCCTGACCAATTATGAAGTACAGACACAGTGCATTGGCACGGTTACCACACTGATCTCCTTGCAATTAGAGATACCACTTTATAAATACAAATAGTCTCAAGGTATTTCACAGGAATTCAAAGTGAAAAATGACTTTCAGTCGTGGTGGGAGATTTCAGGATTGGTGACACAAGCTTTGTCTAAATGTTTTAAGGAGCATCTGAAATGAGAAAGGTGATTTCAGGAAGGAATGCCAAAACGTCAAAAAAAAAAGGACGATATTGCCCTTGGTCTGAAGCAGGCGAGTTCAGGAGGTAAGCAATGGCCTGCAAAGATGGGAAAATGCCTGATCCTACAGCAAGCAGGTAACTGATTGGTTGTCAGTGGGCTTTCTACCAGAATTGGTTGGCCAATCAGAGGCCAAACCCTGTACTATGTCCAGTTCCTCACTCATGTGCAGATCACAGGGTGACGAGGGCACAATCTGACAGCCTACCCACAACCGTCAGAATGGTTGATTCTTTTTCATCTTGCCTAGAATTAAAATAATTGCAGCCCACGTAGAAACAGGCCTTTAAGTGATCATCAATTGACCATTTAAGAGCGCCATTTGGCAGCCGAGCCACCCACAACTTCACTTTGGGAAAACTAAAAATGCTGGAAACCACAGCGGGTTAGGCAGCATCCAGAGCGCGAGAGAGAGCGCGAGAGAGAGCGAGCGAGCTAACGCTCAGTCTAGAGGACTCTGGTTCCAGCACCTGCAGTAATTTGCTCCTTCATTTGGGAAAAGGTGGGAAACTGGAAGCTTTGGCAGAGCCACCATCCCATCGAATTAAGTCCCTTTCGCGCTCCACACCCAGAGGATTGCACCCTTAGAAAGGAGGTGGCTGCCAATAGCGGAACAATGGGAGTGCAGAATGTGCAAGTGGCTAAAACTGCAGGAGCACGGAGCTCTCAGAGGGCTGAGGGATGTTGCAGAAATAGGAAGAGGACGAGTTATGAATAGCTCAAATTCACAGACGATACCAAACTAGGAATACTATCTGAAGAGCAGCTTCTAAATTAAGTGTGACTAAACACACAAGTAGGAAGAATAATGGCAGATGAAACTTCAATGCCAACAGATTACCAAGTACTACTTATAGGAAGAAAAGACTGGCAACATGCACACTGCATGAACGGTTGTGAAATAGGATAGAACTGAAAAGAGTTACAAGTATGTCAACAGACATGACACTTAATACATCCAATCATTATGAAGCACAAAAATTCACATTAATCACACTTACATGGTATGTTAAGAATGCGAACAGAGCTGTCATTTAAAAACGTGGGTCTTGGCAGATTTTTGGAAAGAGAGAGGGATTGCATGTGAAAATATTCAAAAATTAGTCAATAATTAGGTGATACAGAGGTGGCCCATTATAAATGCCAGAGTAGCACCATACTGCTTCACGTTCTCTATTACACTCACCTGATGTCAGCTGCAAAGCTGGAGGGAAACTCCACATGAAGGGCAGGCACTTCTCCTAGAGGTGGAGGGAAAAGGAAAATTTTGGCTGCCCCCCTCTCACTTGCTAGTAGACCAGCAGCAGTGGCACTGATGGTGGCCAAGCAGTTGGCTGTCCGGCTGTAGTCTCAAAAGCTCAGAAGATGTGCGGCAAATTCATCAAGTCCCACTCATTTCGGCCTCGGAATTTCACTGAATCTACTTTAATGCATCACTCTCCAAAAACTAAACATAGCTCCAGGTGTTTAATTGATTTGGGATCAGTCTTAGTCTTTTAGACCAAATCCCAAAGTCAAAGCTTGCCTGAACGTTTACAGCTGTGCATCAGACCTGTTGCAGAAGACAAGGCAAGAAAAAGCCTTCAAACTGACACATCCACCTCACTTTAATAGCGTAACTTAGCAATCATCTTGTTACTGTTTGTGGCACCTTGTTGATTCAGGATAGCTGCCACATTTTACTATTTGGCAACATAGCAATTGCGTGTCTTAAAAAAAAAATCATTGCATGAAAACTTCGGGACTTTGACACAAGATCTTTTGTATTTTTTTAACTTTAACCTTTCATTAAAATTTGATAAGGGATCCTGACAAATATTATTGATTATTACCAATAACAGTACCTAAGGTCAAGCTTTGTGGAGGCAGAATGTTGGGAAAACTTATTTGGGTTGGAATAGCATGCGGGTTTTATCTCGTTTTGGGCATTTTATTGGGAATAAATAAGTGATTTAATGCAGGATTTCCCCTCCTTAAATGAGTAACTCCCCACACAAATTGTGGTCTCCAAGTTTATCTATTCACGTGTAGGCACTCACAGGCTTCCCCGCTAGGTCAATATCAAGACATACAAGAACTAGCGGAGTTAATGTGGTCTTAGCTGCGTAGGGGAAAAAGTTGCCCTTAACACTCGGGCATTCAACTGGTAATTGCTATATGAAACAATGCTGGCTAGCAAGGTTTTCCATCTGGAGACAGTGACAACAACCTTACATAGTAGCTTTATGGGGCAGCACAGTGGCTCAGTGGTTAGCACTGCTACCAATGTTAGGGACCCAGGTTCAATTCCAGCCTCGGGTAACTGTTTGTGTTGAGTTTGCACATTCTCCCTGTGTCTGTCTGGGTGCTCTGGTTTCCTCCCACGGTTGAAAGGTGTGTAGGTTAGGTGGATTGGCCATGACAAATTGCCCATATAGTGTCCAGGCTAGGTGGTAATTACAAGGATAGGGTGGGTTGCCCTTCAGAGGGTTGGTGCAGACTTGATGGGCTGAATGGCCTCTGTGCGCACTGTAAGGATTCTATAATCTCCCAGTACTTCATAACTCAGTGCAATGGATCAGGAACTCTCCATTATACTGTTGTAAAAGAAATCATGAATGATTGTTGACCTTTGAAATTCAGTTCTGACTTGCCCCTTCGGTACTTAAGTAGAACGGAGGAACTGGTGTATTGTTGTCAGGCTGTTTGCCTTCTGCACTTTGGTCAAGCATGCTTGACCATGTCTCCAAACAAGATAATTAACCCCTTTGGCCTTGCACTTTCCTGCTCTCCTTTCCCAAAGGAGCAGAAGGATGCCACAAGTGAGCCTCAACTCACACTTGCCTGCTTTCCAACACTTTCCCGAGGAACCTTAGCTGTTTCTTCTCTCCCATGCCCGTATGCAATACTAATAGCCCTGGCGTCTGGGAACAAAATCAATGTGAGTTGACAGGCCACTTGATCAAGGGATGCTTTGCAGCTAACCCAGAATTCCCTTCAAGAGATAGTAAGAATGGCCCATGCTAGAGTCAGAGATAACACAGTGTGGAGCTGGAGGAACACAGCAGGCCAGGCAGCATCAGAGAAGCAGGAACGTTGACGTTTCGGGTCGGGAACCTTCTTCAGAAATGGGTCTGAAGGGTCCTGACCCAAAAGATCAACATTCCTGCTCCGCTGATGCTGCCTGGCCTGCTGTGTAACTCCAGCGCCACACTGTTATCCTAGGATTCCCTTCAACTTGTCTATCAATACCTTCAGCTGTCTACATCCTAAACTCTGGATTTAGGGAGGAAAATCCAATCAGGTCCACAAAAAAGGTTAATAGGCAAGACAAAAGCTTGTGGAGTTGCATATTAGCACATATGGAGGATTGAGTAACGGACAGGAAGCAGAGAGCAAGAATAAATGAGGCATTTTCAAGTTGGCCAGCTATGACAAGTGGAATACCATCAGGATCCACTTGTTCAGCCTTATCTGTTTACAATTTACATTAATAACTTAGATGAAGAAAATGAGCTACATTTAATAAAAGCGATTCCTGAGGAGTACAGTAGTGCCTTGTGGAATCACATCCACTGAAAACTTAACTAGATGAAGGTGGCACAACTGATTAACTGCCTCACAGAAATGCAGAATTTCACCTACCTGTGTTTCATTCAAAACTTTCAATTTCGATGCATGATCCAGTGTGCCTTCAGAAATAATGCGTGGGGTTTCAGCTCCACATACAGAAAGAGCAAATTGCCTGGGTCTGAGAGAAATTAATTTGGCATCCAAGACATTTGTTCACTTAATGAAAATCACACGCTCCAGGGACCTGTAAGTTGCACTGTGTCTTTAAGAATTCAGAGCACATTCTAATCACCTGAAATTGGAAATTGCTATTGACAGGCATGCTCTGACACACAACTAAATGACCAGCTCAGCAGCTTTCAAGACAGATGTAATTTTTTTTTGTTTTTAATGTTAAATTAATTACCTTTGTGCTCTTACTGTATTCACTGGGTCAATAGTTCATAAGTCATTTCCCAGTTTCAAGGCGGATTTCTGTTGCTAGACAATGAAGTGCCACGGTACACACAAATTTGCAAATATATTTGCTTTCGGTCAGGACACGTCTGTCTTATTTTCTTTTCCAGACCAGTCACAGGCTCTTGAGTCTTCATAGTCTTAATGAACTGCTAAGATTGCCAAGCCATCCACGGGTTGCACAGTTACTTGAATAGGAGAGCATTTTTATTGCTTATCGAGCACAAATTGCTGGATGTAGGCTAACAATAATCTAGGTAGCCCTTTTCCAAGCCCAGTGTGTGCCCTTGTGTACATGTACACACACACACAGGTAAGGTGTCAGCTTAGACCAGGGGGCCACTTGTACATCAGACAAATGTGGGTTCAAGGCCAAGGCAGGAACACATAATCCGAGCAAGCATTCCAGCACACTTCTGACAGTGTGCTGTACTGTCAAATCTGTTGCTTTTAAACAGTAGGCCTTACCTGCAGGTTCAGGTGGGCATCAATTGTAAACAGCCCCATGGCCCCATTTGGAGATGTGAAGCAAGGTTACCTTAATGTCCTGGAGCAATATTTACTGGTCAGCAAACAGGATGCACTTGGACAGGATATGAGGGAGAAAGGCACAGATTCAAGGCTAAAGCAAAAGGAAAGCGAATCAGCAGAGGTAACTGAACAACGGTGTAAAACTTGATGACAAAGAAGTCTGTGAGCTCTTTTCATTTGTTGCAAGGTTGATGAGATGGCTGTGCTTGAAATTTGACTGCTAATGTTCTGGAGCATGACTGCTCAAAGAAACACTGTGGATGGTATGTAATCCTGTTATGATATGTTGTATTCAGCAACACTCCTGACACAGCACCTTCCAAACCCACGACCCCTTCCATCTAGAAGGATGGAAGGCAGCCGATACTTGGGAACACCACCTCCTGCAAGTTCCCCTCCAAGCCATTCACAATCCTGACTTGGAAACGTGTCACCGTTCCTTCAGTGACACTGGGCCAAAATCCAGGAACTCCCTCCCTAATGATAATTGATCTGCAGCATATGGACTGCAAGAGATTCAAGGCGGCAGCTCACCACCACCACCACCTTCTCAAGGGCAACTAGGGATGGGCAACAAATGCTGACTTTGACACAGCAATCACATCTGAAGAGCATTTTTTAAAGGCCCAACAGAGCTCAAATCCAGACAGTGGATTCCACAGCCAGCCAGCACAGGGATATACTGGTAACCAAACTTCTAGTACCATATGGTGTCTATGCTTCCGATGCAAAGCCTGGCTTGACATCATCATCCCCCAGATGTCTTGCAATAAACTGTCAGGTCCACCCTATGATGCCACCGCTGCAAACACTCTGGTCTGGTTTGGTTTAATGATTTCTCCTCAGACCAAAAAAGGGGCCAGCAGTGTGGACAAAGGATCTTCAATTTTTCCAACTCCTGATAAATGACTTATTTGAGAAATTCAAAAGGGGGAAGCACATCAATGTTGGAAGCAGCGATCAAGAATTACAATGACTTCTTGAAAAACTGACTGGTTATTGAATGTGTTCGCCTACAAACCATGCTACAAACCAGCCCTAAATCTGACAGCATGGGTTCCTGCAATCTGTTCCTTAACTAAATCTCCATCGAGTGAGATGTCTCTCAACCGGGCCCCCAGGACAGTCACATTATCTGGGCACAGATGTTTGAAGTAGCCCTTTTTACAGAGTCTTATGAAGAGAGAGAATTAAAGACTGACTGCTCCTTCTCATAGCATCCCAAGGGAATGTCTACTGGGAAGGATTCAGGGAACTGGATAATCAATTCAGCTGATTCGTACGGAAACTCCCAGAATACACCGAGATAAACTGCTCTCATCTAACTGTAGCCTTTGGTTGAGTAGAAATCCAGCCAAGAAAGTCACCTGGAAAAGGATGTTTAAAAGGGGGAACATTAAATGTGGGGAGACAAATGGAGAGAACTTAAGCTCCACACCCCTTCTTCAGTATGGATCACAGCAACAGCACCAGCAGAATCACATCCACTGAATATAATTACAAAACAAAAGGTCAAAGGCAGCTGCAAGAAATGCCAAATCAAAGGGAGTGAGATAGTTTGAAAAAGGGGGTGAGGGGAAAACAAGAGCAAGGAAGGAGGAAGTATGAAGTTGTGAAGACATGAAGTTGTGTCACTGCCTAAAGGCTGAGAAAGGAGGTAGAGCAGAAAACAGGAGTTAAATAATAAACATAAATCATGAAATGTGAGGGACGGAGGGGTTTGGACTACGCTACACCCGTGGCTGAATAGCCTGGCAATACTCCCTGACTCGGCTTGTTTAAGAAGAACAGCAGCTTGGGCGAAGGTCCTGCTGACGCGTAAAATAAAGAACTGAGGATGCTTGAAATCTGAAACAAACAAAAACAGAAATTGCTGGGGAAACTCAACAGGTGTGGTAGCATCAGCAGAGAGAGAAACAGAGTTAACGTTTCAAGTCCGGAACTAGATGCAACTAGGAAAAGGTAGCATTTACGCTGATGATGCAGGCTGGAGGGCAGTGGTGGGGGAAAGAGTGAATGTTTCAGGTCCAGTCAAGTCCAGAACTAGAAGCAGCTAGGAAAAGGTAGTATTTAAGCTGATGATGGGGGCTGGAGGTGGGAAGTGATAGCATAGGTGGAGACAGAGCCTAAAGAGAAATAGAAATGAGGGTCAGCAGACAAAGGGATTGTTGATAGTAAGCCAAGGAAGAAGAGAACCTAGATGGTGATAATAGGGACTACTGGGGCATCTTACAGCCTTCAGCACTTGACAGTGAGTTTAACAATTTGCGACCGACCAACCCCTTTCATGTCTGTAACCTACCCCACAACCCTCGGCCCTGTCAATGCCATGAGTTGCTTTTTGCACATTCAACCCTTTTTCACCCACTTATAGTCCCCATTTTCACCTAAATCACCTTCTTCCCTGGCTTACTATCTACAAACCCTTTGACTGTCTGCCCCTTTTTTTGCCTCTCTCTGGGTTCCACCTCCACCTCTCCTCTCACTCCTTTCCACCATCACTCCCCACTCCATCCCCTCCCCAACCAGGAGTCAATACCTCCTGCTCTTAGCTGCTGTTAGTTCTGACGAAAGACCACAAGACTCAAAACGCTAACTCCGTTTCTCTCCCCCCACAGATGTTGCCAAACCTGCTGACTTTCTCCAGCATTCTCTGGCTTTTGTCATGCTCACGCATTCCGACCTCTACTTCAGCAAAAGCCCCACCTTCTGGGAAGCAAAATATGAAAAGGGAGGGGGGTGGGTATATTTTTAGAAAACAAAAACAGGGACAGCATCGGAAATAAAAATTAGTCAACCGAAATGACACGAGATGGAAAGAGGGAGTAAATAAGGAAACGTTTGTAAGCTGGATGAAATGATTCAGAATGCACACCCTACATTCGTAAACGATATATAATTGGACGCCGCGCAATCTAACTGTCCCCGGGATATTTTTTGCAGTGTTTCCCTAACGGGAAGTTAATAACGTGAGGGACACATGTTCCTGGACTCAGTCAAAAATAAACAAGCCAGGCAATCTTCAAATAACTCTGCCCGGTCATCAGCTATCGGAATGAGCGCACTATTACCAAAAAAGGTCAGCACAGCCCCATTCATTTGCCAGTATATTAATGGTACCAACGGGCTACCAGTGGTTTCTAGCTGAGGAGTGTTAATGTCCTGTGCACTCCTGCAATCGACCCTGCTTTGCTTGAAGCCGCTTTTACAGCGTGTTTGGGAGTATCCTTGAGTATCTCTCTACGGGCTCTCCCCTTGGTTAATGATTACCTCCCGTTTCAGCGAGCAGGCGGAGGCTGGGAGTGTTTGCAAGCAGATGCATACTCTATACTCTGGGCGTGTGCTTCATTACTTACGAATATTCACGTTACCTTATTGATTTCCCTACTATTCGCGATTGAATCCGTTTTGTACCACCACCGGAGACAATTTTCTATTTTCCTTCAAACATTAATCCATGCACCGTAGCAGTTAAATGTGTACTTTCTTTCCAATTGACCCCCCAGCCCCACATCCACATAGATATTTTCCCACAGACCTCGATGAATTAAGAGGTTCCTGGGGACGGCTTGTCCTCGCTTCCTAAAGAAAGTGCCAGCTACCCAGCTGTCCTTTCCAAATGGCCACCAGAAATGATGAGCTATTAATGAATATTGGAAACTAGTGATGTGTTTTATGTTTCA
>JAHRHZ010000089.1:2051292-2087219 GCA_024137785.1 Ginglymostoma cirratum | reverse complement strand
TGGTCAGCCTTCCTGCTCCTCTGATGCTGCTTGGCCTGCTGTGTTCATCCAGCTCTACACCTTGTTATCTAGTGTGTTTTATGTTGCTTGTTTCTGAGAAACACATTGATCGCCCCAAGATTGCTCACACCAGCCGAGCTCATTGCCCATGAAACATTATCCATTTTCTAGGCTACAGCATAAGCTTGCTGATGAACCATGTCAGAACAGGCTCACGAGGCTGAATGGCCTCTTCCTGTTCATACTGCATTGGCTCCCACTCCACCATGTCAGAAAAATTGGACAGATTTTAAGAGCCAGCATAAAACTGACTAGAACAAAAATCCAGAGGGAGAAAGTAGAGGAGGAGAGAAAGCTAGCTAGCAATATTAAAACTGACAGTAAGAGTATTTAAATAAGAAATGAATAACTGAAGTGAAAGCAAATTCTTTGAGAGTGTGTCCGGGGAACTAATTACGGAAAACAAGAAAATGATAGAAATGTTGCACCCAGGTATTTTATTGTCTTGTCTTATAAGTCTTGTAGAAGACTGACAAGATTTTCAATCATCTTCAGAAAGTTAAGAGGTGAAAGGAAAGGAGGAACTTAATACAATCATCACCAAAGATAAAGTGCTAGGAAAAATATCTGAACTAAAGGATGATATGACCCCAGGCCTGCATCTCAGAACCTTCAAAGAAATGACTGCAGAGATGGTAGAGGCATTGGCTATAACCTTTTAAAATTTCCTTCGAATCTGGAATAGCCCCAGCAGATTAGAGAATAGAAATTGGAACACCCTTATTCAAGAAGAGCGGGAGACAGAAAGCAGGAAATTGTAGGCCAGTTAGCCTAACATCTACAGTCATAGACAGAGTCAAAGTCATACAGCATGGAAACAGACCCTTCAGTTCAACTAGTTCACACTGACCATGTCCTCAAACCAAACTAATCCAACTTGCCTGCATTTAGCCCACATCTTTCCAAACCTTTCCTATTCATATACTTATTAAAATGTCTTTTAAATCTTGTAACTGTACTTGCATCCACCACTTCCTCTGGAAGTTCATTCCACACACAACATACTCTATCTAAAATCTTTGTCCCTCATGTCCTTTTAAAATCTTTCTGCTCTCACTTTAAAAAGGTATGCCCTCTCATTTTGAACTCCCCCCACCCTAGGGAAGAGACCCTTGCTATTCACCGTATCAATGCCCCTCATGATTTTATAAACCTCGATAAGGTCACCCCTCAATCTCCTGTGCTCCAGTGAAAAACATCCCAGTCTACTTTTATAACGTAAACTCTCCATTTCTGGCAACATCCTGGTAAATCATTTCTTAACCCTCTCCAATATAATAATATCCTTCCTGTAGCATAGTGACCAGAACTGCACACAGTACTCCGGAAAAGCCAACACCAGCATCCTGTACAACTTCAACATGATTTGCTAGAATCTATTATTAGGGGCATTATAACTGAAAACTTAGCAAGTCATTCTGGAGTCAGGCAAAGTCAACATGGTTTTGTGAAAAAGATTTGTTTTGAACAAATTTATTAAAGTTCTTTGGAAAAAAAAGACAAGCATAAAGGGAAAGTATAAGGATAGCACAGTGGCTCAGTGGTTAGCACTGCTGCCTCACAGCGCCAGGGACCTGGGTTCGATTCCAGCTTCAGGTGACTGTCTGTGTAGAGTTTGCACATTCTCCCTGTGTCTGTGCGAGTTTCCTCCAGGTGCTCTGGTTTCCTCCCACAGTCCAAAGATGTACAGGTTAGATGGATTGGCCATGCTAAATTGTCCCATAGTGTTCAGGAGTGTGCAAGTTAGGTGGCTTAGCTGTGGGAAATGCAGGGTTATATGGATGGGGTAGGGGATCAGTCTGGATAGGATGCTCTTTGCAGAGTTGTGGTGGACTTGTTGGGCTGAATGGCTTGTTTCCACACTGTGGGGACTCTATGGATAGATTGCAGAACTCAGGGGAAGTCCAAGAGTTTTGATAAATGAATCACATGAACTTCGTGTGCAGATATAGCAAGTGATTGGAAAGCAATTAAATTGTTGACTGACTGTAAGAGGGACAGAATACAGAAATGTTTTACTACAGCTGTTCAGGGCCTTGGTGAGACCACATCTAGAGAACTGGGTACAGTTTTGGTTTCCTTATTTGTAAGACGATATAACTGCAGTAGAAAAGCAGTTCAGAGAAGGTTCACTTCTTTCATTCCCGGGACGCAGGGCGTATTTTACGAGGGAAGCTTGGTCAGGCTGGCTCTATACTCATTGGAGTTTACAACAATGAGAGGTGATCTTACCAAAATACATAAGATCCTGAGGGGACTTCATAGGGTGGATATTGGGGAGGTGGTTCCTCTTTTGGGAGAGACTAGAACTAGGGAATACAGTTTAAGAATAAGATATTTCCCTTTTTTTAAAAAAAAGACTTTTTTTCCTCTCAGAGGTTTGTTAGTCTGTGGAATTCTCTTCCCCAGAGAGGGGCTTGTGTCATTACATTTATTCAATGCTGAGTTAGACTGCTGATAGACAAAAGGTGTCTAAGGTTGTGGGGCGGGAGGGCAGACCAGAAAATAGAGTTGAGACGACACCAGTTGGCCATGATCTCATTGACTGGCAGAGCAGCCTCCAAGGGTTGAACAGCCTACTCCTGCTCCTAAATCCTACGTTCCTATTTTTGTTAAATCTTCCACGTTGGCTCATTTGAGGCAGCAGTGCTAACCAAGGGCCAGGGACCCAGGTTCAAATCCGCCCTCAGGGAACTCTGTGTGGAGTATGCACGTTCTCCCCATTGCTGCGTGGGTTTCCTCCCACAGTCCAAAGATGTGCAGGCTAGGTGGATTGGTCATGTTAAGTTGCCCATAGTTTCCAGGGATAGATTAGCTGTGGGAAATGCAGGATTACAGGGATAGGGTAGGGGGGTGGGTCTCAGCAGGATGCTCTTCGCAAGGTTGGTGTAGACTTGGAGACAGTAAGGACTGCAGATGCTGGAAGCCAGAGTCAATAGATGTGAAGCTGGAAAAGCACAGCAGGTCAGACAGCATCCAAGGAGCAGGAAGGTCAGGAGTCCTGATGAAGGGTTTCAGCTTGAAACGTTGACTTTTCTGCTCCTCGGATACTGTTTGACCTGCTGTAATTTTCCAGCTTCACATCTATTGACATTGGTGTGTGGACTTAATGGGGCAAATGGCCTGCTTCCAAGCTGTACGGATTCTATGATTCCAGTTCTACAACTGTCAAACAACATTGCGTTCTTCTAACTCTGTCTCTTTTGTATTCCCCACAGCTTTCACCCATTATTAGCAGCTATGCTGTATGACTTTTGGCCAGTTCTCGGAGGTATGAGAAAGACAGAAGCCGTCGCATTTGATCCCAGGATCAAACTGGGGACCTTTCATGCGTGAGGCAAACATGATAACCAGTACACTATGGAAACTCCATGCCTTCAGCTATATGGGCAGTAAGCTCTAGAATTTCTGTATATCCTTTCAACCTTCATGGGCATCACAGGCAAGCCCAGCATTTATTGTCTGCCCCCAAGAGCCCTTGAGCCGAGTGACTTGGAGACCATTCTAGAGGGCAGTTAAGAGCCAACCAATTGCTGGAGTCACATGTAGGTCAGACCAGGTAAGGAGGGCAGATTTCCTTCCTTAAAAGACATTGGTAAACCAGATAGGTTTAAGGTCCAGCTTTCAGATTTTAATCTTTGGATTTAAATTCCACCAGCTGCCAGGATGGGATTTGAACCCACGACCCCAGAGCATTAGCCTAGGCCTCTGGATTACTCATCCCATGATGTTATCACTATGCCACCACCGCCACAAACCTTTCCAGCTCTCTCATGAAAGAACCTACTGAAAATCCACTTGCCCAACCTTATATCTTCTGTTTGTTTCAGCATTAATTTTTAAATCAAATTCCAATTCGGTGTGGTTACTCGGGCTATTTTACTGCATTATTGTCCATTAACAAGACCACCTCTGTAACATCATCAGTCTCTGCCCGTTTTCAGCTCCTCTGCTGCTGAAACACTCATCCATGCTGCCTTTGTTCTTTCCGGTCTCAACTAATCAACTGCTCCCCTGTCTGGCCT
Organism: Ginglymostoma cirratum; assembly: GCA_024137785.1. Taxonomy (NCBI): domain Eukaryota; kingdom Metazoa; phylum Chordata; class Chondrichthyes; order Orectolobiformes; family Ginglymostomatidae; genus Ginglymostoma; species Ginglymostoma cirratum. The sequence goes on along the minus strand of JAHRHZ010000089.1, from coordinate 2,083,134 downwards.
CTCTTCTCACTCATTGGCTTCTTTAAAGTTAAGCTCATCTGAAACTCTGATGTCTATGTTCTAGCTCACAGAGTATCTACTTTCATTTTTACACTTGCTGGTCTACATTACCACCTGATCGGACAATGCCTTTTTCTCATAAATTTCTATTCTGGCTGTGGAAGCCTTCTATGTCCCTCTATTATCTGCTTCAACCCTACAACTCTCCAAATCTGGCCTCTTGCTCATCCCCAATGTTCATCACTCCACCATTGGCAATTGTGCTTTCAGCGATCCAGGCCCTAAATGCTGGAACTCTTCCCAACACCCCCCCCCCCCAAAAAAAAACCAACTCCACCACTCTCCCTTCAGCATTTTTAACCAGCCTATTCAGAGAGGATACAACGTATCTCTGGAGCAGGTGGGACTTGAATCCAGACCTCCTGGCTCAGAGGTAGGAGCACTACCATGGTGCCACAAGAGTCTTCCTTTAAAACCTCCCTCATCTGCCCTAACTGCCTCTTATGTGGTTCAGTATCAAATTTTGTTTGATTAACATTGCAGGGAAGTGTCTGGGAATATTTTACTGTAACCAGAGGTGTTATATAAATGCAAGTTGCTATTATAAAAGTTCCGGTGTTGAGATTTTGATTTCAGAAGTTGAAGTCTAGATGGTCAAAGTGGGGGTTTGTGTCCCCCCCATGAAATGGCTGCAGTATTTGATTGACAATAAATACAGTGAAAGGCATCCTGCGTCCCACTCAGTCACCCAGGGTTTGGAGCAACCTCAGCCCCTGGCTTTACTGGTTAGTTGCGGAATTGTGTGGCTGGTGTGTGTGTGTGTGTGTGTGTGTGTGTGTGTGTCAAGCACGTCTTAAATAATTCATGAGCCGGTCCCACCAAGACGCCCAGATTTCGGGAGCATGAAGCGAATCGGGTAGGAGGGCTGAAGGCAGTCAATGGGCCAGACAGCCCCTCCATCACTGCACCGACCTTTTAACGCGGGATGAAGCAGTGCTTTGTCCACTTCATGCGATCTGTAAGATCCCACGCACCCATACGTCAAATGCAGTGAATAAATCACCTTTTGAGTATTGTGTGCTGCCCAACTCCAAATTTAACGTTGCAGTAAATTACTAAACACCATATCTCCTTCTCGCACTTTGCAACTCTTACAGTTATACGCACAAAAAAAAACCATTGGTTAATATATTGCATACATTAAAAGTCAACATACGAGAGTGGCTTTTCATTCTGAACGCCAGAAACCTTGCAACGTGTGCCAGAAAGAGTTAAGGATACTGTACAAAATGAGTTGGACGTGCCCAGCAGTGCAAGTATTGCCTTTTTTGGCTAGTCGCAAAGAGATACATTTTTTGAATTCAGAAGAAAGTTGACATTGAGACAAATAAGAGTTGTTGACAAATATTCCGACCATTCGTCTGGCTCTGCACAGGTGTCTCCTGTAAATATTATACACTTCTGGCTTTAAATATTGTACCTAGTAATACAATAAACAACGGTTGGTCAATCTGCAGTTTTCCTTTTGCCTGAATCTACAGCAGGAGACACCAGCGCGGATAACATACGCTGCAAAGTCAGTGTATTTGCAACTCACCAGCTCTGTGCGTCCGGGCTCGTCTGCTTGTGTAAGGCCACGGAAAATCCAAACAAACTGCCTCTTTCTCCCTCCTTCGTGATCGTGTTGGTTGTCTCCAGATTAAAAGCCGAGCTCCGGGTTGCCAAGAGCAGACAACACACGCACAGGAGAAGTGACATTTCTGAAAGCATACCTCTGGTGCCGCAGAAGCGGTTTCCCAGCCTGACAGAGAGGAACTGACTGAAGCTCTGTGCGACCTCGTGTTTACAGGAGGCGAAATGCACCGCTACCACTTTATTGAACACTGCAAGTGTTAGTGAAACACTCCCTCCTCCCTCTCTCTCTCTCTCGCAAACACACAAGTCTCTCCCAGAAGTCAGAGAGCCTTCCAGTAAACCTTTCAAACCTCACTACGTTATTTTAGACTTGAAAGCCCACGAACAGACATGCTTACCAAATTAACACCTACAATTACGCAACGTAATTATAATAAATTATTAGGAGACGATTCCCTATTTATAACACGCTGAACTCTAGAAAATGGAAATGCCTTAAGCTACTGCTACTGTTGTGGATGATGCACAGCGTACGTAATAGAACAGTATGAATTACTTATTTATTGACAGTTTAAAAATAAATAGTTTCCTACACAGTTATTTAAGTGTTGAAATTTCAGAGGGAACAGGACTTCACTCGAATCCGGACCACCCAGTGCGGAATCAATGATATAGCGAAGTTCGCCTGTTTGGAAAAAAAAATAAATGAATGTCCTGGTGTTAATTTCAACCTGTGACCTTTGCAATAACGATACGGTTCTTTTAAAAGGAAAGTGGACAATTGGCCTCTAATCAGTATCACTTGACAAATCCAGACCTTGGCGTCATGGTGAAGGGTCTTATACACGTGTTAAAATTCAATCGCTGTATTGTGCTTGGTGAGCTGATCTGGGTGGAGGTAGTAATTGGGAACTACGATTGTCCTCGCCACCCTTCTGAATTAATAGGGTTAAAGTAACCAGGGTTCCTGTCCCAGAACACATGTCAGTGACCTCTGCTGGAAAGTGTGTGTGTGGTTACGACTGGACACAGCTGTTATGCTGTCCTCACTATTGAAGGATTCAAAAAAAACTTTAGGTAAACAGTTGAAGAGACTCTACACTTTGTGAGGTTGTTACCAAAAAGCAAGGAGATTCAGGAGAAGAAGGGGTGGTTGAGTGAAAAAGGAATGGAGTCCAGATTCCAGCAATTTAAATTTAAAGACAACATTTTGTATCAGGCTAAAAAGATTGTTCAGTAATTTGTATTTTTTTTAAAAACCCTTACATTTGCCTTCTTCAACCTCGAAGTCTCAAAGCAAACACAATTAAGGTTTTTTTGCTGTTATGTAACATAGAGCAAGGTCCCACAATCAGTAACATGACAATGACAATGACAAAAGTATCTGCTCTATGGGTTCAGGGGTCAATATTGGCCAAATACACCGAAGAGAACGGCTCTCCTGCTCTTATTTAAAACAGTGCTAGGTAGTGCTTCTGTATAATGTCTCCAGAAAAAGGCAACACCTATAACAATGTAGAACCTGGAGAACACTACCCTGTGTCAGCCAGGTCTTTACATTTAAATCTCTGGAATGGGGTTTGAGCCCACCATCTTCAAATTCAGAGGCAAGACTGCTGCCCATTGAAGCACAGTGAGCAATTACAGAAAGTTTTCAGGACTTCTCAATACAACTTGCAAAATATCTAATTTATCTCCTAAACTGGAAAACAACTGAAACAAGAGACCAAGTTATTCCCTAAAAAAACACTAGTTTCTTTTGCCAGTGGCAGATATCGTGGCAATGATCAATGAAGAGAACATACTGAGTTGCTGATGCATGATGAAAACTACACCAAATGGTTAACAATTGTGATAGATTATCCCTTGATGGCCTAGTTGGAAAAAGCGCACCTCCCAGTAGTATGGAGATATGCAGACAAAATGCTGGCTCAGTCATTGATCAATAGCAATTCAATTGGTCACAACTGGATCAAGCATACCTGAGCTACAAAGAGGGAATCTCTGCAAATCCTGATGGTCAAGCACTTGAAGATATAAGGTGTTCTCAAGAACACCATCAACATCAAGCTAGGTACCTTGTTCAAAAACTGATTGAGCCTTAGAACTCGGAAGTACAATATTTAACCCAGTAGTGCATGGAGTCTGCTCTGCCACACAGTTACCCTAAGATGTAGAAGCATAAGGCCATTCAGCCCATCAAGTATGTTTCATCATTCATTGAGACCATGGCTGATCTGATAGTCCTCAACTCCACTTTCTTCCCTTTTCCTCCATAACCTTTGATTCTGATTAAAAATCTGTTTGTCTCAACCTTGAATATACTTAATGATCCAGGCTTGACAGCCCTCTGTGGTAAAGAATTCCACAGATTCGCTTCCAGAAGAAATTTCCCCCTTGTTTGCTTGAAATGTACTAGCCTTTATTCTGAGATTGTGCCTCTGGTCCTAGACTCTCCCACAAGGAGAAATGACTTTTTTTTGCATCGACCCTGTCAAGTCCCCTAGGAATCTTGTACATTTCAATGTGGTTGCCTCTCATTCTTCTTAATTCCGATGAGTACAACTTACTCAACCTCACCAGATCTTCCATAGCTGGTATCAGCCTAGTAAACATTCTCTGGATTGCCTCCCCCAATGCCAGTGCATCTTTTCTTCAATAAGGATAAGCTCTGCCGAATCCCTCTGTTCTGTAGCTTTCTGAGTTTTTCTCTGTTTAAATCATATCCAGCAACACTCCTGTATTCTTCCTGCCAAAGTGCATAACCTCACATTTTCCCACATTTATTCCATCTGCCAAGCTTTTGCCACTCACTTAACCTGTCTATATCCCTCTGCAGACTCTTTCTGTCATTCTCTCTATTTGCCTTCCCACCTATGTTTGTGACAGTTGTATTTGTTAAATACCGTGCTCAGCTTTTGTAATATTCTTTTTCTGTAGTTGTTTCAGCATTAATCCTCTGACCTCTAACCTTCCAAGGACAATAGGGTGAAAACTCTAACAATTTAGTAATGTGAGAAGAGAGTATGTGTGGCACGGTCATTTGTAGTAAAAATATCTGTCTGAGACTCACGCAGATCTTGGACATCTCGGGGAAATTAATATATTAACACATTTGAAGCAGTTCGTGATTAGGAGGAGACAATAGCTAGTCATTTTACAAAATTCCTCAATGAATTGCTGATTGGAGAGGCAAAACCAATGTCACGAATCTCAGAAAATCTTATTTTTTAAATACTACATCTGTCAAGATTTATTTTCCAAATGGCATCGCCAGAGTAACAGTGTGGCAATAATGTCTAGGCATCTCCCTCCTCGTTGAAATTGGTAGGTCACCTATGGCTTGCTGTCTTGCATTTGATTAATCAAAAAGATGTCCTTATTCAACCAGCTCATAATACTTGTCAATTTTTCATTAAATAAGAACACTTAATACACTATTTTGCTATGCTCTCATACATTTCTCAACACCACATACTAGATCCACAACCAGTGAATTATTTTGTTTTTTGGTGGGAATCATTGAGGTAGAAACGTTTACCTAAACAGCAGTAAATCCCGCTGGCGTGCAGCTTGAATCCACAACCTTCTCATTCACCTTCAGATTCAGAGGAAAAAATACCACCAATGGAAACAGGCTTACAGCGTACACAAGGGCATAGGCAGATTGTGACATTTCAGGGGAAGTCCTCAGTTTAATATTCTAAAGAATGGCCTTTGTGTAACCTTGTATCACAAAGGCATTGAACTGTGGAATGATCCTTCTTCAGACATCCTTCTCAAATGCAAATTTGTTCTATTAGTCTTTCCATTATAAGCTTTCACTAGATGCAACTTTTTCTTGATTGGTGTGCAGATTTATTAAAATTCTGTTCAAATCTCCAATAGCTGCTATGACTGAAAGCAATTAAATTGCAGAGTAATATTTTAGAAGAATGAGAAATCCAATCAAGTTTCCGAAAAGTTTCACTGTGATAAAGGCAAAAATAATTCCAGATACGTCAGAAAGCATCAAGTGTGAGAAATAATGTTTTGTTTGTTTGAGTGGCATTGTACTCAGACTCTGAAAAAAGGTTGGGTTTGGACTCAGTTTTTCACTAAAGCTCTGATTCCACCAGGTGAAGACCCCATAGTGCGAGTGTGTGCAGTGTTCTTAAGTATCACAGGATGTATCTACAATGGTTTGGATGTTTCCCTTTTGCCTCTGACTGTACACATCCATTTGCTTGTTTTTAACAATTGAATCAAAGAAAGTTCAGGGACAAATAACAATGGCTTTTCTCACACCAGGGGAAGACCACTGGGAATGCTCTTTTGTTTTTTTTCAACATTATTCCAGGAGGGAGAAGTGGAGAAATTGGGTGATGGGGGAAGCGGCAGAGTTGAAAAGGAAGGTGTATTGGTGTGTGCAAAGAAAGATTAAAGAATAGTTGGGCTCAGCTGACAAGGGAAGTTGTAGCCAGGGTAGAGATAAGTCAATTTCAAGTACAAGGTAAGCACTTTATAAAAATGGAAAGCATGACTATCCATTGCTAGGAAACGGGCTGAAAATTTGAGAACGCGGGAGAGAAGAGGTGGGTGGGTTGGGGAGTAGTGGGGGAGGGTAAGAAAAATAGAATGAGAGAGAGGAGGAAGATCAAAGATGAACTTATTAATTCTGATTTTTCTTTCAAGTCCTGATCTCAATGTGTGTTGTTTTTTAATTCTCACTGTTAATGCTTTGGCACAGTTTTAAAACAAAAGTTTTGCTTTCCACTGTAGTCGTATTCCTGCTTTGGGTGTTTATGTGGCTTTAGTTATTGCCGTCCTTTGATTTTGGTGCCCTGTGACAGACCCACCTTCACATATTTGCCAAAACAAACACAAACCTCAACGACACAGACAGAAATGGACATTCATACAAAAAAAGCAGACTGCTACAATATGACCTGGATTTGTGAAGGGCAAGTATGCCTAACTCGATCTAGACTATTTTAGCTTGATATTATCACTAGCATGATGGACAGATGAGTGTGAATTAATTCATTCATGGGATATGTACGTTGCTGGGTATTTATTACCCATCCCTAATTACCCAGAGGGTAGTTGAGAGTCATCGAATTGCTGTGGGTCTGGAGTCACATGTAGGCCAGACCAAGTAAAAATGGCAGATTGCCTTCCCCAAAAGACAAAGGGATGTTGTCTATATGGACTTCTGAAAGGTATTGGACAAGGCTCTTTGCAAGAAATTACTATGAAATGCAAGCACACAGAACTGTAGATAACGTTGTGACAAGGGTTGGTAATTAGTTGGGAAGTAGGAGACTGGATAAATGATTCAGCCTGATTAGCAGTGATGGTTCCCAGAGATCTGTATGGAGGTCTCATCTTTTCAGAATATACATTAGCAACTTGCCTAAAAAAATGGAGAGTTCTGTATCCAAGTTAGCAGATGATTAAAGTTAGTGGACATGGTAAATTGTGCTGACTGCAACAAAAAAAAGTTATAAATGTGACACAGTCAGACTAAATGAGTGGGCAAAACTAAGGAAGCTTCAGTTCAATGTGAGATAATCCACCCTGGATCTGAGAAAGACAAATTGGAACATTTTCTTCATAATGGAGAGACTTAAATCCCAGTGCTTCTCCACAGCTTTAAGTGTCATAAATATATAAATCACTAGAAAACACAAGTACAAAAAGTGATCAAAAAACAATCAATGGAATCTGAGGGAGGTGGAATAGAAATTGGGTGTTACTTCAGTTCTCCCAAGCCTTGGTTATCCACTACTTTCATTAAGGAGTACGACATTCTCTTCCAGGAACCATGCCTCAGGGAAATTTATTGGGGCCCTTGCAGGAAGTAAGGATAACCAAGTGATTCAAGATTTAATTCTTACCCATTCATTGCTTAATCATTTCCAATGATAGCATAAACCTAGAAACATTCAACTCCCTCTCCCACTCCTTGGACGACATGTCCATCCTGGGCGTCTTGCAGTGCCATAACGATGCCATCCAAAAGTTGCAGGAACAGCACCTCATATTTCGCTTGGGAACCCTACAACCCAACGGTATTAATGCGGACTTCACAAGCTTCAAAATCTCCCCCGCCCCCGAAACCAGCCCAGCTCGTCCCCGTCTCCCTAACCTGTCCATCCTTTCTCCAACCTATCCACACCTCCCACCTCAACCCCCACTCCCACCTCCTACCTACCAGCCTCATCCCCGCCGCCTTGACCTGTCCGTCTACCCTGGACTGACCAACCCCCATCCCAACTCCCTACCTGCACTCACTTTTACTGGCTCCATCCCCGCCTCCTCTCTACCGATCTTCTCCTTTATCCGTCTTCTATCCGCCTCTCCCTTTCTCCCTATTTATTTCAGAATCCCCTTCTCCTCCCCCATTTCTGAAGAAGGGTCCAGACCTGAAACATCAGCTTTCCTGCTCCTCTGATGCTGCTTGGCCTGCTGTGTTCATCCAGCTCTACACCTTGTTATCTCCTTCAGTTCCTATGTGTTTTTTTTAAAGTGGGTTGTAGACATCACTGGCAAGGCCAGCATTTGCTCTCCACTCCCTGTTACACTATCTGGCTAATTGGCCATTTAAGAGTTGGAATCATACCTGGACACAGGAAGATGGTCATGGTTGTTCCAGGTCAATCATCTCAGCTCCAGGAAATTGCTGCAGAAGTTCTTCTTGCAGCTTTCCTGCTCCTCTGATGCTGCCTGACCTGCTGTGTTCCTCCACCTCCACACTCATGTCCAAATGCAACAAGATCTGGACAATATCCAGGCTTGGGCTGACAAGTGACAAGTAACATTCATGCCACACATATGCCAGGCAATGACCATCACTATTGAGACACAATCTAATCATCATCCCTTGACATTCAACGGTGTTACTATCACTGAATCCTCCACTATCAACATCCTGGAGGTTACCATTGACCAGAAACTCAACTGGGTTCGTCACATAAACAGTGGCCACAAGAGCTGGTCACAGGCTAGGAATGCCACGGTGAGTAATTCACCTCCTGCCTCCTCAAAGCCTGTCCACTATCTACAAGGCACAAGTCAGGAGTGTGATGGAATACTCCCCACTTGCCTGGATGGGTGCAGCTCCAATAACACTCAAGAAGCTCGACACCATCCAGGACAAAGCAGCTGCTTGATTGGCACCACATCCACAAGCATCCACTCCCTCCACCACCGACGCTCAGTAGCAGCAGTGTGTACCATCTACAAGATGCACTGCAGAAATTCACCAAAGATCCTCAGACAGCACCTTCCAAACCCACGACCACTTCCATTTAGAAGGCCAAGGGCAGCTGATACATGGGTACACCACCCCTTTCAAGTTCCTCTCCAAGCCACTCACCATCCTGACTTGGAAATATATTGCTGTTCCTTCACCTATCACTGGGTCAAAATCCTAGAATTCCCTCCCTAAGGAGCATTGTGGGTCAACACTCAGCAGCTGGACTGCAGTGGTTCAAGAAGGCAGCTCACCACCACCTTTTGAAGGGGCAACTTGGGATGCGCAATAAGTGCTGGCCAGCCAGCAATGCCCATATCTCATAAAATGAATTTTAAAACAAGGCCATGTAAGAGCCAACAACATTGCACCGGGTCTGGAGTCACATCTAAGATAGACAGGGGTAAAGACAGCATATTTCCTCTGATAAAGGGTTAGCATATTCATGAACAGGATGTATTTTAATTGCTGTGGTCATAAATAACTTCATATTCTCCATGTATTAATTGAATTTCACCTGATGTCATGATGGGAGTTGAACCCATACCGTTAGCCTTAGCCTGCAGGTAACTAGCCCAGTGACATTGCCACTACACCACTGCTTCCCTGAATGATAAGACTCTGTTGACAGGTACATTGAATGCTAAAGATAAGCTGAGTCATTGTATCAATAACTCTTCCAGTCTATAAACATTGCTATGTTGCGTGTACTGCTGATGGTTTCAATACAAATAAAATAATTCTAAAAGTAAAATCCTTTTTAGGTTCACATTGCACTTCCGATTTGAAAGTGAGGTAAATTTGGTCATGAACTTCTCTACAACTGCTATCAGTTCTGCTCACCGACTATCTGAAAGGTTTTTATGGGGTTAACTGGCCCTGCCCAGTTTGGCATTACTAAGGGGGTTAAGGCAACTTTCTACCATAATATGTAGGGAGCTTGTCCACTTAGCAAAGAAAATTACAACTCCACTGACAATTTGTGCTGAATCAGCTGATTTCTGGGAAAACAGCGGTCAGGATGCTACAGCAAGCCTCTATGCCTCCAAGCCATGGAAGTCGGGTGGGGTGGGACAATCCAAATATCAACCTGGTTATTCAGTCACCTGTGTTGGAAAGTTTGCATGTGAGGAGATTGGACTAGAATAGGATTGGACACAGCTGCAGAGGGAGTGGATGCTTGTGGATGTGGTGCTAATCAAGCAGCTGCTTTGTCCTCATGTACTCATGTGAACAATGGCTACATGCTATGGACTGTTACACTGTTAAATCAAACCCATGCACATTTTGGTGCCTTTAGTACAGCAGAGCAAAAAGAGAGAACAGTGGGGAAAAAAAAGGTTGGCAAAAATTCTCATGATCTCATCTGTGCCATGAGTTGAAATCTTGTCTTCATCCATTATTCCATCAATTATAAATGAATTATAGCAATAGTGCTTGGTTACTGAAAGAGTAACTGAAGCATTACTGTAATTTAGACTCATACTCTACAATGAATTGCCTTTTACGATTACAAAGATAGATCATATACCTGGCAGGGTCATCTTCATTTATTTCACGTCCACTCACTGTAGACACAGCCTGACTGGAGGGAAATCATGTGCCTAAAGCATGACTCTGCAAAATTGGAGTGCCACCATGATCTCCTATGTCTGTTTCATATAAGACCTGGGATCAGGGTTGCTCGGCGAATTCAATTTGCCACAATTCTAAAATAAAACTATCCACCAAACAATAATGCACACCAACCCCCCCCCCCCCCCCGCCCCCCACAACCATACTCCTCAGGGCCTGGAGGGATAGTTGGAGAAGATCATGTGGTGTGGAAAATTCATTATCATTTAAATAATTAAGACTGTACAAGGGAGGTAATCCATCTTTTGTTTACACTTCCTTAAGATCGTATAAATTTGAAGGGTCAGGTACTCTGGATAGAAACCGTAATACTACTATTGAGGCCAATCTTCCAAAAGGTGCCAAGGAAGATGGGAAGATATAGGATCAGAAAAGGAGAATTTAAAGCTAATGGTCAGTCAAAGTGTTATGTGCAGCAGTTAAACCAATGCAGCAAAAAGTTTGTTCCATGTGGCAGCATTGTGTACACTATGAATTGGAACATGATCAGGGCTGCAAACTGTAAAACCCTTGGGCTGTATGTCTGACATGAAATGAATATTGCAACTATAACTAGTATTTGTAAGTGTTGTGAGATACCTCAGAGTGCCACAATGTATGGAAAGAAACTGATACGTTTTACACTTTATGTAATGTTGCCTTTGAACTGTAACATATGTTTATACATTTATGGCTAAAGTTTATTATTTTTGGAGGGAAAAAGAAGGAACCTGATAGAGATATTTAGAAAGTAGCTGGGGATTTAATGTAGCCTGAATAACGCCCAGGGCCCAGATAAAACGGTAGCACTGTGAGATATACTCAACCATTCATTGCTCCATCTGCTGTTGCATCACAAGTATGACTTGGGCCCTATTTTTCTTTATTCACTCATGGCTAAGGTCAGCGTTTATTGCCCATTTCTAGCTGTCTTTGAGAAGATGATGGTGAGATGTTGTCTTGAACCACTGCAGCCCATTTGGTCTAGGTGGACACGCAATGCCATTAGGGAGGAAATTCCTGGATTTTGACTTAGTGACACGAAAGGAATAAGGATATATTTCCAAATCTGCATGGTGAGTGGCTTGGAAGAGGAACTTGCAGGTGGTGGTGTGTCCGTTTCCCTTGTCCTTGTTTTTCTGGATGGCACGGGTTTGGAAGATGTTGTCTAAGGAGGTTTGGTGAATTGTTGCAGTGCATCTTGCAGATGGTGCACACTGCTGCGACTAAGCATCAGTGGTGGAGGGAGTGGATGCTTGTGGATGTGGGGCCAATAAAGCAGGGGCTGCTTTGTCCTGGATGGTGTCAAGCTTCTTGAGTGTTGTTGCAGCTGCCCCCATCCAGGCAAGCGGGGAGCGTTCCATCACCGTCCTGATTTTTGCCTTGTAGATGGTGGACAGGCTCCGGGGAGGATTGTACAGTGGTCACTGTTACTGGTGCTGCCTTGGATTAATTCATTTGCAGCAGACAGACTGTTGAGCATAAAGTGAAGTATGTCTTTTCCCTCATTGATTCCCTCACCACCTGCTGCAGACCCAGGCTAGCAGCTCTCCCCTTTAGGACTCAACCCTCTCAGTCAGTAATGGTGCAGCCAAGCCACCTTTGGTAATGGACACTGAAGTCTCCCATCCAGAATACATTTTGTGCCCTTGCCACCAAGTACTGTTCAACATGGAGGAGTATGGATTCATCAGCTGAGGGGGAAATCAGCAGGAGATTTCCTTGCCCATGTTTGACTGATGCCACGAGATGTCATGGGGTCCGCAGACAATGCTGAGGACTCTTTGTATAACTCCCGTACAGCTATATACTACTTTGCTTCACCGTTGCTGGGTCTGTCCTGCTGGTAGGACAGGGATGCTAATGGTGTTATCTGAGATATTGTGTGTAAGCTATGATTCTGTGAGTAGGACTACGTCAGGATGTTACTTGACTAATCCATGAGACAGCTTTCCCAATTTCAGCACTGGCTTCCAGATGTTGAAGAGGACTTTGTAGGTTCAATAGGGCTGTGTTTGCCATTGTGCTTTCTGATGCCTTAGTCAATGCCAGGTAGCCCATTTGGTTTCATTCCTTTTTACCAGACTTTCTAGCAAGTGATACATCTGAATGGCTGCTAGGCCATTTCAGAGAGCAGTCAGAAGTCACACATAGGCTGGACCATGAAGGGAAGGAAAGTTACCATCGTTAAAAACATTAGTGAATGAGAGGAGTTTTTAGGACAATGGATCTATAGTCACCATTAAACATTTAAATTCCAGATTTTTATCCAATTAAAATTCTACCAGCAGCTGTGGTAGGACTTAAACCCTGGTTCCCAGAACATTACCTGGGTGATTGGATCACTAGTCTAGCGCCAATTCTATTGCCTGCCCCCTTGCATCATAGGAAATTAGTAACAATCAGAAACCACCACCACAGCTCTTTGCAAGACATGTTAAAAGAAAATTTGGGATTTATAAGCTTTTAAATTCTTTTATTTTACTTGAACTTGTTCATGGAATGTGGGCATTGATAGAAAGGACAGCATTTATTGCCCATCACTGACTGCCCAAGAAGATGTTGGTGAGCTGTCTTCTTGGACCACTTTAGTCAATGTGATGTAGGTTCACTTACAATGCTGCTAAACATGGAATTCCAAGATTTTGACCCAGCAGTAAAGAAGGAACGATGATAAATTTGCAAGCCAGGATGGTATGTGATTTGGAAAGAAACTTGCAAGTGGGGTGTTTCTACGCATCTCCTGCCTTTATCCTTCTAGCCAGTAGAGGTTGATCATTTCAAAGGTCTCATTAAATGAGCCTTGGTAAGTTTTTTTTAAATTCATTCATGGGATGTGGACTTCACCGGCTGGGCCAGCATTCACTGCCCATCCCTAGTTGCTCTTGAAAAGGTGGTGGTGAACTGCCTTCTTGAACTGCTGACGGGCAACCCACAGTGCTGTTTAGGAGGGAGTTCCAGGATTTTGACCTGGGAACAGTGAAGCAGGGATATATTTCCAAGTCAGGATGGTGTGTGGCTTGGAGGGAAACTTGCAGGGGATGATCACAGAATCATAGAAGGCCCTACAGTGTAGAAGCAAGTCATTCGGCCCATTGAGTCCACACCTATCCTCCAAAGAGCAGAGCCCACCCAGACCCACCTCCCCTACCCTATCCCTGTAACCCTGCATTTCCCATGGCTAATCCACCTAACCTGTATATCCCTGGATGTTATGGGCAATTTCCCACGGCCAATCCAGCTAATGTGCACATCTTTGGACTGTGGGAGGAAACCAGAGCAGATGCAGGGAGAACCTACGAACTCCGCACAGTCACCCGAGGTAGAATTGAACCCGGGTCCCTGGCACTGTGAGGCAGCAGGGCTAATGACCGAGCCACTGTGCCACCCCAATGTATCTGCTGTCCTTGTCCTTCCAGAAGGTGGTGGCTGTGCGTTTGGAAGATGCCGTCTAAACAGCGTCTACGGTGCATCTTATAGGTAATATACACTGCAGCCGCTGTGCGCTGGTGATGGAGGGAGTGAATGCATAAGGTGATTGATAGCTTGCCACTTTATTAGCCCGCTTTATCCTTTAAATGGTTTTATACATCACTTTAAATGGTACCTGGCTTGAGTGTCATCTAAGCAAGTGGGGAGCTTTCGGTAACGCTCATGATTTGTGCTTTGTAGATCGTAGACATACTTTGGAGAGTCAGGAAATTAATTACTTGCCACAAAATATCTAGCCTCTGAGCTGCTTTTGTTGTCACAATATTTATGTGGCTTGTCTAGTTACGTTTCTGGTCCATGGTAACATCCAACACGTTAATGGTGGGAATTCAACAATAGTTATTCTGTTGAAACTTAGGTAGTCTTGTTGGAAGTAGTCATTATCTGGCACTTTCTTAGAACAAATGTTATGTGCCACTTATTAAACCAAGCTTGAATGTTGCCTAGTTCTTGCTACTTGCAGGCTTAGACTGCTTCTGTGTCTGAGGAGTTGGGATGGAACTGAGACTATGCAATCATCAAGTGTACATCCCCACTTCAGACCTTAGGTTGAAGACAACATTCCAGTTCTTAGTTGCATGATTGCAAATCAAAGAATAATTCCCTGAAACTTATTAAAAAGAGGAATCATCTTTAGATAAAAATTCCAGCCTGGTCCAAAGAAACAAACGTCTGATCTAAAATAAGGGCTTGTAGTTCACACAACTAACCAACACATGACAACTACACAGTTTTCTATGCAAGAAACTCAAACTTGAACACATGAAGAAGCTTTAAGACCAAAGCAGTTCTTGAGAGGTCAGCTGTTTGGGGGTTGGGTGGGCTATTTTGCAACTGCTGCTCAGCTATTTTTCCTGCTATTGAACACCATTTTTTGTGGGACACATTCTGGATAATGGATGTGAAGGGACAAAGCGAGGGCCACATCAGGCTCAGTGGTAAGGTTCCCATGGTTGAAATGATTCACTGACTTGCAAGTCAAGATTCAAATGTGAAGAATGACTGCTTGAGTGAGGTACAGGAGGGCTGCTAATGCTTCCCAGTGGTGGAACTGTAATCCTGCAGTAGCTACCACTTCCATGGAGAAGCAGGAGGGAGAGGGGGTGTTAGGTTGGGGAGGTAAAGAATCCAAATGTTTAAACAAGAATCTTATACCAGGTATGGATGGATTTTCTTACGAGGAGAGGCTGAGTAGATTGTACTTCTTGGAGCTCAGAAGAATGAGAGGAAACCTTATTGAAAGTCATAAGATTCTGAGGAGGCTTAACAGGGTAGATGTGGAAAGGTTATTTACCATTGTGGGAGAGTCTAGGACCAGAGGGCATAATCTCAGAGTAAGGGCTCATCCATTTAAGATAGAAATGAGAAGCAATTTCTTCCAAGGGGAGTGAATCTGTAGAATTCTTTACCATAGAAGGCTGCTGAGGCAGGGTCATTAAGTATATTCAAGACTGAGACAGACGGATTTTTAATCAGTAGGGGACTCAAGGGTTATAGGGAAAAGGCAGGAAAGTGGAGCTGAGTAGGGGGAGGCAATGCCCAAGTGGTATTATCACTGGACTGTTAATCCAGATACCCAGGTAATGTTCTTGGGACCTGGGTTTGAATCCCGCCACGGCAGATGGTGGAATTTGAATTCATAAATATCTGGAATTAAGAGTCTAATGATAACCATTGCCAATTGTCAGAAAAACCCATTTGGTTCACTAATGTCCTTTAGGGAAGGAAACTGCCATCCTTACCTGGTCTGGCCTACATGTGACTCCAGACCCACAGCAATGTGGTTGACTCACAACTGCCCTCTGGGCAATTAGAGATGGGCAATGAAAGCTGGCCTAGCCAGTGACACCCTCATCCCCTGAATAAATAAAGGATTATCAGATCAGCGGAATGGCAGAGCAGACTCGACGGGTTGAATGGCCTACTTCTGTTCCTACTTGGTCTAAGTGATACATCCCCAAACATTCATTAATTCTGGCTCCTACTCCTTTCCTGCAAACATACATGGTCTGTTTAAGTCTGCTTTCAGGTCTCTCTGGTGCCTTCTAAACAGCTATGCTTCAGGTCACTCTAAATCTCTGTATGCATATCTACTAGCAGTATTCACTGAGGCATCAGAAAGAGGTATTCAGACTAATATTCCCTTCTCCAGCAGAGGCCAACTATCGTGGCCCTACTATTAACAAAGTTGAGCCATCCCAATACAAATGGCAAATTGAATCAAAGACAATGTTTTGGTGGCTAAGACATGCACTGGTTTTACCAATTGAGCTATCAGTGGCATTGCCAAAATACCCTGTGTCTGAAAGTTCAGCTCTCTCCTGATATCCACAACTGAGTGTCAGTTGTGGCCCAGCTGGTCATGTTCTTGCTTCTGATTGACAAAGTTTGAGTGCTGGTCCAGGAACTGAACACAAAAATCAAAGCTGAAACCCCACAGGGGTGCTGCACTTCAAACGAGATCATCATTGCGGATGAAACATTAAACTAAGGCACTATTTTGAAGTAGAACAGGGATGTTCTCTCTGGTGTCCTGGCCAATATTTCTCCCTCAAGCACCATGACAAAAATAGATTACCTGGGTTATTGACCTGTTGTTGTTTGTGGGAGATTGCTGTGCCCAGATTGGGTGCTGCGTTTTCTACATTTCAACATTCATTACACTTCAAGAGTACTTCATTGGCTGCAAAGAACTTTGGGACATCAAATGGTTGACATAAGCATTACATAAATGCAAGTCTTTATTTTTAGTAAAGTAAGTAACTCACCTCTGAGATAAAATAAACACAGTTACCACACTGACAATTAACTAGTATTTTTGAATGCAAATTGCATTTCTAGGAGGTCCCCCCAACTTCCCAATACCTTTCCTTTCTTGCCCCATTCCCAAGGCGAATGTTGAAAATGTTGAAATTTTTCTCAAATGGACATCTTATTAATAATTTTATTTCTAGATCCAGAGCTTCTGCAGTGGTGACAGACATTGTGAACAAACCCGACACTCAAGATGATTTAGTATGCCCAGCACCTCTCTCAGGTATGTTCTACAAATCTGACGGGGTGAAGAAGATTACCATGTTAGTTACTGGGTCGTCAGGTGCGGCTTCTCATTCAGAACTGCTCACCATACTTGCAGAGTCACTCCATAATGTCATTGAGTCATCTTTCACTGTGTCTTAGAAACATATAAATATCTTGAGAAGAAGCTAACCTTTGCTTTCAGCTGTTCGACCTCTGCAATTATTGTGGCCATGTAAGTTAGGTGAAGTGCAATGGATCCACAGGTGGATGAAGACAGCTGCACCACGTCCATCAGTGAGTTTAATAACAGGGTCTTCCTGCAGCCACAGCCTGTGAACAACATGGAAGATTTTTTTAAAAATTCATTTAGACCAACACCATTGCCATATTTGGGAGAAGTTGGGATCATTTTACGTTATCTGTATCACCATTCTAGACACTGGAAACTCTAGGAACACAACCAGAAAACTAACCATCATTCACAAACACCATTGGAAGAGACAGATTTGTGTTACCAGCTAACTGACAGCTACAAAGCCTTTCAAGACAGGTTTCCCTATTTGGTGATACCATCATAATACCACACATGTGTTGAACTACTTTATGTTACAAATTGAAGGGCAAACTCCCTCAAAGTTCCCACTATCAGCTTTTCCTTCTCTTTGGCATACAATCAGCCATCCCTTTGTCTACCTAACTGTTATTCTCTCTCTCTCTCTCAGGATTCTATCTCTGCTGACCTGCTCACTCCTCTCCCCCCACCCCATCTTCAGCATATATACTACCTTTTCCTAGCTACTACCAGTTCTTAAGAAGGGTCACCAGACTAAAAAAATTAACTCTGCTTTCTCTCCACAGATACTGGCAGACATGCTGAGTTTCTCCAGCAATTTGTTTTTGTTTCAGATTTCCAGCATCCACTGTTCCGTTTTATTCCCTTAAAGTCATGTTTACTATCGGAAATTGAACTTGCATACAAATACCTTTCTAGGAAATTCCTGCTACTGGAACTCCGTTTTCTTGCAATATCCCTGTTGTTACACTTGATCCTTTTGTGAGGAAAACAAATCTGAGATGGTTCATCTTAGAGTTTCCTCAAAGCACTTTTAACCTTGGTTGCTGTATTCGGAGTATATTATTACAATGCAGTTTCTTTTTCCTCCATTAGCTTTTTTTCCCCCCCATTTAGAAAAGGATGAGGTGCTACAAGTTTAGAGTAAAATCTGTTCCTAGGCAAACTCTACAGAAGTCAAATTTTCCCAATTACTATATCCATTTTAGATTAGGGTATGGGACCCAAGCATCCCAATTCTGACATTACAATCTATTACCTCACCAAGGCTTTTCCATTCCTTGTGAGCCTTTCATGATGCATTCAATCATTCAATGATGCATTCAGGGGAGGTGATGGCCTATGGGTATTATCCCTGGCCTGTTAGTCTAGGGGACCTCGGTTCGAATCCTGCCATAGCAGATAGTGGAATTTGAATTCAATAAATATCTGGAATTAAGAGTCTAATGATGACCATGAATCCATCATCTAAAACCAAAAGAACTGTGGATGCTGTAAATCAGGAACAGGAACAAAAACAAAGTTGTTGGAAAAGCTCAGCAAGTCTGGCAGCATCTGTGAAGGAAAACACAGTTAACATTTCAGAACTGAGGAAGGATCGCCAGACCCAAAATGTTAACTCTGTGTTTTCCTTCACAGATGCTGCCAGACCTGCTGAGCTTTTCCAGCAACTTTGTTTTTGTTCACGAATCCATTGATGATTGTTGGAAAAACCCATCTGGTTCACTAATGTCCTTTAGGGAAGGAAACTGCCATCCTTACCTGGTCTGGCCTACATGTGACTCCAGACCCACAGCAATATGGTTGCCTCACAACTGCCCCCCTCTGGGCAATTGGGGATGGGCAATGAATGCTGTCTAGCCAGCGACACCCTCATCCTGTGAATGAATAAAGAAAAAAAACTCACAAATTAAGTGATTGGACGAGTTTTCTGGTTACCTCAGCGTGCTAGTCTTTATCACCTAACCATTTTGGTCCCCCACAAAAAGTGGCACTGACAAGCTCACAGCAGGTTTATCTTATTAGGTTGCTAATAGCCATCCTCGTTGTTCAACCATGCTGACATGCTGCAGGTGGTGTCGATTTTAAAGTGAGGTCTGAGATAAAACAAGTATTATTTTTCCAGGAGGGTTTGCACAAAGTTGCTTGCACAGCTTGCCAGTACCAGATAACGAATTGTGTTATCCATTTTTCAACTTCCTTCTAGATACTTATTAGTTATTCTGCAAAATGTCCCAGTTAAGTAGCCTGAAGCAATCCTATAATTTTTTCAGGTTTAAGTCGTGGGTTCCACATACATATGCAGTGCTAAAGCAAGTACATTTGCAGGATAGCCTCAATAGCCTGAGTGAAGTCACCTTATGTCCAGCATTTGCGTTCCTCTGATTTTAGTATGCAAAAAATAAATTGCGAGCTTAGTGAAGCTAAAAATCCAATCCAAAAGAAGTCTTCTTCAGCCACCAGGGAGTACATGCAGAACTCCCATATTACTAATCCTAGCTACAAACATCATCTGTCCCTTTATTGGATTACTGGTTGCCTCAAGGCCTCGACTTTGTTTTGGAAAGCACACCAGGTTATCCGACCGGGATGAAGCTCCTTCAATTGGATATCCCAAATACACATTCTCCCAATTCAAAGTAACTTCATTCAAATTCTCTGCTAGATCATTCGTTAGTGCCAACTCCTACATTGCAAGTCATTAGATAATTGTTTTCTTTACTGCAGCAAAAAAAATAATGATCTAGACTGGACTTCATGTCAAGCTGGTAGCTGCAAATGCAGGCACTTTGAAAACTATGGCACACTTGTCTGTTTATAGTCCTGTGTATGCCAGGAGTTTTAAAACTAGAGGTCTGCCTGCAAAGTCACATCACAGAATATTAATTTTTTGCAACATACTACATACCTGAAATCAGCTTTCCAAACACAAGACTTGCTGTCAGTAATGTTAAAGCCTTTTGCATGCTTCCATTTTTTGATAACAAAACACACGAGCATATACAGGGTGTCTCATTTACTTCTATCAGCTATTCAGAATCCAAGATTTTACATTCAATTCTGATTTATGGTGAGGAATGAACACTAAGTTTGATTCAAAGAACAGAAGTTGCTGGAAAAGCTCAGCAGGTCTGGCAGCATCTCTGAAGAAGAAAAAAAAAAAAAATCAGTTAATATTTCAGGTCCGGTGAACCTTCCTCAGAAACGTTCTGAGGAAGGGTCACCGGACCCGAAACGTTAATGCTGATTTTTCTTCACAGATGCTGCCAGACCTGCTGTGCTTCTCCAGCAACTTCTGTTTTTGCGCCTGATTTACAGTATCCGCAGTTCTTTCAGTTTTTGCTAAGTTTGATTGCCATGTTTGGTAACAAGCTATTACCTTACCAGGCCTTTTCCATTCCTTATGAGCTTTTCATAATGCATTCAATCTCACAAATTAAATTCGATCTTGGGTGGTCTGATTGATTTGATTTATTGTCACGTGTACCTAAGACAGTGGAAAGCTTTGTTTATGAGCAGTACAGGCAGATCATAGTAAGCAAGGACATACAGCTCATAGGGCAAGCGAAAAGGCTTGGACAGTGGCGTACAGGTTACAACACACAGTGCGTGTGCTAAGCAAGATCAACATTAACAAGATCAGGATTATGTGAAGTTAGAGTGTCTTGCAGGATACCTCAGTAGTCTCATATTGCAAGATCTCACCTCTGATGAAAGTCTTCCTCCCAGCAAACATTCAAATGTGTATTAATTGTAGAACCTTCCAGAGCTGTGTTGGCCATCACACAACACAGAAGGCAACGTATTAATCAGTCAAAGAGCAAAATCCTAAAGGACCAGACCCTCCAACCACCTGGAGTGAACTCTTTGCATGAGCTGCCCATACAGAGCAGATGTCAAATCACTTGACAGCTGATCAACGAAAAAAAGATTATGCAGCACTTAATTGATCACACGCAGTTACAGTATTCAAGACTATAATATTCATGTTTCACACTTGCTTCTGAACGTCAGCCAGAAACTGATGCCCCAAGGCTGGTCCGAATCCATATCATCCTGATTTCATCTAATACGGAGAACCATGAGGTTTCGTTAAGGGGATACAATAATAACAACCTGACTAACCCCAAAGCTTTAAGCGAAATGTCGTAACTCAAATTAAAAATGACATTCTTCGGGTTGATAATGCACTTCAGTACCCCTAATTGCTGAAAGCCTCTAGTATACAACTAGATGTGCCCTCTCCAGGGACACCCAGGTGCAGACACAGCCATGGAGGAGAGGCAGGCAGGCTGGTCAAATACACCCTCTACTATCTGCAGCTTGGACCAGTTAATAACTATCTAGGCCTGTGTCTATTTATAAGTGCTCAAGCGAATCTGTAGTTAATTTCCACAATTTACATACAATTAATATATGAACTAGGTTGCAGCTGAGGGTGGGCATGCAAAGGAAGAACTGAATAACCCTCTTACTCCCATCCCCAATAGAAGGCATCACATTTTCCACCAGCACAAGGCAGGCTGCCAAAAGAGATACTTTGCCTATCTAACCCATGTAAATAATGTGCCTTCTCATAGACACCAAAACTCCATCAGCATCAATGTGAGAGAACGCAATCCTATATGAGCCATCAGGATTAGATCTCAAATGATTTTTGGCAGCAAATATCTTTTAGGTCAAGAGATCTTAAGAACGTATGTTCAATATTTGCACAACAAAATATATGTAAACAACCGTAATGCGTACTTACTGAATTATGCAGAGGTTTGTTATTTTCTCGGATATGTTAAATAGCCAAGATTAATTCTTGCGAAAATCCCATCTCAATGTGTTTTTTTAAAATCTTGTTCATCATTGCTTTCTCAAATTGATAATTACAAATGTATGCTCACCTATATACCACTGAGGATCAGCTAGAGGTGGCCCTCTTTTCCTCAGTTGAGCTCCCAGAGGATGCAAATTGAGCATTATTTTTAAGATGTTAAGAAAATTAAATTGTCATCACTATCTAGTCCTCGCTCTCTCTCTCTCTCTCTTCACACCCTGCAAAAGCACGGGAGATTGATGATCATTTGACGTTTTGCCATATCATTCAAAGTTTCCATGGAAGTTTTGACCAGCACAATAATTTCCTGAAAAAGAACTGAAGGGATTATATTTGCCACACAAACAATCCAATATTGTTAGACATGCTTCAGTTACTTTGGTAGGTGCACATTTATATAGTATTGAAAAATGGCTTGTGTAAACTGCATATACAGCAGCACTATCAGGGAAGTTGAGTTTGGAATTCTTTTGATGCATTGTACATTCTCAGTAAATCTACTTTCTATCCAAATTCCTCCTTCTTTCACTTTATCCTCTTCAGCCTTGCTATTTTTTCATCTGCAGTAATAGCTAACTGTATTAAACATTCTCAAGGACAAAAATAGAACTTGCTGGAAAAGCTCAGCAGTCCCGAGGGAAGGTCACTCGACCCGAAACATTGACTCTGATTCTCTCAATAGATGCTGCCAGACCTGCTGAGCTTTTGCAGCAATTTCTATTTTTGTCTCTGATTTACAGCATCCGCAGTGCTTTGGATTTTTAAACATTCTCAATCCTGCTCACTCCAATGTATTGTAAGGTACTGTGTTCCACCAGAGATTCAATCGGTAAACACTGCTTGAAGCTAAACTGCAGCGTAGAAGCTCTAGGCTCAAGTTTCACATCTGTACAGCAGCCCATTTCAGCCAGGACACCAGAAAAGGTTGCAGCAATTTTCCGCAACATATCCAAGCTCCGACAGTGCGAGGGAAGAGACAAAGATTAAATCTGCCAAGCTTCTGGTTGATATCTAGTGACCTGTACCAGTAATGATATGGAAGTGGACTTGATCTCACACTTTCTGGTTTCCAACTTGACTAGCCAGACTCTGACTGAAAAAAAAAGCCATAATTTAGGCAAGATCCTGTCAGTACATTGATACTTTCTTAGGTGTGAGGCTGGTGGAGGTGTTAAAAGAACATCTGACACTGGCACTTCATTTTGAGTTGCTTATACATCGGTTGACTTGTTAGAACAAAGCTTTCACTGTTGGCCTTGCTTTAGTTAAGCAGTAAGTCTAATTCAAACAAAAAAATGCTTGATAGTACAGAACTCAAATATAGCTGAATGTAATCAGTGTTACAACACGGAGACAGACAGCCGAACCAAAATCAGCCTTTCTACCTCTGCAT
Organism: Ginglymostoma cirratum; assembly: GCA_024137785.1. Taxonomy (NCBI): domain Eukaryota; kingdom Metazoa; phylum Chordata; class Chondrichthyes; order Orectolobiformes; family Ginglymostomatidae; genus Ginglymostoma; species Ginglymostoma cirratum. The sequence continues at coordinate 2,059,841 of JAHRHZ010000089.1, read as the reverse complement.
TCACAATCAGTAGAATCAAAACCTTCAAAAGACCATCAACAATTACACCAATAGTTCCTGAACAAACTTTGGAATAATCAATCCCAGACTTTGCAAAGAATTAATTCCTAACATCGGTTTTGTATCTTAAACAAAAGACTTAATTTAGTAAATAATAATGTTAGCAGAGAAAAATACTAAACAACAAGGTATTGTAATTATTGTTTCGGGTTTAAACCACCGACGTTTGTTTTCAGCCCTCATTCGCACAAAGGACAGACAAACAAACAGTTAAGGGATAAATAAAGAAAATAACAAAATTGGCCATCTTAAATGGTTGGCACAATGAATTGTTTCACAGGCATAGATGTGAACTCCTTGGTTGCTTTTCTGGGAGGTGACAATCAGGGTCACCTTTTCAGTTCACTCAGGCCAAGGTTTTCTTGCTTCAAACTCATTTTTTAACTAACTTTCTACTTTTTGGGCTTCTGAAAGTTGGTAAGGGAGGTTAGACAGGGAGCTTTCAAATCTGTCATCAGCAGCCAAACTCTTCCTCTCAGAAAACACAGTTCAAAAAAACAGGCAATCTTCTCCCAAGGCCTCAATCAACATTTACCATCTGCTTGAATATAGGGTTTTTTCCAGGCTTGCTGGAACCAATTCCCAGATACTGACCTTGTTCATAGCCAACATCTGCTATCTGTTTAAACACAATGCTCTTCCTGGTTTCACTGCGACTGTAGGAGCCCTTTTAAATCAAAAATCAGCCTGCAATTAACCTGCAGGACTGGCCTCTCAAATGTTGTGAAGTTGGGTAGAGTATTTATGGATTGGAAGGCAGGATGTAAGAATTTGATGTTTGTAAAGTGATTGGGGGAAGGGCGGGGGGGTGGGGGGAAAGAGTGCGTGATCCCTTTAAAAGATGATGTGCTTTCTCTAGGCTTGGAGATTTTTAAAAAAGTCTGTGAGCAGCAGCAGGCACAGAAAGTTCCTGAAACTGAAACATTTCTATCAAAAGGCTGCATGGTTAGCAACCTAGGCTGTAGTCTTGTTTGTTATTAAGGCAACCAGCTTGAATGTCAGCTAATTAATTTAAAACAGGGCACTTAGACACTTAAATCAATTTAATTTTAATCTGATGGCTTTGAAAACCAGGACCAATCCTGTTGTAAGAAATTGATATGTTATCAAGGGTATAAAAGAAGAGGACATTTGAAAATCAGTGTGACAGCAACTGCCATCTGTTAGAGTTAACAACCAGCAGCCCTAAAGAGAAAAATCACTGGCTCTCACAGAATTCTCTAAGCTCTTAGAAAACCATCATCTGACCAAAGGTACAGTGGCACACTTAGCTAATATTTCTGACACAAGAATTTGACGGAGAAAGGTGTTCCTGACCAAAGAACAGCAGAGAAGGCACAGAACATTCTGCAAGACGTATCCTGGCTGTAATTTCAACAGACTAAGTTTTTTTTAATTTATTTTGTTTATACAGGTGGGACTTGCATTTATTGGAACAGCATACCATTAGAATTTTGTTTCATTTGGGAACAGTTAGAAGTTGAGAGGAAATTGTTCTGTTTGTTAGTAGTTCAGTTAATTTGTTCACTGTTAGAGTTAATTAATTAAATTGTTACTTGTTGATTATAGAGTGACTGTCAGGAGTTCATTTCATTTAACTTCCCATTTATAACAGCTTGAGGGCAAGAGGTGGGTTATATCAGTTTTCACACTTCTGTTAACAGATTAAAGGGTGGGGGTGAGCCTCTCTGGGTGTAGTTTTAATTATTGGGGGGGGTCAACTTCTGCTTTGTAAACAAACAAAACCTTGATTTGTCTGAACCAATGCGGGGGGAAAGTCTGATAGAGACTTATAAAATTCCAACGGGACTGGACAGGGTTGGTGCAGGGAGGATGTTCCCCATGGTGGGTACGTCCAGAATCAAGGGTCCCAGTATGAGGATTCGGGGTAGACCATTTAGGACGGAGATGAGGAGACATTTCTTCACCCAAACAGTGGGGAGCCTGTGGAATTCATTACTACAAGAAGTAGTTGATGCCAAAACATTGAATGCATTCAAGAGGCAACTAGATATAGCACTTGGGATCCAAGGTTATGGGGAGAAAGCAGGATTAGGCTATTGAGTTGGACAATCAGCCATGATCGTGAAGAATGGTGGAGCAGGCTTGAAGGGCCGAATGGCCTGCTTTATCTTCTATGTTTCTATATCTGTTATTTTCTTTTTACCACAAGCTGTTTCCAAAGTCTTCAAGTCATTTTCAACGCACAATTCCCAGCTCAGACCTCCAAACCAAAACGGATAAAAGAATAAAACTACAAATAACGAAAAAAGAAAATCAGTGAGTGTTCTAACATAGGCAACCTGTCTCTTTTCAGCAGCAGTCTAGCTCTGGTTTTAAGATTCTGTTCTCTTGTTCTTGATCTTCCCCACGAGAAGAAATAGTTTTTCTGCATCTTCCTGATCAAACCTTTTATTTAACATTTGAAACATGTTAATCCAGATCATCTCTCACTGTATACTCAAGAGAATACAAGACAAGTGTATGCATTTTGTTTCTCAATCTAACCCTCTGTGCATTCCATAATTTTTGTGAACCTATATTGCTTCCCCTCCAAAGGGCAATATATTCTTCACAAGGTGGCATACTGAAGCAGTTTGATATGGACTCAAACTATCAAATCACAAAAACAAAGTTGAATGGATATGGAGTTGGTCTCTCACATTCTGTTTGCCAACACGGACTGGCTGGACCCTGAAATCAAAAAGTTGGAATTTGGACAAGGTACTGCCTGTAAGATTGGTACTTTATACAGAAGATTAATAGAAATTTTAAAATCTTTTGGCAGTAAGGGAATTAATACTTACTGGGCACCCAAAACTAACAAGACCCACATTCTATTTTTCCTAAAACAGTCAAAATATCAACATAATTGCAAAAAGGATATTATTCCAAAGAAATTGTAGAGTTTTGAATTCTTCTTTATCTTTTAAAATGTACTGTTGCTTTTTCCACCTGATCAGACAAAACGGGCCTTGCACAAAGGCTGTACGCCATAGGAACATCATCGCAAGGTGATACATAGGGCACACAGGCACAGAAACTCTGAGACCCTTCCAGAATCTAAGGTATTTTAGAAGATTACAAACAGCTATCAGGATCTGGGGATTTGTCAGTCTTTAGATCCAACAGTCTTTTCAGCACCTCCTCTTTGCTGGTGATAGTGATTGCTTTAAGTTATTCTCTCCCTTTCCAAGTATTGTACAGCGATCTTTGGAAGATTTATAACCAATTAATCTTCTGCAGCCACCCTGAGGTAGAAATGTATCCTAATTATTGCCCAATCTTTCCGAAAGACACCATCTTTTGTTTGGGTAGCATTTCACAAGTGCAAGTGCTCTCCAGTACCTCATCCCACTAACAGTTTTTCATGTGGGAATCTGTACAATGGATGTTGCCCAGTACTTCCCTCTAATGTCCACTTCTATACATGTATGGTACTGGTCATTAGATGGCATCAGAAATGAAACCTTTGGTGACTTTACCGTCCCTGGTCCAAGTATACAGAGGACAATTAGAGTGATTCTACTACTGTGCCAGCCAAAACAAAAAGAATGCAGAACAGATTGGGAATAGACTTTAAGAATTGTTTTGCCTGTATGACAGGGCAACATTGACTTTAACCACTGACCCATCAAATTACATTGCGGTCAAATAAAAGTCATTTCATTTTACAAAAGAAACTTTGTTACTGAGTGTAAGAAAAAAGGAACCTTGGGAAATTGAAAATGGTTGAAAAGACAAAAAAAAAACGTAATGGTTCTATGGACAGCATATTTCTACATAATTGGCTCATTTCATTTGGCTTTTATCTCAGAGCACCAGCTGTTTCAGAACTTGTCAGATTTCAGCTCACTTGTCGACTAGCGTGTAAAAGTTAAACGCAGAAGAAATGAAGATTGAGAGTTTGAGTGCTCCCATAAGTATTACTATATCCGTTTACAGTAAAAATAGCTTAACATTTCAGCCTTAAAAATATTTGGTCCACCAAAATACATAACGAATTATGTGGCCAAAGAGTATGGGATTTTTTTTTCCTAGTGAGAAAAGTCTAATGCATTTTTGGTTGCTGTACTTTACATTAGTGTCAAAGATACTGTCTTAATGGAGAAATAATTCAAAACACTATTTGCCACTGGATTTCTGGAATGGGAACACTTTCTAGCACATCAACAATTAAAAACAAAAAGGCCAATACATTACTTATTTCTTTCTGGTGCAGCAGCCATTGCAATTTAGTGTGTCACAATAACTATAATTACACACCATTAACACGACAAGACTTTCGCTAGCCTGATCAATATTTGACTCAGATCTCCTGATGACTTGAGAAGAATAGTACATAACAATACGGATTCTCCACAGAGAATAAGCCGAGAAATTTTCTTCTAAACCCAAAATCCATACCTTTTTGTATCCCATGGATGACTTTGTGTGCCACAGGAGTAGCAACTACCCTTTTGTCACAATACAAAGCACCAAAGAATATGAAATAACATTTGAATTTAAATTTAATTGATTTTAGTGTCTAAGTGCCCTGTTTTAAATTAATTAGCTGACATTCAAGCTGGTTGCCTTAAATAACATTTACTGGGACAAGAGACAAAACCACACTGGTCTGTTTCACACAAACTAATACATTTATTCACTTTTTAAGAGGATTAACAGTCAAATTAATTGAATGACTTTAATTAGGTAGTGATGTCAAAACAGACATTTCACATGATAGATTGAAATCTAAATACCTTGCTCTTAAATATAACCTCCATTGGTTCAATTTTTGAAAATAATTGCCATCTCCGATTGTGCCTAAATTTGTTGATTTGGAGGGATGTGGGTGAGGAGAGGAGACAGGGGAGGAAAAAAAATGAATATATTTTCCATTCTATGGTGCTGAGCCGTACAGCTAGGAAACTGCTCAGCTGGATGATACCAGTTTCAGATCTCAGCATCAGGAATAAAAACAAAAAAAAGCTTCTGTATAATCACCAGATATATGGCTCAGATACAAGAGGGTGGCAGGAACACAGCCTAGCACAAGCTGTCTTCAAGAGAGAATGTGGTGTGTTTGCATTTTTTTCCCCCCATTTATTCTGGGGATGTGGGTGTCGCTAGCTGATCATCATTTATGGCCTGTTCCTAGTCGCCCTTAAGATGGTGGTGAGCTGCCTTCTTGAATTGCTGCAGTTCACTTACCGTTGTTTGACTCAATGTTTTTGGACCCAGCAACACTGAAAGAATGGTGATATATTTCCAAGTCAAGATGGTGAGTGGCTTGGAGGGGAACTTACAGGATGTGGTGTTCCCACGTATCTGCTACCCTTGTCCTTCAAAATGGAAGAGGTCATGGGTTTGGAAAGTACAGTCCAAGAATCTTCGGTGAATTTCTGCGGTGCACCTTGTAGATAATAGCAGCAGTGTGTACTGAGTATCGGTGGCGGAGGGAGTGGATGCAGTGCCAATCAAGCGGGGGCCGCTTTATCCTGGATAGTGTCAAGCTTCTTGAGTGTTGTTGGAGCTGCCCCCATCCAGGCAAGTGGGGAATATCCCATCACACTCCTGAGTTATGCCTTGTCGATGGTGGACAGGCACTGGGGAGTCAGGAGGAGAGTTACTTGCCGCAGTATTCCTAGCCTCTGACGTACTCTTGTAGGCACTGTGTTTATGTGGGGAGTCCAGTTCTGTTTCTGGTCAATGGTAATCCCATAGATGTTGAAGGTGGGGAATTCAGTGATAGTAGCACCATTGAATGCCAATGGCCGGTGATTAGAATATCTCCTACTGGAGATGGTCATAGCCTGGCATTTGTGTGGCGTGAATGTTACTTGCCACTTGTCAGCCCAAGCCTGGATATTGTCCAGATCTTGTTGCATTTGAGCATGGATTGCTTCTGAGGAGTCATGAATGGTGCTGAACATTGTTCACTGATAATTGCACATGCCCACTTCTGACCTTGTGATGGAGGAAAGATGAAGCAGCTGAAGATGGTTGGGCTTAGGGCATTACCCTGAGGAACTCCTGCAGAGATGTCCTGGACCTGAGATGACTGACCTCCAACAACCACAACCATCTTCCTCTGTGGCAGGTAGGACTCCAACTTGCAGAGACTTTGCTCCCTGATACCCACGACTTCAGTTTTGCAAGGGCTCCTTGATGCCACACTCAGTCAAATGCAGCCTTGATGTCAAGGGCAGTGACTCTCACCTCACCCTCTGGAATTCAGCTCTTTCGTCCATGTTTGAACTCAGGCTGTAATGAGGTCAGGAGCTGACTGGCCCTGACAGAACCCAAACTGGGCGTCACTGAGCAGGTTATTGCTGAGCAGGTGCTGCTTAATAGCACTGTTACTGACACCTTCCATCACTTTACTGAGGATCAACAATAGACCGATGGGGCGGTAATGGCTGAGTTGGATTTGCCCTGCTTTTTATGTATAGGATATTCCTGGGCAATTTTCCACATTGTCATGAAGATGTGAGTGTTGTAACTGTACTGGAACAGCTTGGCTACAGGAGTGGCAGGTTCTGGAGCACAGGTTTTCAGTACTATTGCCAGAATGTTTTCAGAGCCCATAGCCTTTGAAGTATCTAGTGCCTCCAATTGTTTTTTGATATCACATGAAGTGAGTTGAATTGGCTGAAGACTGGTATCTATAATGCTGGGGACATCTGGAGGAAGCTGAAACGGATCATCCACTTGGGACTTCTGGCTGAAGATTGCTGTGAATGCTTCAGTCTTATCTTCTGCACTGATGTGTTGGGCTCTTCCATCATTGGGGATGGGGATATTTGTGGAGCATCTTTCTTGTATGCGTTGTTTAATTGTCCACCACATAACTGGATGTGGCAGGGCTGTAGGCCTTAGATCGGATCTGTTGGTTGTGTTATTGCTTAGCTGTGTCAATCACTTGCTGCCTATGCTGTTGACATTTGAGTAGTTCTGTTTGGTAGCTTCACCAGGTTGACACCTTATTTTTAAGGTATGCCTGGTGCTGTTCCTGACATGCCCTCCTGTACTCTCCATTGAGCCAGGGTTGATCCCCTGGCTTGATGGTAATGGTTTAGAGGGGGATATGCCAAGCCATGAGGTTACAGATTGTGCTGGAGTACACTTCTGCTGCTGCTGATGGCCCACAGCATCTCAGATAGCCAGTCTTGATTTGCTAGGTCTGTTCAAAGTCTGTCCCATTTAGCACGGTGATAGTGCCACACAACACCATGGAGGTTGTTCTCAATGTGAAGGCGGGACTTCATCTCCACAAGGCCTGTGCGATGGTCACTCTTACCGATACTGTCATGGACAGATGCAACTGCAGCTGTCAGATTGGTAAGGATGAGGTCAAGTATGTTTTTCCCTCTTGTTGGTTCCCTCACCACCTGCCGCAGACCGAGTCTAGCAGCTATGTCCTTTTGGACCCGACCAGCTCAATCAGTAGTATTGCTGCCGAGCCACTCTTGGTGGCGGACATTGAAATCCCCCACCAAGAGTGTATTTTGCATCTTTGCCACCCTCAGTGCTTCCTAACGGTGTTGTTCAACATGGAGGAGTACTGATTCATCAGCTGAGAGAGAACAGTACGTGGTAATCAGCAGGAGGGTTCCTTGCCCATGTTTAACCTGAAGACATGAGACTTCATGGGATCCACAGTCAATGTTGAAGACTCCCAGGGTAACTCCCTCTTGATGGTATACAGCCACCTCTGCTGGGTCTGTCCTGCCAGTGTGACAAGATGTAACCAGGGATGGTGATGGTGGTGTCTGGGATATTGCCTGTAAGGTATGATTCTCTGAGTATGACTACATCAAGCTGTTGCTTAGCTAGTCTGTGAGACATCTCTTCCAATTTGGCACTAGCCCCCTGACTTTGGCAGAAACAGCCCCGTCAACCCTGCAGTGTCTTTTCCAGACCGTAGGTTGTGGGAAGTGATGGAAGAAATCACTGAGCCCCTTGCTGAGATATTTCTATCATCGATAGCCACAGGTGAGGTGCTGGAAGACTGGAGGTTGGCTAATGTGGTGCCACTATTTAAGAAAGCTAGTAAGCAAAAGCCAGGGAACTATAGACCAATGAGCCTGACATTGCTGGTGGTTAAGTTGTTGGAGGGAATCCTGAGGGACAGGATTTATATGTATTTGGAAAGGCAAGGACTGATTAGGGATAGTCAACATGGCTTTGTGCATGGGAAATAGTGTCTCACTAGATTAACTGAGTTTTTTGAAGAAGTAACGAAGAGGATTGATGAGGGCAGAGAAGTGGACATGATCTATATGGACTTCAGTAAGGCGGTCGATAAGGTTCAGCATGGTAGACTGGTTGGCAAGGTTAGATCACAAGGAATACAGGGAAAACTACCTATTTGGATATAGAGATAAAAGGTACTGCAGATGCTGGAGAATCCGAGATAACAAGCATGGGGCTGGATGAACACAGCAGGTCAAGCAGCATCATGAAGGGTCTAGGCCCGAAACGTCAAGTTTTCCTGCTCCTAT
>JAHRHZ010000089.1:1915533-2050892 GCA_024137785.1 Ginglymostoma cirratum | reverse complement strand
TTTCTGATGAAGGGTCTAGGCCCGAAACGTCAAGTTTTCCTGCTCCTATGATGCTGCTTGACCTGCTGTGTTCATCCAGCCCCATGCTTGTTATATTTGGATATAGAACTGGCTCAAAGGTAAAAGACAGAGGGTGGTGGTGGAGGCTTGCTTTTCAGACTGGAGGCCTGTGACCAGCAGCGTACCACAAGGATCAGTGCTGGGTCCACTGCTTTTTGTCATTTATATAAATGATTTAGATGTGAATATAGGAGGTACGGTCAGTAAGTTTGCAGATGACACCAAAATTGGAGGTGTAGTGGGCAGTGAAGAAGGTTACCTCAGAGTACAACAGGACCTTGATCAGATGAGCCAATGGGCCGAGGAGTGGCAGATGAACTTCAATTTAAATAAATGCAAGATGCTGCATTTTGGAAAGGCAAATCAGGACAGGACTTATACACTTGATGGTAAGGTCCTGTGGAGCGTTGCTGAACAAAGAGACCTTGGAATGCAGGTTCATAGTTCCTTGAAAGTGGAGTCCATGCAGATAGAGTAGTGAAGAAGGCATTTGGTACGCTTGCCTTTATTGGTCAGTGCATTGAGTATAGGAGTTGGGAGGTCATGTTGCGACTGTACAGGATATTGGTTAGGCCACCATTGGAATACTGCATACAATTCTGGTCTCCCGGTTATAGGAAGAATGTTGTGAAACTTGAAAAAGTTCAGGAAAGATTTACGAGATGTTGCCAGGATTGGAGTTATAGGTGGAGCTATAGGGGCTACTTTCCCTGGAGCGTTGAACGCTGAGGGCTGATCTTATAGAGGTCTATAAAATCACGAGGGGCATGGATAGGGTAAATAGGCAAAGTCTATTCCCCAGGGTGGGGGAGTCCAAAACTAGAGGGCACAGATCTAAGGTGAGGGGGAAATATATAAAAAGGACCTAACGGTGGTGCATATATGGAATGAGGTGCCATAGGAAGTGATGGAGATTGGTATGATTACAAAATTTAAAGGCCATCAGGATGGGTATATGAATAGGAAGGGTTTAGAGGGATATGGGCCAAATGGGACTAGATTTATGAAGGATATCTGGTTGGCATGTGAGAGTTGGACCGAAGGGTCTGTTTCTGTGCTGTATATCTCTATGACTCTATGGTGCCAGGTGGTCTAGTTGGTTTCATTTCTTTGAAACTTTGCAGTGATTGATACAACTAAGTGGCTTGCTAAGCCAATTTAGAGGGCAATTGAGAGTCAACCACATTGCAGTGGCTCTGAAGTCAGGCCAAAGCAGGTGAGGATGGCAAATGTCCCTGAAGGACATTAGTGAGCTGACAATTTTTTCTGACAATTGACAATGGTTTCATGGCCATCAGTAGATTCTTAATTCCAGATATCTTTTAGTGACTTCAAACTCCACCATCTGCCATGTTGGGATTTGAACCTAGGTGCCCAGAACACTAGCTGAGTTTCCCAGATTAATAGTCAAACGATAATACCACTAGGCCATTGCCTTTCCCTCTGTGCGGACGATTGTGTGTATGTGCGTGAGCGCACATCAGGGTTGGGGATGCGACAACAAAAGCAAAAGTAAATAATAAAAATATTTAAAATTTGTAATTTAGTTAAATGTTGAAGAGAGAAGGATGTTCATACGACCGAGTACTCCATGAAAGAAACTGGCACTGTTCATCCACGTCCATATTCTTAGTAGCATTATCTAGGTCACCTTAAATTGTTTCGTAGCTCCCATTCCTGTAAGCATCTAAACACATGGTAATAACTTTTGAAATGTAAGCAATAGTTAGTATGAACTACTTCTCTATCAGAGAATGGCTTGTAATTACAGCTAATTAATACAATTTGGCATTGCAACAGTATGTTACATATCTCCCTCTTCTGGTTTACCTTGGATTCTGCCCTTATAGAAGTTATGCAAAGTCAGATCTCAACACATATGAATGTACAAAAACAGCATCTTGCTACTTTTTCTCATTTTAAAAAAAATGTACAGCGCATGATTGTTGAAGATATTAGTTTAGTCCCACACTGGAGCTTTAGACTTCGAGGTAAAGAGGTTTTATTAGTGATATCACGGGGAGCGAACGCTGACCAAAGGTCAGGTCCGTAGTCTCCGATGAGTACAAAAACAAGGCAATACTTATACGTGCCGTTATAGATTGAGACAGTTGTTACACGCAGATAAGCTCATACACAGTTTATCACATCCCCGTAAGGCAGGTCATATGACATGTCATATATCATGGTTCCACAACTTGTGGTTGCTGATACATTATCTTTAAGCAGAACGTGTCTTAAGCTTTGGGTCAACATTGAACAATGGGTTCTAAGCTTTCTACAGATGTGCAACAATTTGTCACCTATGTCCAAAATGATCAGAGGTATAGATAGAGTGGACAGGCAGAGACTTTTCCCTAGGGTGGAGGTAGCTATTACGAGGGGGCATAGTTTTAAAGTGAGTGGAGGTAGATGTAGGGGAGACGTCAGAGGTAGATTCTTTACTCAGAGAGTGGTCGGGGTGTGGAATGTATTGCCGGAGAGGGTAGTGGAGTCGGCCTCATTAGGGGCATTTAAGCGGCTATTAGATAGGCATATGGATGATAGTATAAGGTAGGGGTGGGAGTTAGATAGACCTTAGGTTTAGGGTAAAAGTTTGGCACAACATCGTGGGCCGAAGGGCCTGTACTGTGCTGTACTCTATGTTCTATATCTCTTACTTGATCTATTTTCCCATCATTCCGACCTCTAATTCTAAGCTTTAGCTACATTCTACATCTAATTGCTCTTGACACTTCAGTTATTCTTCCACAATGATGTACAACGCCTTGCACTACTTCAGTAAATATGTGTTCATAAAGTCATGGAACTTCAAAAGTTTTGGATAAAAATCAACTTGTGCTATTCTGCTTGTGTACAATATTTGGCTTTGCAAGTAGGAGTATGGGAAAAAAAAAGTCTAGAATATAGCAGTTGATCTAGAAAACCAGTCTCCTATGGTCATGGTGAAACTGACCATTATGATTATCAGTGAAGCTCAGTGATTCACTGAGAATCACAATGCTCAGTTTCACCTCACACTCCAGTAACCACATAACTATAAAGGAGAAGGAAATGAAAAAGACATTGGACCAAATCAAGGGGGAAAAAAAAATCCAAAAAACCTCTCTCCAACCAAGAAAGTGCAAATTTCAAATACAAATTCCAGGAAACTAGAGTGACTGCAAGACACCACTTGAACCCTGTGACAATCAAATACATTAAGAAAATTGATTAGCTTCCTCTATTTGAATGCTCCCAGAAAATGCACAGTCCTTCAAATTGATTGCTATTTTCATCCTCTTCCTCAGAATTCTCTGCATCAGGAGGAACCTGCCTCTCTGCTTTTGCAATGCATCCAGTAATGATACTTAGAGTCTCACCTGAAACACTTATTCATTGTTCCTTGTATTTATGCATCCATGATTCTTGTTACAGTGCAACCTTCTGCAATCATCAGATCTGCTAAAAGTGCTTTAGTCCTGAGTCTGTCAGTCTTGAACCCATTAACGTATTAATGCCTACATCTAATATCTGGGCTATGTCAATATTTGTTAATCACCGTGTCCTTTATTCCTTGGATCATCATGAAATATTCCAATCATTCTGCCAAAGCAAGTGACCGTTGCGTAGAACATCGACCCCTCACCCTGTACACATACTCAAGGCAGAAGACAGCTGGTTTCTCCCTCATCAAGAATCAAACATCAGTTCGAACGAGTAGCCTGACCATCATGCAATCCTGCCATGCCATTTGAACGCTCGTACAGATCCCTGGATTCCCAAACTGAATTTCATCCATCTTTCATACAACCTGTTAAAGTCCACAATATATTTCTTCATGGAATCTGTGATCCAAAATCTGTCAATTTGACCAGGCCTCATAGACATCCAGTAGATCAAACTTTTTATAAATTTTACCCAAGAACTCTAAATACAAGGCCCAAACCTGCATCTCTCTCCAACTAACAGGCATCAAGTCAACAAGAGATTTAGTTCTTTTACTTGTGGTAGGTAGTGATAAGGTCATGGTCATATCTTTATTCCTCACTGGTTAGGATAGAATTGATCTCCACATATCCATTTCATTCTTCCACTGGTCAAATGGTTCAAACTCCCAGTATACGAAAGGGTTATCTGACAATTTTACACATTTTCTCCCATCGTCCAGAAATCCACTTGGTGAAGGATATAACTGGAACCAAACTTCTGGAAGTTATGCATTTAAGATCACTACTCCTCCTTGAAAGCATTCAATATTTTGGGCTCAAATGCTTTTTGTGGCATATAATTCCACAGGCTTGCCACACTTTCATAGAGAGTCGTTAGTGTGTGGAATGAATTGCTGCAGGATTTGGTGGATGCAGGTAAAATTACAATATTTAAAAGACATTTGGACAAGTACATGAATAGGAAAGGTTTGGAGCGATATGGGCCAAACGCAGGCAAGTGAGACTAGTTTAGTTTGGGAACATGGTCGGTGTGGACCAGCGGTGTGCCACAAGGATCGGTGCTGGGTCCACTGCTTTTTGTCATTTATATAAATGAGTTGGATGTGAACATAGGGAGGTATGGTTAGTAAGTTTGCTGATGACACCAAAATTGTAGGTGTAGTGGACAGCAAAGGTTACCTCAGAGTACAACTGGATCTTGATCAGATGGGCCATTTGGACCGAAGGGTCTGTTTCCATGCTGGATGACTGACTCTGATCATATCTTACCAAATTTGCCTCATTAACTACCTATCCCACTCCTATGGTGCCCCTCTCATCCGATTCTAGCATCATTTTATCACTCATCATACCCAGGACAACTTGCCACTCCCAGGAGATCCCAGAATAGACAGGCATATCTGGCACCAGTGCCATCTTTTAAAAGACCATGGCACACCCAGACAAGCAAAGAGAGTCCAGAGCTACCCTGCACAATTCCAATATTTGCCCCAGACTTGGCTGACAGGGGAAACTGGCATCATCCTTTGCCAGCAGAGACTTGCAAGTCCTGTTGGATGGGTGGTGTAGAGACAAGACATCCTTTGTCCCCTAATCCAGTAGAGGAGGCCACAACACCAGGCCATACCCAACCTGGTCCAAGGTCGTCAACCCCAGTGTCCATGGAGGTGGGATAAGTGTGACTGGTGCCCATGGAGTGTGCCCTGAAATATTGGTGCCTGGTATCCAACATGGAGGTTGTTTGGAGCAAGCAATGAGCTGAAGTTGCCAGGTATGCGCTCGAACATTCATGTCAAAAATTCTTAGTGTCTGGTTTGATCACTGTGGGTAGTACAATAGAAATGCGCTATTGATGAGGTGAGACTTGTTATAAAGAAGGTCATTAACAAGCAATAATAATCCGTCTTGATAGGCAAATCACCGCTGCCTCACAAGAATCTAGTTTTGACGCCCAGAACTTAGTTAAAAGATGCATCAAGTCGTTCCCGACATTGAGATATGCCTTGCTGGACTTCTCATGCAATTCTGCAACATTCCTCACCATGGCCCATATTATTTAGGCCCCTATAAGATTCTACCCTCTGGAGTCTATTTAAAGGGGTGCAAATAAATCCTCAGTTAATGCCCACCACCTACATACAATTAAAAATAACACATTCCAACACTATTTGCTTTTGTTATCACCTCTCAGCATCGGTCATAGCCTTCACAAGGTTCATAGAATCATACAGATGAGGCCCTTTGCCGATCGAGTCTGCACCAAAAAACTACTGTAAATCTGCACTAGTCCCACTTTATACATTTGGCACAAAGCTTTGAATATCATGACATTTCAAGTGCTCATCCAAGTGCTTTTTAAGAGGTTGTGAGGTTTCTTGCCTCAAATACTTTCCCAGGCACAGGATTCCAGCTTCCCACCACCCTCAGGTTAGAAAAACGTCCTAACTTTCACTTTAAAATTGTGTACCCTTTAACTAAAGGGAACAGCTGCTTCCTATTCACTTTATCCATATGCCTCAATCTTACAGACCTCTATCAGATCCCTCTTAGTCTTCTCTGCTCTAAAGAACAGAACCCCAGCTTATCCAACCACTCTTCATAGCAAAATTACTGATCCCAGGTAGCATCCTGGTGAATCTCCTCAGCAGGCCCTCCAGTGCAATCACATCTTTCCTATAGTCCAGTGTCCAGAATTGTACACAGTACTCCAGTAGTGACCTAACCAAAGTTCTGTACAACTCCAACATAACCTCCCTACTCTCATAATCTATGCCAAACTGATAAAGCCAACAGTCTTGTATGCCTCCTTAACTGCCCTATTAAGCTGTACTGCCTCCTTCAGGGATCTGTGGACATGCACCCCAAAATCCCTCTGAGCTTCCTGGTGTCCTGCCATTCATTGAGTACTTCCTTGTCATGTTCCTTCTTCCAAAGTGCATCACCCCATACTTAACAGTTTTAAATTCCATTTGCTACTGATCTGCCCATCTGACTAATCCATCTACATCCTCCTGTAACCCAAGACCTTCTTCCTCACTATCAACCACTCAGCTAATCTTTGAGACATCCACAAACTTTATCATCCCCTTCCCAAATTCTCTTTTATCGTTTATTATTTATTACAAACAACAAGGGGCTCAGCACTGATCCTGGAATATGCCACTGGACACCAGCCTCCAGTTACACAATAGTGTTCTACCACCATCCTCTGTCTCCTACCACTAAGCCAATTTTGGACCTAACTCGCAAAAAAACTCTTTTCCTTCTTATCCTGGATATCCAGGGTTCTCTGGGATTGTTGCTCCTACATTTTACCCTGAACGGAACTTGTTGGACCTGTACCCTTGCCAATTCCATTGTGAATGCAACACCCCAGCAATTCTGCTGTATATTTACCCATAAGTAGCTATTTCTAGTCTACTTTGGCCAAAGCTTGCCTTACGTTAATAAAATCTGCCTTCCCGATACAAAACTCATTTTTGCAGATCATCTTTTCCTTTTCCAGAACAAACATAAAAATTGTACAGTATTGGTCACTATCACTAAAATGCTTTTCCGCTGTCACTTTGAACAACTGCCCAGCTTCATTCTCCAAAATTAGATCCAGCACTGCTTTGTCCCTTGCTAGACATTCTACATGTTAAAATAAGAAGCTCTCCTGAATACATTTCAAGGAATCTGACCCTTTAAACACTTTCCACTATAACCATCCTAATTAATGTTGGGGGAAGTTTAAATACACAAATATGACGACGCTATTATTGTTTTTGTTGTCAGTAATTTGTTGACATACCAACTTCTCTATTGCCCACCAATTGTTTGGGGGTCTGTGATACACTCCCAGCAAAGTGTCTACCCACATTTTATTTCTAAACTCTACCCACAAAGCCTCATTTGAAGGCCTTTCCAGGATCATGGTTATGCGATACCATAACTTTGAATCCTTTGATACCATGAATTTTAAAACAAAACTTGTTGATTTCCATTTTGAAACTTATTTGAGTCATACAGCATGGAGACAGACTCTTCGGCCCAACTCATCCATGCCAACCAGGTTTCCTAAACAGAACT
This sequence comes from Ginglymostoma cirratum, assembly GCA_024137785.1. Classification (NCBI taxonomy): domain Eukaryota; kingdom Metazoa; phylum Chordata; class Chondrichthyes; order Orectolobiformes; family Ginglymostomatidae; genus Ginglymostoma; species Ginglymostoma cirratum. Next base: position 2,043,330 of record JAHRHZ010000089.1, on the reverse strand, counting down.
AGTTCCATTTGCCTGTGTTTGGCCCATGTTCCTCTAAACCTTTGCTATTCATGTACCTGTCCAAATGTCTTTTAAATTTTGTAATTGTACCAGCTTCTACCACTTCCTCTAGCAGCTCATGTCACATACGGACCACCCTTTGTATTGAAAACGTTGCTCCTCAGGTCCCTTTTAAATCTTTCCCCTCTCACCTTAAACCTATGTCTTCTAGTTTTGGACTGCCCTACCCTGGGGAAAAAGACCTTGGTTATTCACCCTAACCATGCCCCTCACGATTTTATAAACCTCTACAAAAGGTCACCCATCAGCTTCCTATGCTCCAGGGAAAAAAAGAATCCAGCCTCTCCTTCTAACGCAAGCCCTCAAGTCTTGGTAACATCCTCAAATCATTTTTGCATCCTTTCCAATATAATAACATCGTTCCTACAGCAGGGTGACCAGAATTGTACACAGTACTGCAAATTTGGCCTTACCAATGTCTTGCACAGCCATAACATGGCATCCCAACTCCTATACTCAACGCTCTGACCAATGAAGGCAAACATGCCAAACACCTTCTTCACTACCCTGTCTACCTGTGACGCCATTTTCAAGGGACTATGTACCTGCATCCCCAGGTCCCTCTGTTTGACAACTCCACAGGGCCCTACCATTAATTGTACAAGTCCTGCCCTGGTTCGTCTTACCAAAACGCAACACCTCACACATATCGAAGTTAAACTCCATCTGCCATTCCTCAGTCCACTTGCCCAGTTGATTAAAATTCAGTTGTAGTCTTAGATAATCGTCCTCACTGTCAATTATACAACCAATTTTGGTGTCATCAGCAAACTTACCAATCATGCCTCCTATACCCACATCCAAGTCGTTTATATGAATGACATACAACAGCGGACCCAGCACCAGTCCTTGCGACACACCACTGGTCGTGGGCTTCCAATCTGAACAAACACCCTCTACTACCACCTACCATCTCCTACTGTCAAGCCAATTTTTTACCCTAGCTCTCCCTGGTTCCCCATGTGATCGAACCTTAAGAACCAGGTTACATGATGAACCTTGTCGAAGGCCTTGCTATAGTCCAGCATCCACAGCCTTTTGGCAGAAGAAATGGTGCAGAGAAATTCAAATAATCCAGCACCCAACAGGATTAGTTGGCACCAGTAATTCAAAAACAAAAAAATGCTAGCTAACCCATTACAGTTGATGGTAATGGCAGCAATCGAACAAAAACATACATTGCCATAAGCTGCAACTTGCAGAGGCTTAGGCCCTCTCCAACTGACCATTTCAGTGTAAGCACTGAGGGGAGATGGAGCATGGTGGTGTGGCTGGATTATGTCAATTTTACTGCATTGCTTTCTTGTCACCACAAACTCCAGCACTCTTACAACTTTGTATTCTCACAAACTTGCAGATGGTTCCCTCAAGGTTTTCATCAAGAATATTAAAAATTTTGTAAAGAGAATTGGTTCCAATACCAATCTTTGCAGGAGCCCATTAATAATGCTCAAGTAACAACAACAATCATACTGGTTAGGAGTTTGCCACAAGTTTGTATTTCCAACCCAAGGCCAATTCCATAGGACTTTATCTTATTGAGCAACCTATTGGAATAGTTTGTCAAGAGCCCTCACCTATTTAGTGACCTCCTCTATAAAAAAAAAACACAATTGTAACAAAAGATCTGTTAGTTTATCTTCGGAAGCAGAGAAAAGAAAAGAAAATTCCAAATCAACCCATCCCTGTCCAGAAAATCATGCAGTATATCTTTAATCATCCCTTCTGGCAACTTGCCAATAATCAGTAAGGCTAATGGGCCTGGGATTTCCCAGTCTTGACTTGTTACCCTTATTGAATTTTGGTATTTGAGGCCTCTCCCTAGTCCATGGGAAAAAGAAATCCTGATCCCATGTGAGCTGTTAAATAAACAAGTCAGGGGCTTTCCAAGTAGCTGGGTAAATGCCACCAGCCCAATCTGTTTTGACAATTCCATTCATTCAGGTTTACAACAGACTCATTTACACATGGCTCATGTGAACCGTAGGTTAGATTATTCTCAGCTGGGACAGTGGTACAATTATAGATGTTTTACAATCAATAAGCCATCTCAAAGTGCCTTACAGTTAATGAAGTGCTTTCGAAGTGTGGTCACTGTTGCAATTGGAGAAACATTGTAGCCACGTTGCATACAGCAATGTGACAATAACCAGGTAATCGGTGTTTGAAGTGTTTGTTGAGTGGCAAATATTGATTATGAGACATGAATCCCAGCACAGCAGATAGTGGAATTTGAATTCAATAAGTAAAAGAACCTGAAATTAAATGCTGAAAGATGACCATGAAACCATTATCACTAAAACCTTCTTCATAATTCCTTTAAGGAAGGAAATATGCCATCCTTACTTGGCCTGGCCTATATGTGACTCCAGACCCACAGCAAAGTGGTTGACCCTTAAGTGCCTCTGAAACTGTTCCAGTGTAACTACAGCACTGGAATCCACCCAACTGTATGAAAAACTGTCCAAGTATGTCAAAAGGCAGAACAAATCCAACCCAGTCAATTACCATCCCATCAGTCATTTCCTGGCTATCAGTAAAGGCAATGGAAGGGGTCATCAATAGTGCTATCAAACAGCACTTGCTTCAAAAATAAACTGCTCATTGACACTCTGAAATAACAACACAGAGGCCAGTATCGCATCACCAATTTACATGGGCTCTGAGCAGCCAGCTCCAAGCCAGTCCCTAGAGTTAGGAGACTCTGAATCTCCTGCTTATATTTGTCAGCCAGGGGTCACTGATTGATTGGGCTGTTAACCTTGTTCAAGGATGTCATACTCAGAGATCCAACTGGGCTGATTCCAATCAGTACACACTCAATTTGGATTCCATCAGGGCCACTCTGACCTCATTCCAGCCTTGACTTTGCAACAAGCAATTCACTTCCAGACTCCCCAACACCTCTCCACCTGCAAATTATCCTCCAAGCCACTCACCATTTTCATTTGGAAATATACTATTCCTTCAGTGTTACTGGGTCAAAATCCTGGAGCTCCCTCTCTAAGAGCATTGTAGGTACACAAAATGGACCACAGTGACTCAAGGCAATTCACTAGTACCTTCTCAAACGCAACCAGGGATAGGCAATAAATACTATCCCAGCCATCAATGCACATATCCTGCAAACAGAATTTTTAAAAAATGCTGCTGTGCTCTTATTTTAAATAAGGGCATTGAATCTTCTACATCTACCTAGTAGGGCAGATGGCATAAAGTCTCATCTGAAAAATGGCACCTCTGACAGTGTAGCACTGTCTCTGTACTGCCTTGACTAACGTGCTTAAATGGAACCTCAGAGGTAACCACAGCTATAAAGCAAGGTGAGCTGGAGATACATAAACCCAGTATCCATGTGCTTAAAATACATTTTAAACGCTCTCGACACACTAACGCTGCTCGTACTTTCCCACCGGCTTAACAACTCTCCCTCTAGAGCAGCCAAAGAGGCTATTAAACTGTTCACATGATCAGAACAGCTCTGCCCCGCCCCTCGCGCGAGATCTGGGTCTGAATTCCGTGTTCATTATCTGCGCTGCGTTTCTCTCCACAAGAACTTGCCCTGGCGTCATGTTGTCTCGTTTACTTAAAGATCATCAGGCCAAGCAAAACGAACGCAAAGAAATACAAGGTGAGTCGGGGCATTACTGTTCTCACCACTGAAGCTTAGCTTCCCTTTAACCGCCAGAGCCCGAGCGACCATTTACCCGCTCGAGTGTGTAGATCCTGCGCATGGCCTGAGAGCAAGGCCCAAATCTCCATGGTGACGGACCCACCCTCCTGCCGATTGGTCCCGAGCAGCGGGATGTCTGCCCAAATATGGAGCGTAGCTCTAAACCCGCTTTTCTGATTGGCGCATTGAGCTGTCAATAATAGTGTAAGCTGAGGTTTTCACTTTTTTTCTATTTTAGCTATACAAACACAATCAATAAAGCCGTTGTTGGATTGTCGAACAGTTAGTGTAAGTGAAAAATTATACTTGATGAAAATTAACTGCAATCATGAGTAATGTTCATCTCATCTATCTCAAGTCATAAACTGTAATTTGATCAATTATAATGTAATTGTGTGTAAGTTAAAGAATTGTCTCAAAATGCCACCATTAAAATTCTCCCGCCATTCTGCATTGACAGCTCTTCAAAGTTGTCATGAGCATGTACTTGATGAGATTTATATAATAATGAGTTATGTTTCTAAACCAGCAATGAACATTTTGGATTCGGTATCACTTGTCTGTGTTTAAGGGCCAAAAACAAGCGCATTTTGTTTTTCTTTATCTAAGGTTTTAAAGATGTCTTACAATTAATTATTTGGTCAATGCTTTTACTGTGTTGTCACTATGATATACACAAACGACATCCAACTTGCAGATGTTATTGGGGTCATAAACAATAAATGGTCAGTTAATAAAACAAAGAAAATGTATGCTTGAAAACTGAAACCAAAACAGAAATTGCTGGAGAAACTCAGCAGGTCCAGCAGCATCTGTGGAGAGAAAACAAAGTTAAGAGAAAGCTGTTGGGGCCAGTTTGTGAGATATATTCAGGAGGGAGCTGGATGTGTCCCTTGCAGCTAAAGGTATCAAGGAGTATGAGAGAGAGCAGGAGTGGGATACTGAAATTGCATGATCAGCAGTGATCTCATTGAATAGTGAGGCAGGCTTGAAGGGCTGAATGGCCTATTCCGGCACCTATTTTCTGTTTTTTTTTTCAAAATGTTTTGGGTCTAGTGACCCTTCTTTAGAACTGATGGTAGTTAGGAAACACTGGTATATATGCTGAAGACAGGATTTTAAGGTGGGTGGGGGTAAAGGAGTAAGCGATAGATGGAGCTGGAGCCCAGAGGGAGAGAAGAACGGTTAGACAGACGAGGGGATTTGTAATGTTAAGCCGGGGGGAAAAAAGAGCTGCTAATGAGGACCAGTTAATGCATTTCTCGTGGTGAAGGAGGCATGTTGGCTAACACACTGGAGGAATACCTATTCCTTAAATTTTTGTATGACACCCTGAGCAGACAGATAAGAAAAAAAATCTGTATTGTTCCTTTCAATATTCCATTGTGTTTTACTGGTTACGTTTGAGCTGTGCTCACTATCTTGTAGGTAAGTGCTGTATTCAGCAAACGTCAAGTGAAATGCACTGAGATAAATAGCTAATATTTTTAACGTGGAGTTGGTTGAGTGATAAGTGTTGGGTGAGTTGACTAGGAGAAGACCTCTGCACTTTGAATGGTGCAGTGTTGTGGGATATTTAACATCCGTCCAACAATGCAGATGGGATCTCACTTACTGTCTCAACTGAAAAACAGCACCTCTGGCAATGTTCCACTCAGTACTACGCTGAAATAGATGTCTGGATTAAATGTTAAAGTCCTGAAATGGGATCTTAACTCGTGGCATTATTATTTGGAGGTCAGCATGTTGTTAACAAGCCAGGTTTACATGGCTTGGTATAATATGTCATTCAAATTCGTACAAAGAACTGCAGCAAAGCAGGAGTGGGAATATTTGCTGCCATTTGCACAATGTTCAGTACCGGTCGTGACTCCTCAGATAGTGAAGCAGTCCATGTTCAAATGCAACAAGATCTGGGCAATATCTAAGCGAGAGCTGATTAGTGGCAAGTAATATTCATGCCAGACAAATGCCAGGCAATGACCTCTCCAATAAAAGATAATTAGCCACCACCCCTTGGCATTCAATGGTATTACCGTCACTGAATCCCTCACTATCAACAGCTTAGGAGTTAGCATTGACCAGAAACTCAACTGGACTTTCCACAAAAACACAGTGGCTGCAAGAGCAGGTCAGAGGCTAGGAATACTACAGTGAGTAACTCACTTCCTGACGACCCAAAACCTGTCCACCATCTACAAGGCACAAGTTGAGTATGATGAACACTTTCCACTTGCCGGGATGGGTGTAGCTCCAACAACACTCAAGAAGCTTGACAAAGCAGCCCGCTTGATTGGCACTACATCCACAAAGATGCACGCCCTCCACCACCGATGCGCCGTAGCAGCAATGTGCCCTGCAGAAATTCACCAAAGATCTTCAGACAGCCCACCTTCCAAACCCACAAACACTTCCATCTAAAAGGATATGGGCAGCAGATACTTGGAAACAGCATCCCATCCATGTTTTCTTCCATGCCACCCACCATCCTGACTTGGAAATATAACACAGTTACTTCAGTGTTGCTGGGTCAGAGATCCTGGAATTCCCTCCCTCAGGGCATTGTGGGTCTACCTACAACAGGTGCACTGCAATGGTTCAAGAAGGCAGCTCAGCACCACCACCTTCTTAAGGGGCAACTAGGGATGGGCAATAAATGCTGGCTGGTCAACAACACTCCTGTCCCACAAGTGAATTGAAATAAAAAATTCCTAGTCTGCCTGTCATCAGCTCTCAGCAGAGGGAAGAAGGATACCAAGGTAAAATTTGAGTAGCAATGTATGTCACTATGATCCTGGGGTTGGAAGTTTCTTCATATCACACCATAGAAGCAACCCTGAACACCATATTACATTTATTATTATGAGAATATCAATACAAATCCACAACACCTCAGAATTTCTCGAAGAAGATGTAACTTTGCCCACAATCCTCAACCACGTTGAGTAAACCTGCATCATAATACTAGAGAGGTCCATGTCCTACTGTATTTTTAATATAACTGATGCCTATATTTTTTTTAATTCATTCACGAGATGAGGGCATCACTGGCTAGGCAGCATTTATTGCCCATCCCAAATTGCCCATATTTCTGTGGCAGCAGACCCTTCAGTTCAACATTGCAGTGGGTCTGGAATCACATGTAGGCTAGACCAGGGAAGGATGGCAGTTTCCTTTATCAGATGGGTATTTTCCCCCACCAATCAGCAATGGATTTATGGTCATCATTAGACTGTTAATTCCAGATATTTATTGAATTCAAATTCCACTATCTGCCGTGGCAGGATTCGAATCCAGGTCCCCAGAACATTATCTGAGTTTCTAGATTAACAGTCCAGTGATAATACCACTAGGCTATGGCCTCTCCCGCATTGGTTTTAAGTTGTTAGTTTTCTACGTACTGTATTAATGCTTCTGAAGCTGCTGCTCCGTTTTTCCTGGCCTAATAAGTTGATTATGCCGGTTTTCCTGGCTAATTTTATCTCAAGGTTCAGATGGCTGTTATAAACCACTTGAGTGACTGAATTATGTGACAAAATTACTCTCTGTCATGAATGAACAAGATGTTTGAATATTAAGACTGAAGGATTCCTGTTCACTCCAGCCTGAAGCTAAGTACTTCCGACTCTGAATCATAGAATCCCCCAAGTGCAGATAGAGACCATTCAACCCATCAAGTCTTCATCGACCCTCTGGAGCATCCCACCCTCTTTACCCCCATCACCCCATCTAGCCTGCAAACTATGGGGCAATTTCCCATAGCCAATCCACCTAACTTGTACATCTTTGGACTGTGGGAGGAAACCAGAGCACTGGAGGAAACCCGCGCAGACATGGGGAGGACGTGCAAACTCCACACAGACAGTGACCCGAGGGTGGAATCGAACCCAGGCTCCTGGTGCTGTGAGGCAGCTGTGCTAACTTCTGAGCCACCATGTTGCCCTGATTACATCCCCTTCCACAACTGTCTTATTTTGTGTATATGTGATATGTCATGTCCAATACTTGTTTCTACCTTTAGATGTTTATAGCACAGAAGGAGGAACTTAGAGTCATACAACACAGAAACAGACCCTTTAGGCCAACTCGTCCATGCCAATCAGGTTTCCCAAATTAAACCAGTCCTATTTGACTGTGTTTGGCCTATATCCCTCTAAAGCTTTCCTTTTCATGGCGCCTGTCCAAATGTCTTTTAAATGTTCTAACTGTACCTGTATCTGCCACTACCTCTGGCAATTCATTACACATATGTACCACCCCCTGTGTGGAAAATGTTGCCCCTCCGGTCCCTGTTAAATTTTTCTCCTCTCACCTTAAAATTATGCCCTCAAGTTTTGAATTCCCCTATCCTAGGGGGAAAACCTTTGCTATTCACCTTATTTATGCTCTTCCTTGAAGCAATCCAAAACTAATCTTGCTCCTCTCCTATCCCCTTGCTCTATATCTTTCTCTGATTGAGACGATGCAATGGTTTTTGCCTAAACTGCCACCTGTGGCGAAGCATATCATATTCTAACAACTTTCTGCAAAGAAATTTCCATGCTTCTCTTTCTGAAAATGAACATTTTAAATTGATGACTCCTCTAGACTAATTCACCTCAGAACTGTCTGAATATATTTTTTTAAATACTCTGAAATTTCATTTATGGAGTCATAGAGTCAGTGTACAGTACAGAAACAGACCCTTCACTTCAACCCATCCATGCTGACCAGATATCCCAAATTGACCTAGTCCCGTTTGCTGGCATTTGGCCCATAACTGCCTAAACCCTTTGAATTCATGTGCTCATTCAGTTGCCTTTTAAATGTTGTTATTGTACCAGCCACCTTCCTCTGGCAGCTCATTCCATACATGCAACACCTTCTGTGTGGAAAAAGTTGCCCCTTGGGTCTCTTTTATATCTTTTCACCACTCACCTTAAACCTATGCCCTCTAGGTTTGGACTCCTCTACCCTGGGAAAAAGACCTTGGCTATTCACCCTATCCATGTTCCTCATAGAGTCATAGAGCTATACAGCATGGAATCAGACCCTTTGGTCCAACTTGTCCATGCTGACCAGATATCCTGTATAAATCTAGTCCCATTTTTCAACATTTGGCCCATATCCCTCTAAACCCTTCCTATTCATATACCCATCCAGATGCTTTTTAAATGTTGTAATTGTGCCAGCCTCCACCACTTCCTCTGGCAGCTCATCCATACACGCCCCACCCTCTGTGTGAAAAGGTTGCCCCTCAAGTCCCTTCTTTTCCTCTCTCACCTTGAAACTATGCCCTCTTGTGTTAGACACCATGACCCCAACGAAAGGACCTTGTCTATTCACCCTCTCCATGCCTTCATGATTTTATAAACCTCTATAAGGTCAACCCTCAGCCTCCAATGCTCCAGGGAAAACAGCCCCAGGCTATTCAGCCTCTCCCTATAGCTCAAACCCTCCAACCCCGGCAACATCCTCGTGAATCTTTTCTGAACCCTTTCAAGTTTCACAACATCCTTCCTATAGTAGGGAGACCAGAATTGCACACAATACTCCAAACGTGGCCTAACCAATGTCCTGTACAGCCACAACATGACCTCCCAACTCCTATACTCAATGCACTGACCAATAAAGTCAAGCGTACTAAATGCCACCCTCGCTGTCCTGTCTATCTGCGCTCCACTTAATGGAACCTGCACTCCAAGGCTTCTTTGTTCAGCAACATTCCCCAGGACCTTACCATTAAGTGTATATGTCCTGATTTGCCTTTTCAAAATGCAGTACCTCACATGTATCTAAATTGAAGTCCATCTGCCACTCCTTGGCCCATTGGCCCATCTGATCAAGATCCCATTGTACTCCTTCGCTGCCCACTACACCACCGAACCATACCTCCTATGATCACATCCAAATCATTATATAAATGATGAAAAGCAGTGGACCTAGCACCGATCCTTTTTTTCTGTTATACTCTATTCCCCTATTTCTGTAGCCCCAAATGCTCTTAGTTTCTTTTTATTTGCACTCAGACTTGCAAGGAATTATCAATTTTTTCTGAGATTAACTCTTTACCAACACCTTTTGGCATCTTTCCATTTGAATGCATACTCCAAACCATTGCGGACTCGACCATATCTACCTCAAGTATTTCAATCCTCCATGCTCTTTATCAGCAACACAGTTTGATGTTTTGAGTGTTAGACCCAAATGCAAAATATGTACGTAGTCATCCAACACTGGAGAACATCACTTTTTTTTTCCTTTATTCATTCATGGGATGAGGGCTTTGCTGGCTAGGCTGCATTTATTGCCCAGATGGCATTAGGAGTCAACCACATTGCTGTGGATCTGGAGTCACATGTACGCCAGACCAGGTAAGGATGGCAGTTTCCTTCCCTAAAGGACATTAGTGAACCAGATGGGTTTTTCCAACAGTCGACAATGGATTCACGGTCATCATTTGACTCTTAATTCCAGATATTTATTGAATTCAAATTCCACCATCTGCCATGGTGGGATCCAAACCCGGGTCCCCAGAACATTATCTGGGTCTCTGGGTTAACAGTCCAGCGATAATACCACTAGGCCATCACCTCCCCACTTGCAACCTCTCTCCACTTAAAACAACTTCCTTTTAACTGGAACCCTTTGTTTCATGTCAGTCAACCAACTTCCTATCAAATATTTCCTGTCTGGGCCTACACATGATGTTGACATACCACTTAGGCATACTACTCTAACATGTTGTGCCAAGGTCTCCGTGTTGCCTCAATTCTTGCCTCTTGCGCATCCCTGTTTTTAATTGCTCCACACTTAGCAGCTGTCCTTTTGATTGCCTCTGTCCTAAATGATGAAATTCCCATCGTAAACCTCTCTGTCCTTCTTCACAATATTCCTCAAAATGTACAAACGTACAAGTTAAGACTCGACCCTCAATTAAGACTCGTCCCTCAAGCATGCTCTACTATTCAATAACACCATGGGTGATCTGATTGTGACCTTAACCCCACGTTCCCACGTACCCCCGATAACCTTTCACTCCATTGTTAGTCAGGAATCAGTCTACCTCTGCCTTAAAAATATTCAATGACCCAGCTTCCACCATTCTCTGGCGAAGAGTTCCACAGACCCGTAACCAGCTGAAGAAAAAGAGTTTTCCTCATCTCCATCTTAAATGGGAGAACTCTTAATTTTAAACAGTATTCCCTAGTTCTAATCTCACACAAGCGAAAAACTCCTTTCAGCATTTATAACACAGTGTGGAGCTGGAGGAACACAGCAGGCCAGGCAGCATCAGAGGAGCAGGAAAGCTGACGTTTTGGGTCAGGAACTTCTTACCATCTCTTTCAGCATTTACCCTGTCAAGCCCGTTCGGGATCTTGTGTACTTCAGTTAAGTTTTTCTGACTCTTCTAAATTCCAATGGCTATGGGTCCAACTTTTCCTCCTAAGACATTCCCTGCACCCCAGTAACAAGTCAAGTAAGCATTCTCTAAACAGTTTCTAACACATTTATATCCTTTCTCAAATAAGGATACAAAAACTGTACACTACATTCATGAGACCACATCCGAAGTAATAGTCAACAGCACAGCAGCGGCCCTTTGGCCCATCATGTTTGTGCTGACCTATGTAAACCTATCCCACTTTTCTGTGCAACTGTAACAAAACATCCCTGCTTTTATGTTCCATTTCCCTTCGCAATAAACAATAACGTTCAATTTTACAGTAAAATACTGCGATGCGGGAAATGTTAAGTAAAAACAGCAAGTGCTGAAGAAACTCAGCAGGTCTGGCATCGTCCATAGAGAGAGAGAGAGAGAGAGAGAGACAGACAGACAGACAGAGTTAATGTTTTGAGTCCAGAATGTCCCTTGAAGATGCTGCCAGACCACTGAGTTTCTGCACCCTTTCTGTTTACATTCCAACATTCTATTTGCCTTTCATGCAGACTAACATTTTGTGACTTATGTACCAGGACGCCCACATCCTTCAGTACCTCAGAGTTACAGAGTGATAGAGCGCGGAAACAAATCCTTTGGTCCAACTCATCCATGCTGACCAAGTTTCCCAAACTAAACTAATCCCGCTTGCCTGCGTTTGGCCCATATTCATGTACCCGTCCGAATATCATCTAAATGTTGTAACTGTTTATGCGTCTACCACTTCCTCTGGCAGTTCATTCCATATACGAACCACCCTCTGTGTGGAAAAAGTTGCCCCTCAGGTCCCTTTAAAATCTTTCTCCTCTCACCCTAAAAATATGCCCTCTAGTTTTGAACGCCCCCCACCCCCCCAGGAAAAGACCTTTTGCTATTTACCTTATCTATGCCCTTCATGATTTTATAAACCTCAATAAGATCACCCCCTCGACCTCCTACGCTCCAGTAAAAAAGTCCCAGCCTCCCCTTATAACTCAAACCCTCCAGCTTTGGCAACATCCTGGTAAATCTTTTCTGTATCATCTCCAATTTAATAATATCCTGCCTATTGCAGGGTGACCAGAACTGTATATAATACTCCAAAAGTGGCCTCACCAGCATCCTGTACAACCTCAATCCCTCTCAAATAATATGCTGCTTTTAAAGTTTTTCTTGTCAAAATGGACAAGTTGGCATTTTCCAACATTATCAGCCATCTGCCAACCTTTTGCCCGGTCACTTAAACTATCTATATCCCTTTATAGATTCCTTGCATACTCTGCGACTTGCCTTCCTACCTATCTTTGTCATTAAATTTAGCTGACATACATTGGGTCCCTTCAGTCAAATCAGTGAAGTAAATTGTAAGTTAATTGTTGAGGCCCCACACTGATCCCTGTGGCATTCACTCATTGCATTTTGCCCCCTAAACATGACCCGTTTATGCCTACTCTCTTTTCTATTGGCTAACTAACCATCTATCCATGTTAAGATGTTACCCCTACACCTTGAGCTCTTTGTTTTGTGAGGCACCTTGTCAAATGCCTTTTGGAAATCCAAGTAAAGTAAATCCATTAGCTTCCTTTATCCATGTTTGTTGCATCTTGCCTGGATGAGTGTAGCTCCAACAACACTCAGGAAGTTTGACACTATCCAGGACAAAGCAGTTCACTTTATTGGCATCGTATCCACAAACATCCACACCCTCCATCGCTGATGCTCAGTAGCAGCAGTGTGTACCATCCACAAGATGCACTGCAGAAATTCACCAAAGCTCCTTAGTCAGCACCTTCAAAACCATGAACACTTCCATCTAGAAGGACAAGGGCAGCAGATACATGGGAACACCACCCCCTGCAAGTTCCCCTCCACTCACCATCCTGACCGGAAATACATCACTGTTCCTTCAGTGTCACTGGGTTAAAATCCTGCGACTTCCTCCCTGATGTCATAGGGATGTACTTACAGTGCGTGGATTGCAGGGGTTCAAGAAGGCAGTTCATCACCACCTTCTCGTGCAATTAGACATGGGCAATAAATGCTGACCCAGCCAGTGACACTCGCATCGCATGAATTTTTTAAAAATTTTCACTCTTGGGAGATGGGTTATTATTAATAAATAATAACAATAATAATAATATTAATAATAATATTTCTAGTTATTGCTCTAGTTGCCCTTGAGAAGGTGCTGGTGAGCTGCCTTCTTGAACCACTGCAGTCCATGCGTGATGTGGAGGTGCCGATGTTGCACGAGGGTGGACAAGATCAGAAGTCACACGATACCAGATGATAGCCCAACAGGTTTATTTGAAATCACAAGATTTCGAAGTGCTGCCCATTTGTCAGGTGAAGTGAAAAAAAGCATACAGGCGTAGAATTTATAATTGGAGAGATTAATGGGCAGAGAGATCAAAAGAGCATACAAATGATGTGAGCGGAGTGTCGAATAATAAATCTCTGCAGGTGATCAAGTGTGTCAGACGATGTGAGTAAAGTGTCAACAGCTGAATAACAAGTCAAGGGGATGATGTATAATTCAGTTAACTGATTAACAGGGAGATAATTACAAAAAATTAAAAATAAGGTGGTGTTGGAGACACACCAAATGGCGGAAATAACATGATAGGTAGAAGAGTCGCATGCCAAGGATCTAAGCAAAATAACAAGTAATCCAAAACTGACAAACTAATTGAGGTAGAGAGATCATAACAAGTAATTAAGGTGATGGTGTCAAAACAGGACAGTAAGGAAGATTTTACAGATACAGAACAGTGTGGTGGGGGTCACATGTAGCACGACATGAACCCAAAATCACAGTTGAGGCCATCTTCATGGGTATGGAACTTGGCTATCAGTTTCTGCTCGGTGATTCTGCGTTGCTGTCTCGAAGGCCGCCTTGGAGGATGCTTATCCGAAGATTGGAGGCTGAGTGTCCTTGGCCACTGAAGTGTTCCCCGACTGGGAGGGAACACCCCTGTCTGGCGATTGTTGCGCGGTGTCCAATCATCTGTTGCTGTAGCGTCTGTATGATGTCGCCGATATATCATGCCTTAGGGCATCCTTGCCTGCAGTGTATGAGGTAGACAATGTTGGCCGAGTCACATGAGTATGTGATGAGTACGTGATGGGTGGTGTTCCCATGTGTGGTGGTAGTATCTATGTCGATGATCTGACATGTGTTGCAGAGTTTGCTGTGGCAGGGTTATGTGGTGTTGTTTGTCACCTGCCGACAGGACTACGCTCTGAAAGCTTGTGATTTCAAATAAACCTGTTAGACTATAACCTGGTGTTGGGTAACTTCTGACTTCGTCCATCCCAGTCCAACAGCGGCACCTCCACATCATGGCCAAAACACTGACATTCTCTTTTTTTGAATGCCACTTTTTAAGAGTTCTTTTTCTTCTGCAATTTCAACTACTTTTTCATTTGTCTTATGGTCCGTATATGGAATTTTTCCATTCTATTCTATAGACACTACTTTAAAAAATGGAAAAGGAACAAAGTAATGCTGTAATGGGATCACTAAAGGATGGAAAAGATAAGATATTGTCAGTGATAGTGAAATTGCAGAAAAGCAAAGAATTGCTTGCATCAGTACTTATCAAAGAGGTGAAGCAGCTGGACATGATATTGGAAAATGAGATAAAATTGATACCCATTTAAAGTCAAAAGAGGACAATTACTAAATAAACTAATAAAAGTCCTGAAACAAAAACAGAAATTGCTGGAGAAACTCAGCAGGTCTGGCAGCATCTGTGGAGAGAAAGCAGAGTTAACATTTCGAGTCCAGTGACCCTTCTTCAGAGCTCCTGGTGTGGATGGATTGCATTTGTGCATTTTAAGCGTCCAGAGGAGAGATGGCAGGGAAGCAATTTCATGCCTTTTTTAATTTCAGTAGATAAGGGCATAGTGCCAGAGACCTGGCAGATAGTTAATGTTGTACTGATATTTGTCTAACAATGGGATAGAACATATCCAAGAAATTATAGACCGTTGATGACGAGAAAAATAATAGAATGCCCAAAAAAGGCAAAAATAGAACCCCCCGCCATCTCCTCCTCCCCTTCATCCCTGTCATCTCCCCAACAAATGGCAGATCTTGGTCCTTTGCTGAACCAGAGCGTAGTGCTGTGATGTTTCCCACAGAAAGGGTGAAGAGGCAGTTACCAAGTCTATCTTGGTTGGAACAGGAATCAAAGCCCAAGCTGTTAGCACTAATGCGATCTACATGCTTGTTGTCTCGCAAGCTGAGCTGAGTTGAATGGTATAAATGCATCTTGAGGAATGGCTGCATGAGTATATTTGGGAGATTGGAATAGAGGGTTATGTAGTTGGACGAGGAAGGGAAGAGGCTTGACTGGTTGGACTGAATGGTCTTTTTCTGTGTAATATCTTCTTTGTAATTCTACCTAAAGTTTCTTTTATGGAAAATTACCCATCAATTATATCATGACAAATTTTAAAATAGCTCCATTACATTTTGAAGATTGGCACAGAATGCCCTGTCCTGGATGATTTTATGCAAAATCAAATTGTGGATTCCTGGGAGTTTGGGCGTTTTTGGAGAGCGGTCCTTTTCACTAGATACGTGAAAATGTACTTGGCGAAGGTCTAAGTTGTGATGCTCACTGCCTTTGATTCCACGGTGTTGTACAAATCTTTCTTTATGATAAGGAGGCAGAGGAACCATTTCTGGCTAACAACCTTTGCAAGTAGTTCAATTATATGTTTCAGTGCAATGTTTACAAATAGATCTAATAAGATTTGCCAAACATTTCTTTGTAGAGGAAGTGCTTTTTAAAACTAGCTGAAATTATAGAGCAATTTTCAAGAACAGCGGAGTTTTGTTTTTTTTTAAAGCAATGTTTCTGTCTCCATGACCCAGTAATTATCATGATGGCTTGACAAGTTGTAGAAAGATTTGTCCAATGGCCATCATTTTAAAGTTGTACAATCAGACTGTGCGGAGTTACCTTCTTGAACTTCACGTTGATACCAACATATAGATAATAGTGTATAATATTTCAAAATGATTATTATAAGGCTGAAGTGTTAGTGGTTTTTGCTGCACACTTGAGGATCAGAGGAAGCATTATGGCATATTCGAACAAAAAGAGTTTGAGGAGAGTTTGAAAACAAAAGGAGGTGGCAAAGCGTAGGGAGTTTGAGTGGAGTTGCAGTTGGTAGTCCCTGGGACAAGGAGTGATGTTATATCAGAGGAGCAGAGACTATGCAAGGGCTGTAGGTGGAGAAGATTGATAATGCATGTTTAAATCAACAAGGACCAGGATCTTGGCAAGTTCAGTAGGAATTGCTGAAACTTTGAAGCAACATGGCTGATGGGAGTGTCACCATCTTGTTTTCTGAATGGAGGTGGAGTTTAGCTGGCAATTGGAGAAGTCTAGATTTAAGATGATGAAGCTATAGATTGCGGTTTCAGCAGTAATATAAATGACAATGTTATGGTAGTGGAGAAAAGTTTTTTTTAGGAAAGTAACTCAGTTTTAAGGTCAAGCATTCGCCAAGCTTTCACTTATCCTGACCTAGCTCAAGAGCCAAGGAGGTTAATGAAGCCAAAGCAAGCGGGAGGTGCGTAATTGTTGTCGAGAACTGAAAATAATTATTTTAGTTTTGCCGATGGTAAAAGTGGGGGGGGGTTAAATTACTGCATTGAGTTCTTAATGTCAGCAGTTATTTGGGGAGTGTTAACAACAACCTTTCAGAGGATCAGAAGAGACTCAGGAAGGAAAGCTAGTTGTTAATTTGTACATGAAGGCTGGTTTTGTGGTTCCAGTGATTCATGGGTGAATACACTGGGGTATATTGGAATTAATCACATACCAAAGGACTGGTGGTGAAATGATCCAGAGTTTCTAGTGGACGGGAAGAGATATAATGGACTGATTGAGGGTGCCAAGTAGGAGCGAGATAAGAAGGAAGAGGAAGACCATGAGTCACAGAATAGGTAACCAAAGGCATCAATCTCATTGTATCTAGCAGCTGGAAGAAAAAGAGACTTGTCGCACCTTTCATATTCTCAGGATATCCCAAAGCGCTTCTCAGTTAACAGATGCATTGAAAAGTGTAGTATTCTATTAGTAAGCAAATGTCACCGTCAGTTTGTATGTTGTAGGGTCACATAAACTGCAGAGAGATAATTGACCAGTTAATGCATTGTGATTTTGTTAGTTGAGGGAAGCGTGTTGGCCAGGATAACCCAAGTTACCATGCTGTCTTAGTGAAGAATAATTAGAGTTGGGATCCACTGATCATTCTAATGTTGCTATTGTTAATGTTGCTAAGGATTGAAAAAGGTAGTAGCAATTCCAAATCCTTATCCAGACCCTTACTATTGTTCTTTACTTGAGATTGAAGGCAGAGTAAGCTGGTTGGTTATTAAGATAAATATTTTAATGGAAAAGGCCAGGGATTCACTGTATAGCTCTATTAAAGGGTAAAGGCTCAGATATTTTATATATCAGTCTGTTCAGAGATGTTATGACCCCTCTGTGGAGCAGGTGGAACCTGAACCTGTCTGGCTCAGAGGTAGGGACACTATCACTGTGCCACAGGAGCTCCGCTCCGCAGTGCAGATAAGGGGTTAGTTGGCCTGCATCTGCACTTCTCATTCTATGTTTCTGAGACCCGCATTTAACTGATTACCAGAACTTGTATGAAACCGACCTGGACTGATTCCCTTTCTGTTTCATAGTGTGGAATCTTGCACTGGTCCCAGGAGCAGGAAGAGATGGAAACGATTGACCTTAATTGGGTGGGATGCCAAAATTTAGAATACGGATAGTGGGATGAATCTTTGCAATTAAGTTCTCCCTGCATAAACTGTATGTATCTTCCAGTTCCTAACTGCATTTGAGAGGTGTGTAGCAGATGAAGTACTTGCAGGCCTTGGGACTGAGTAGCTGCTGCTCTGTCCTCTTTGGAGAGCATTTGTCTATCCTGTGCCCTGATTGATCAGGCTGCATGGTGGGCAGTCTAAGTCGCACAGAGCGTGGAGGGAGAATGGAATGCAAGAGGCACATGCTCAGGAGGCTGACCAGGGAAGAGTGCAAGGGCCAGAATATTTAGCTGCAGGTGTCCCTGCTGTGGGCCTGAGTGCTACTTCTGGCTTGCAGCGAATGCATGCCTGTTGAGATGTCCTTTGGTGTCAGGATCTCCATATCCTTAAGGTCCTGTTTGAGGTGTCAGCTTCCTGCCTGTTCCACCATGAGATTTACTGAGTGACTTGCACGTCTGTGTATAAGCTGTGGACTCATTTTTATATATACGCGTGCAGTTGCTCAAGCTGAACCTAGATTCTGTAACTGAAGACTCCACCTGTAATATGGCATCAATTTGTGTCCACTCAGCATCTGCCCCCCACAAAGGAGGATTTTTTAATGAATATCTTGAAAGCTGCCGAAGACGTTTCTGAATCCAGTACTGTAGGTATTTTAATGTTACAAGAAAGTGATAGCATAAATAAAGGTGCCAAATTGAGAATAGAACCTTGCATATGGAAGGAAATTTTAGGCAGGCTAATATCACTTACATTACTACTCCGCTTACACAAACTGAATGTACACTGACTAATTGTTAACTAGCTGTCCACATCTGGCATTCTGTATGGCACTTATCATTGGTTCCAGGTATGCTCAAAATGGGATACATACCGAGAAACTGGAGAGCAGGACATGTTGTATCAATGCTTGGAAAGCTGCCTTTTATTCTTCTAGTACTGGCTTTAATTTTGCATGTTTCTTGTACGAATGATGATTTGTATCAAATCGGCTCCTGTGAATGATGTAGGAGGGAACTCTGCATTCTGGTAGGACCTTGCACACGAAGGACACCTTTTTTATTTTTTAAACTGTAGAAGAGACAGTTCCAGAACACATTTTCAAATTCAGATAAAGTAGTGATTGGAATGAGATCAGTCTGTTGGATCTCATTGAGTATGAGTTCCCTGATTAGGGTTGTTGACCTGGTCTAATCAAGGAGTCCTGGCTGACAGATATAAGCAGGAGGGTCAGGTGTTCTGCTCACTCCAGGAGCCGGCTTTGTGCTAGCTGTCATGTACTATGCACGTGTGAATAAAGGGTGACTTGGTTATGGAATACTGGCCTTTGTGGAGTTATTTCAATTAGGATAGAATAGCTGCTATGTAGAGTGTAGCTGGTTAAAGCTTTTGAAAGTTTAAGATCTGATTTTTTGTTTTGGACCTCTGCCTGAATGAAGTACTTGGCAAAAACATTTTGAATCTCCTTACTTAGATCTAAGCTAGTTAAATTAGGCAGTTTAGACTCCATGTTTAATTTTGGAATGAAACCAAAAGGGATGTCTGGCCTTGGTTGCCATTGGTATGTGTTTTATAAATTTGATTGCAGTGCACTGCCAGTGATGATAATATCAAAGAATTATTTTTCAATAGGAGCTATAATTCAGGAAGAGGCCATTCAGTCACTTTTGTCAGTGCTAGTTCTGTGGGAACCATTTGCCCCAATTCCATTTTTCTGCTCATTCTCCAAACCCATTGTTATAGTCTCCCATTTTCAAATGCTGATCCAATACCCTGCTTTGAAATTATAATCCAATCCACTGCTTTATTATTAACATATAGAAAGCGTTTCATGTTCTAATGCTACGACCAGGTGAAAAGTGGTGAATCGATTCCGCTCTTCTGAACCCCCTTAGTCGGTCACAACAAATATTTTATATTTAGCGGGCAACTTTCTCATCCTTCAAATAAAATATCAACACTATATCAGAATTAAGTTGGAATCCTTCAGTCGTTGTCGTTGAATCAGAGACCACAACTGTAGAGAGACAGGCTTCCAGTCCTTTACAATCCATTTTCTTCTCTTCTGTGCTACTCTGCCCAAAAGCACTTTGCCTGAAATGCAGTTTATATGTGTATTCCCATGTCTGGCATCATTGCTTTTTCCAGATGGATGAAAATTGCCTGTGGATTATCTGAATGTGTAAAATTTCAGAAAGGTCTAAATCAAAACTAAGAGACAAAGGTTTCTTCGTGCCTGACTGAGTTTCATAGACTGTTAATTTTGGTTCGGACTGTTTATCTCATGTTGGTTTCATGAGCTTGGTTTGGTCTTGTCAGGTGACTACAATAGACCTTTTAAATCACTGTTGTCTCTATTTTTTTTGAAAACCCATCTTCATCCATGAAAGGTCTTGGGTATTAAAATTGGATCATAGAAATTGAAAATTACATATTTTAGCGCAGTCATGACACTGCTACCTCTCTGTGTGAGCAAATTTGTTTCAGTTTGAACTTCACAATGCTAGTGAAACTTCTGAGGCCAGCTCCACTTGTGTTTTACAATGGGTTCTGGCAAATCTTTGGTCTGCACTGCCTTGTAGGTGGAAATGAAAATGGCAGAAGATTTTTTTAAAAAATGCTCCTGGCTTTGAAGTTGCAATATCTACCCAGCACAGAACAACCAATTTGTTGTGGCTAAATTGATTTGTAATCCTGCCTTGGTCTTTAAATTGTTTCCACTGAGCTTTGCACTTCTCCTGGTACCACTGGGCAGCTGTTGAATACTGATGTTTAGTATTGCTGGGAAAGTAATTTTGGAAATGTGATGCATGACAGAACAGGTCCCACAGCAGATAGATTACATTAACAAGGTGCTGCTGCTGCTGCTTGTATCTACTCCTGCCAGAGGTCTGCTGTCACGGTGTGTCATCTGTCTTGCGCGAGCCTTATGCATTCTCTGTAGCTTGTCTACAACTGCTTTGTGACATCTGTCATTTAACTGAGTCAACCCTTCTTTCCACTGCCCTCCATTTTGCCCTTTAGGAGAGATCCCTGTAGCTTTTCAATTCTGATCAAATGGCCAAAATACTGGCTTTCTCTTTTCTGGCTGTCACATTTCTTGAGACTTTTTTTTTGCTCTTGCAATTTCAACCGCATCTTACTTTGTCCTATGTTAAAAATTCTGTACAGAGACCATGTGTTTTAGTTCCAACTTTTGAGATGTAGATGCTCTACACTAACATGTTCATGCAATGATTCACAGGCAGTAAAAGTAACAAATGCAATCTGTCCCTGTGTTTATGTGGTGAAATGAACTGTTAGTGTGGTACTCAGCCATACAGACAAAATGCTTATCTTTAATTCCTGATCTGAGTGAGCCAGTCTATTTGGAAAATTCCAATTTCTCTGTGAACTTGGCCCAGAAAGAGGGTTCCCACTTCTGTTCACTATCCAGTGACTCCTGCTGCAAAGTGCATGTTGGTCTAGTTGAAATACCCTCCGAATTTGAGTAACTAGTTGGCATTCACTTTTTAAGCTCGTGCATGAAGTTGCGCAAGGTGCCTCACGGGATGCTTGCGTTTGTGCAATTGTAAGCGAGCAAGAGCTTGAGAAATATTGCAAGTCTTCTGCATGACATTTATTGCTTTCCCTTCACCAGCAGTTCACTGTAAAAGCTACTTGTTACAATAAATGTTATAATAAGCCAACCTTAAGTTACTTGGCTGTGACTTACCCACAATTTCCAAGATCAAACTAATCAAATCAAGTATGGCAGTAATGCCAAATTACTGACTGGATTGATCTGGCTGCTGTGTCCAGTATTTTCTACCCCTTGTCCCATAGTGTAACAGATGGCTTCAAGGAATAAACACTATCAGAGCAGTCTCTGTTCTCTAGTGGAGATAAAGTTATTCCACAGTCACAGTTGGCCCTGTTCTAATTACCTTGGAGACCCAAGTTATTCTCTAAGCAGAGACATTGAGGTCTGGCCAGCAGCTTTTCCCACAGTCTAAGTAAGGAATAATAATCTCCAAAAACTGCTGACGTATGGTGTGGATCCAGCATCCAGAGGCCCAAAATAGTATGTTGTTCTCTCTGACCCCCCCCCCCCCACCCCACCAACCCCTATTTCCTTTTAAAATTATTTAAGCAGCTACATTCCATTTGATCTAACAAAGCCTTTGTAACCCAGTTACCAAAACTAGTTCTTCACCAAGCTTAACCAAAAAAACTGTGGATACTGTAAACCAGAAACAAAACAGCAGTTGCTGGAAAAGCTCAGCAGGTCTGGCAGTATCTGTGAAGAGGAATCAGAGTCAATGTTTCTTGAGGAAGGGTCACCAGACCTGAAACATTGACTCTGATTCCTCTTCACAGATACTGCCAGACCGGCTGAGCTTTTCCAGCAACTGCTGTTTTTGTTTCATCACCAAGCATATTTATCATATTGTACTAAATCTGTAGGAAATGCCGTATTGTCTTAATGGTGCTCTAGTAAGATCAAAACTGCAAGATAAAAGGTGCAAATGCTGGAAATTCACAATAAGTCAGCATCAGAGAAGACAAAATGACAGGGTTATGTTTCAAGTCATTTTCGATTCCTTTGTCAGAATTGATTTGACAGATGCTTTTGATTTTATCAGATCTGCAAAATATATGAAGTCAAGCTTTGATGATGAAATCAATTTTTTTTATTGTTTCAATTAATATGCTATTTCTAGTTACCTCCAGCACTAGTGACAGACCTGTGACTATTACTTCACCACCAGTGTTACACAGCTTAAAATCCTCAATTATAGAATCCATAGATGCTTTCTCTGGGTTTCACAACTGCATTCGTAAGGTGCTGTCAATCCAACTGCCAGAAATTGTGCTAAGTTAACCAAAAGTGACTCATATTTGTATTTTGCTTCTGTGCTTCTTCCTCTTTGTGAACAGGCTCCTGCCTTCCGCTTGGCACTTAAGCTTTTTATGTCTCCTTTCCTATGACAAGACCAATATTGAGAATGTGAGGAATTACAGAGCTAGCACCCTCTGTGGTACAAGACATCGACGCAATATTCAACCTTTTACTGTCCTGCTAATCTAAGCAAAATAAAATGGAGAAACAACATATCTTTCAATGTTGATTCAAACGCTACTGTTCTGGAACTCCTGAGATAGCGTAAAAAGCAAATGTGGTGCGGACCTTCTCAAACCAAAAAGACCTCTGGTTCAATCTTTGGGTTGTGTTGAATGGGCAGATCTCGGCTGGGGGACTGGGAGACAGTGACTACTCCAGTTAGTTTGTATTTTAATTCTGGGGAAGGGAATAAAGGGGAAAATAATTCTGTTCCTGATCATCCTATGGTAACTCCTCACTGCTTTCCCATCACCTCCACTTGGTTGTGATGGTAACTGTTCAGGTTGTCCACAGAGAGCGGCTGCTTTGAAGAGGCATTTAAGATCTGTTTTGGAATAGTTTTCCAGCTTGGGAGAGGTGGGGAAGGTGCATTTTTTTTAGAAAAGTGAAAACGCATTGACCTCTTTCTTCTGCAATTAAATCTTCTCAAAATGACATTGGCATATTTACTCTGAAAACAAGAAATGCTGGAGATCACAGCTGGGCAGGTAGCATCAATGGGAAGAAAGCAAACTAACGTTTCGAGTCTAGATGACTCTTCATCAGACTCATTTGGTCATAGAATGGAAAAGTGCTCCTGCTGCCTTAGTGCTGTCTCCAATCTTCTGATGCAGATGGAGGAGCAAACATTTTGTGTCAAGGACAGGGAGCGAGGAATGGTATTTGTGTATCCTGCGAAGCTCCCAGTCTGCTTGTTGTGGTGCGCTTAGTTGTGGTTGGCTTCTAACTGTTCTATTATTCCACAAACACTTGCTTGTGTCTCCTTCTGTCTTACACAAGTCTCTTACAGCGCAGAGCAGTTAGATACCATTCAAGTTTTCAAGCCCATTCCTCTATCTAGATGTATGCTGTGAGGATAGTTAGTTCCATAGAGCATTCTAATTGTGCATTTTGATAGCAACACTGCGTATTTAGAATGTCCGATTTTATTTAGGTCGTGCATATGTAGTTACTTTTCTCTTTGTTTTATCCTTGCCCTCTAAAAGAGAGTGACTAGGCAGTTCTTCACCAACTTCATGTCTGCATTTCCTTTCAGAAAAAAGGAGGAGAGAAGCTGTTGCAGCCGCTACACGTCTCACGGAGGCACTGGTGGATCATCTTAATGTTGGGTTGGTATTTGTTCTTATCAGTGACCCAAAAAAATGTAATACATGTTTTTATACATTTCTTCAGAGCTTATGATTGTAAAAATGATTGATCATTTGTTTTCCTATTTTACCATCTTTATGCTAGGTGTTTCTCCCTCCTTCAGTTTGGCATCACTGTAGGATTAACTGCCTTCAGTTTTCTGACAGCCTTGTTATTTAGTATAAATATTCAACACATCCGTGATAATTACAAGAGGATAATGGTCTGATTGCCCCAAGGCAGGATTATGTCCTGCTGTAGGTCCTGTTTAGATAGGTCCACTAATTTGTATCTCCCTGAGTCAAATCCCTTTTCACTTGTGACGAATCCTCAATCATATGTAAAAAAAATCCAAAGGCAATCTGTAAAGTGCATTTGTTTGTAAAATCCTAACAGCTGTACAGAACATGGAACAACAGAGGAACAGGCCCTAAGCTTTGGGGCTGTGCTTGAAAATTGACATTAGTATGGATATTCTAGTTATCATCAATATACTTTTAGAATCCCCTAAAGTTTGGAAGTAGGCCATTCAGCCCATTGAGTCAACATCAATTCTTCAAAAAGCATCCCACCCGGACCCACCCCCTACCCTTTCCCTGTAACCCTGCATTTCCCATGGCCAATCCATCCTAACCTGCACATCCCTGGGCATTATGGGTAATTCCAACTGGCCAATCCACCCTAACCTGCACATCTTTGGACTGAGGGAGGAAACCAACACAGACATGAGGAGAATGTGTGCAAACTTCATTCGGACAGTCATCTGAGGGTGGAATCAAACCTGGATCCCTGGCGCTGTGAGGCAGCAGTGCTAACCACTGAGCCACTCTAACCTGCTTAGAAAAGTCATAGCTGTTTACTGTCTAGTGACTTCTGCTAGGTTTGCGTTTGGGCCATTTTCAGCCTCCCCGTGTTATGTTGACGAGGACCTGGTGGTTTGAAAATGGCAGGGAAGCAGTGACTGCTCCTCAGGCCCTCCAGACACAAATTTTCAGGCAGGTCTGTGAAAGGATGTTCTGTGTTCCAGTCCAAAACAACTGCTGTTTAACCGCTATACATCTCCGGGTCCTTCTCTGGTTGTAGGATACCGTTTGCAAATTGAAGTAACAGTTTCAATCACTTGTGAGACGAGGAAAAGTAGGAATGTTGCTGCTAACCTCTCAATGCTGCTTGCTAATGTCCCCTGCTCACTTCACCAACTCTGCTCTGGTGAGATGCCCACTAGCGGTCAGTGAGCACTGGGCAACAAGCTGCCTTTGAATGAATCCCAAATTTGAAAATGGTACAGTTGAGAACAGCAAGCACGTGCCAACCTTGCACTCATTTTGGCTGGATACGTCTCTTTTGAAATAGCACTTATAGAGCCATACAGCATGGAAACAGACCCTTTGGTCCAGTGAGTCCATGCCAACCATGATCCCAAACTAAACTAGTCCCACCTGACTGCTCTTGGCCTATATCCTGCCACACGTTTTTTATTCATGTATTTATTCAAATGTCTTTTAAATGTTATAACTGTACCTCGTCATTGAGGAAAAAGCTTGATGCTGGGCAAGTCATTCGAAACCAGCAATGTTTTTATTTCATACCCAAATGAAGCCATTTGTTGGGTTTCAGTTATAATCATGGAACCATAATAACACCCTTAAATTTATTAATTTGACCCTCCATCAACAACTTGCTCAGATTTTGTCCTACTTTATTTACGCACGATTCCAGTCAAAATCTTACAAAATCCAATTGTTCAGAGTGTGCGTTGCCTGAGATGAATCTTCCAATTTACTTTGTTTCATTTCATCAATAAGGTGGCATGCCTTTACAAATGGAAAATGAAGTGCAGTGTCATGAGAGCAAAAAGGAGTGGTAGGTAATGTTAAATCCCAACGAGGGTATAATTCTCATGATAACAGCTATGATATTTATGGAGATGATTGCAGTGCATATCATTCAAAAGTACCAAGAAGTTCCAGCTGTGTAAAAGGCATAAACAGAGTAGTCAAGTCAGTGAATGAGTTAAACATTATAACGGCTTCTTGTGAAATTAGCTGAGTGAGCGGGAGCAGGTACGTTATTGCTGTTATGTTCTCGGTGTTTCAGATTTCCACACCGAGAAATGTAATCATCCAGGCATAATTGAGAAGCGGTAGCCTTCAAGATTGTACTTTGCTGGGTTTGGGTATCATAGTTTTGCTTCCACGGTAAAATTCGCTGCAGTGGAAGCTGCTTAACCTCAGTGTGACCTATCACTCAGCAGCACTGTAGCAGCTGTGTGAAGCAGGTGTGATGGTGGGCGGGGGTGCTGAAATGCTTCAGGCTCTCGATTTGTTACAGATTGCGTGGCCCGTAAGCCCCTGCTTCTTTCTGGTTTCACAGCTGTGCTTTATGATAACAATTCTCTCCTCCTTTCCTCTGCATCCTACTATCTTTTAGAAGCACCAACTCCTTCCCACTTCTGTGTAATGTCTGTAGCCGTGTGGAATTCTCTTTCATGGAAGGTAGTGGAGGATGGACTTTTAAATTTATTCAAGGCTCAGTTAGATAGATTTTTGATAGACGAGGGATTTGAAGGTTACAGGAGGCAGACGGGAAGTGGAGCTGAGACTACAACCAGATCAGCCATGATATTATTGAACTATGCAGCAGGCTTGAAGGACCAAATGATCTACCCTTCCTCCACAGTCCTATGTTCCTGTCAGGGAAATGCCAAGAAATGGATTGTAAGGAGAGTCTGGAGAGGTATTGTGCTTAAGACTTCTGAAACATCAAACCAAGGCTGAACATGGCTGCATCACTGCGTGCCGGGGTAGGGTTATAAAGCTACATTGTGGGCCAATCTGGCTGATCTAATAGGGAGTTCACAATAGCTGTTGGTTCCTTTCTACTGTCGCAACTCACTGGAGTGTGCGCTGGAGATCAAGCTCAACTAGTCCCGAGTTGCCACAAATGTGAAGATTTAATGAAATGTCCCAGTACTCCCAATTTGCCTCTGACTGATTGCTACCCTGGATAAAAGCAAACCATAATAGCTTTCTTCAGTAACAGTTTAAAAAGAAAATCTTTATTGTATCCATCCTCTATCCGCCTCCCCCTCTCTCCCTATTTATTTCAGAACCCTCTTCCCCTCCCCCATTTCTGATCAAGGGTTTAGGCCCGAAACGTCAAGTTTTCCTGCTCCTATGATGCTGCTTGACCTGCTGTGTTCATCCAGCCCCATGCTTATTTATTGTAACACCCTTGCCTTTGACAAGAACAGGGTTTCAAATTTATGTAACTTAAACTCACCCCCTTTTTAAAATTCTCCCACATACAAAAATACGTGACCACACAAAAAATATGCAACACAGGTACAATGAGTGGAAGGGAAAATTGTAGTCAGGAGACCAGCGTTCTGAATTACTAGCCTAAATAACAAAACTAGATTGGTCAGTTTCATGATCATTTCAATTCTTCATTGATACCTCAGTATTATCTGCATAGCAATTATCAAGTTGCATAGTTGGACATGGGCTTGCCTTTGGGTGTTAGAATTATTTCTTTCAGTGTCTCTGTATTTTACTGTTTTTCCAACATCAAATTGGAGATAGCAGAAAGAGGAGGGAGTCTGATTGCAGCCAACCTCTGGAGGTCTCCTTGCTTCTCTCCTTATCTCTTGCCTCACAGGGTCTGTGTTAAACTGCAGCCTGACCAGTCAGAGGGTTGTTACTATGTTAGGCCTTCCTGGTCCCACAACAAATTGTCTAGATTCAATCTGGTACCATGTCCCCAAAATAGAACATTGTCCCATATGTATCAGGAGGCTTCACTTGTTTTTCCAAAGCTGCAAACACTCCTTGAATATTCTTTCCTTCTTAAAAGCAGTGTCTGTTTTTCTCATTTTCAGTCCACAGTCCAAAAATAAAAAGATGTGGTCTCTTACATTGTATTCAAGTTTAAAATATTGACTCTCTAATCAATCCTTCACGTTTTATTCTGGTTGTCTTCTAGCTTTCAGAACAAATATGTAGCCAATTAGTTACTGAAGGATGGAGAAGGTCTGGCAGTTTGTGAATTTCAGGGTTGGCATGATACACCTGCAGTTAAGCCACTTGTCATTTCAATCTCAGCATTTAATCAGGCTGATTTTGCATGTGTACAAATTGCCAAATGCCAATAATTAACATGCTACCATCATCAGTGCTTAAGCCCACAAACTGATGATGTTAGGGAAAAGTTCTATTCTGACCTTGACAAAGTCCATACTGCCATTTCAGAAGAAGAAAAGATCATCTTTCTGGGAGACTTTATGCCAGAGTTGGCCATAACTCCAATGTCTGGAGTGGAACCATTGGGGCAAAAACTGGGTGGGAACGCCAATGCAAATTGCATCATTCCCTCCTGAAAGTGTGCTCAGCATGGCATCATTCTAACAAATACCTTGTTCTGCCAGAAAGAGGAATATGAAACCTTAATGATGCATTCTCACTCAATGGTATTATCACTGGACTGTTAAGCTTGACACCCGGGTAATGTTCTGGGGACCGAGGTTCAAGTCCTGCCACGGCAGATGGTGGAATTTGAATTCAATAAAATATCTGGAATTAGGAATCTAATGATGACCGTGAATCTATTGTTGATTGTCAGTAAAGTCCATCTGTTTCACTGACCTTTAGGAAGGAAACTGATATCCTACGTATGACTCCAGACCCACAGCAATGTGGTTTGAGTGTTAACTGGGATGGGAAATAAATGCTAGCCTCACCAGCAATGCCCTCATCCTGTGAATGAAATTTTTAAAAATTCTAGATCATCTAGTACCTGGTTTAGATCATTGCTCAGGTCAGTGATCTAAGTGACATCTGTATCACTTGATCAATGTGGGAAACTGGTCCCTACTGAACAGATCATGGGCTTGTTTGATCAGTGATGCAACTAGCAGCAGGATATTGCAAAACCCAGACATTCTGAAGGAAGATCATTGTTTCAACCCTACAGTAGACCAATCAAAATCAGGAATTCTGAGTGCACCTCATGATCAATCTGGAAAACTTTCATAGACCGAACATCATTTCAGTCCAGTGGGATCAAATAAAGTCAACTATATTAGACTCCTGTGCCCAGACCACTGGGTTTGAGCATGGTTGTCACAGAACTAGTTCAATGACAACCATGCAAAAACATATAACCGCGTGGATCAAAAATGAGCAGCCTTCATTGTCTGGCAGAACAACTCACAGTTGCAAAGAGATGTTGAACAGCAAATGACGTATTAGGAAGACCAAATGAGTTTCTGAAAGCCGCTGTGCTGTTGTCAAAGTCTGTCAGATTCCCAACCATCTTTGAGAGAATGGTTCTAGGGAAGGGTCACTGGACCCGAAACATTAACTCTGATTTGTCTTTACTGATGCTGCCAGAGCTGCTGAGCGTTTCCAGGAACTTCTGTTTTTGTTTCTGATTTACAGCATCCGCAATTCTTTCAGTTTTTATTTTAAGGGAATGGTACTTGACATCTTGACCTGACCTTGATGTTTAATGCCCATTC
Source organism: Ginglymostoma cirratum (assembly GCA_024137785.1). Lineage (NCBI taxonomy): Eukaryota > Metazoa > Chordata > Chondrichthyes > Orectolobiformes > Ginglymostomatidae > Ginglymostoma > Ginglymostoma cirratum. The sequence continues at coordinate 2,013,652 of JAHRHZ010000089.1, read as the reverse complement.
CTTGTCAGAAAAAAATTCACCGTGAAGAAGGGGACCCTTCTGAGGGCAAGATTATTTGTATCTGTTCTTGGGATGTAGATGATGCTGGCTAGGCCAGCAATTATTTGCCATCCCTAGTTGCAGCCAAGAGTCGGCCACCATATTGCTGTGGATCCCATGAAGGTCACACACAGGTAAGGATGGCAGATTTCCTTCCCTGAAGGATATTAATGAATCAGATGGGTTTTTCCAACAATCAATGGTAGGAGTTTTTATTACTCCCAAGTTTTTGTTGAATTCAAATGTCACCTTCTGCCATGGTGGGATTTGAACCCATGTCCCCAGAATATTAGCCTGGGTTTCTGGATTACTGATTCAGGGACATTTCCCCACGCGCCATCGCTTCCCCATGGTGGGCAATTAATTAAGCCTCAAGTTCTCCTTACATTTGGAGAATAAATGTAAAAAGCCTCTGTCTCTTTGGGGCATTGCCAGAACATGGATGCCGACAAGACACAACTTTGCCAAGTTACAGAGAATTAGGGTACTCTTCATGCTTTGACCCTTTTGTAAGCAGATAGAGAGAGCAACATTTTAGCGCTTTACTTTCCTAGCTGCTATACATGTGGTTAAGTTGAATGCAGGAAATTCTACAGCCGTGGCACTTGCTTCAGAGCCAAAAAATTACAGCTGGGCAACGTTACAAGAAAAGGAAAATTTACTACAAATGTTTGTGTGCAATTTGCCAACTTTTTTTTAAAAAGGTGTTTGTTTATGAGGGGGGTCACATTCCAAGAGCTGTTAATGGAACCATAGCTGAGACTAAGGGAAGCAATTTTAATTGAATTTGAAAAGTTGCAGTGGAACATATTTGAAGGCTTGCGAAAATCCTGTTGAGGTAAACATTTCTTCTGCAGAAATAAAGGATCGTGGCAAACTAGTTAGAATCAGTTGCCTAAATTTCACTTCAAATCTTAACAGTATACCTTTTCTTAACCTTTTAACAACACAACAGTAGATTTATATGCAGGAAGCCTGTGAAAGGTGTGTGGCCTGAGCATAAAGCTACAGTGATGAGGGCTTTTTTTTTAGGTTAAAGCTTTTTAAATAAAGGTTTTCTGGAATGATTCTTGCAAATCAAAAAAGGACTGCTGTAAGTTTCCCAGAATTCAAATACAATACATTATGCTGTCTACTGCATACAGATATGTGAGTTAAGGGCATGTATTGGCCAATTGGTCTCTTGAGCCTGCTGCACCCTTTGATAAGATCATGGTTGATCCAATTATACCCTCTACTCCATTCTCCTATCTACCCCGTACCATTTGACACTCCATCAAACTCTGTCTTGAAAACATTCAAGGACCCTGCTTTCACCACTCCCTGGGGAAGAGCATTCCACAGATTTGAGGAGAGGTTTTCTCCTATCGCCATCTTAAATAGGAGACCCATTACTTTTAAACTATCCCCTAGTTCTAGTCTCTTCCACAAGAGGAAACATCCATTTAGCATGTGTCCTGTCAAGTCCCCTCACTCTTGCACGTTTCGATGACATCATCTCTCTCGGTCTTGAGGCTTCAATGAATACAACCCCATGGTTTCCTCATAAAAATACCCCTTCTTCCCAGGAAACTATTGAGCAAATCTGCTCTGAATTGTTTCTAATGCAATTATACCCTCTTCTAAATTAAGAGAATAACAGTGTACATAGTACTGCAGATTTGGTCTCACCAATGTCCCATTACAACTGAAACAAAACTTTCCTACTTTTAGATTCCATTCCCCTCGCATTAAACAACAATATTTCATGTGCCTTTCTAATCACTTGTTGTACCTGCTTCCTTACTGTTGAGTAATATGCAGCTTTTTCATTCTTTCTGCCAGTGGACAAATTGACATTTTCCCACATTATACATCATCTGCCAGATTTTCTTGCCCATTAAGAATAAATTAATGTCTTTACAACTTATAATTCTACCTATCTCTCTGTTAGAAGCAAATTTAACAACCATGCCTTGAATGCCTTCATCCAAGTCATTGGTAAAGAGTAAATAGTCGAGGCCTCAGCATTGATCCCTGTAGCACTTCACTTGCCAGCTTAAAGATGATCTGTTTTATGCCTATTCTGTTTCCTGTTAGCTAACCACTCCTGTTTTAATGCTAACATGTTACTCCCTGCATCATAGGCTCATACTTTGCGTGGGAATCTTTAATGTGGCACCTTGTCAAATGTCATCCAGAAATCCATGTACACCCTATCCACGAGTTTCCCTTTATCTGTGTTAGCTGTTACCTGCTCAAAGGACTCTAATAAATTAGACAAATGTAATTTCCCTTTTACAAAACCAGGTAAAATGAAGTGGCAGCACCCAACTTGCATACAGCCCACCTCCACTGGAGATACTCGGGCAGGTTACACATGTCAAAGCTGTTCCCAAATAATGACCTGCTGGTCTCAGACGCCAATGATATAAGCAAACACTTATAATTCCAAAAATACTCAGGCACAGGTTAGTTTATAATGTATATATGGTGTGTTCCATGGGCGACTTCACACTTAAGGGAGGGACCAGAGACTTGGGCTCTGGACTCATGAATTGCTTGAGTGTGCACTGGACAATGCACAAGCAGGCTTTTTCTTTTACTGAAAGCAAACGTGACAGGTCAAATTGAATTTGTGATCGCTGTTTCCTCACCACCCTTCCTCTATATGGAGTACAGAGAGCATGGTGTAGCCATTTACACAGATCTTTGCCTTTCATTTGAGGGAGGCAGCTAGTTTTAATTTCTCCCTCCAAAAAAAGTTGTAATTATTTCAGTCAACCTGTTCAGACATGCTGTGACACATGCCCAGAGCAGGTGGGACTTGAACCTGGACCTTCTGTCCCAGAGGTAGCAACACTACTAGTGTGCCACAAGACCCTCTGAATGAAACAGTCGGGTCATGTCAGAACTGCAACATTCCACTTACCAACCAGTCATGGGCTAGTTGGTGCCCTGTATCAATGAGTAGGAAAATAGGGCATCTGGCCAGCATCCAGGTTTTTCAGCGACACACTCCATCACCTTCATTCCTTACATTGATTTATTAGTGTCACATGTACCTAGGTACAGTGAAAAATTTTGTTTTTTATACAGTACAGACAGATCATACCGTACAAGGATCATATGGTGATTGTATTCCTTGCTTTGTTCAATGTTACTGCTGCAAAGAAGATGTATAGAAGCAAGATCAACATTAGATTTGAAATTTGAGCGGTCCATTCAGAAGTCTAATAACAGCGGGGAAGAAGCTGTTCTTGAACCTGTTGGTACGTGTGTTTAAGCTTTTGTATCCTCTGCCTGACGGAAGAGGTTGAAAGAGATTATAACCGGGGTGGGAGGGTTTTGATGTTGGTTACCCTTCCGAGGCAGCAAGAAGTGTAGATGGAGTCAATGGATGGAAGGTTGGCTTGCATGATGGACTGGGCTATGCTTCTTATCTCTCTGTAGTTTCTTACGGTCCAGGGCAGAACAGTTGCTAAACCAAGCCGTAATGCATCCAGATAGAATGCTTTCTATGGTGCATCTGTAAAAGTTGGTTACAGTCCTTCTGGACGCGCTGAATTTCCTTAGCCTCCCAAGGAAGAAGAAGCATTGTTGTGTCTTCTTGACTGTCGCATCAATGTGGGAGGTCCAGGACAGATTGTTGGTGATTGTCACTCCTAGGAACTTGATGGTGTTGACCACCTCCACCTCAGCACCATTGATGTAGACAGGGACGTGCCCTCCTCCTTGTTCCCTGAAGCTCTACCCTGCAGTTTCTTGACTGTGTTTAATCTACTTTAATGTTTTGTAGGCCTTTTGCTATGCACCCCTGAATGGCTTCTCTTTTATATTCAGGGTGGCCTTTATTCTTTTCTTGGATTAATTCTCCATGGTCAGAGCTGATTTTCCAGCCACCAGTCCCCAAACACCTACACAGTTTTTTGCCCTTCCTAACCTATGATTATCTTGATCAGCCTGTTCTGGCATGTTATGACACACATCTAGCACAAGGGGTCTTGAACGTAGACCTCCTGACTCCTATTTACTAACCAACCTGTTCAGAGATATTATTGCACACTTTTGGAGCAACTGGGACTTGAACCACTGCTCTGTCTTAATTTACAGCACAGATCTGTAAATGACAGGCCCCTGTTCGTACTTAACTACCATTTGCTTGTCTTCATCTGTGCCGTCTTGTGGTGTAGTGGTAGTGTGCTGGGTTCAAGTCCCACCAGCTCCAGAGGTGTGCAATAATGTCTTTGAAAAGGTTTATTAGAAAAATAGATTAATAATTTATTCTTTTGTCTTCATCTGTCCTAACCAAATGGGATGAAATTTGAACTTCCCCACCCAGGCTGACAGCTGTTACAATAAGACTTACCACTGTGTCTCCAGTCTCTTGTCAACTGTAATTGTACATTGCAGGTGGCAAGGAGACCCATTTGAAACCACACCGTTTAAATGTCCCAGTCAGACTCTTGTCATATACAAGAACCAATTGCAGTGTTAACCTGATCCACGAGCAAAAGAGTAGTACTGGCTTCCCCACCAGATTGAACCTATTGGGAACTCCGTTCGGGGCCAGAAGAGCTGAGAAAGAAAAGTGTAAAAACATTTTGTTAAGTAGTTTCCTTGTGTGGATCTTGAAGAGGATAATTCCCTACCCCGACCAACTGCTATCGATGTCATGGCATCCCAGCCCCCAACTCCTGATCGCTTTCCCCAGTGCCGGGGACAGTTCCTGGCAAAGCCTTCCTGACCAATTTCACTGGCCAGGAAGCTGTTTCCCACTGATGCCCTGGTCATTTTGATCGGGAAGCCAGTGGCATGTTTATGAGGCTCTCGGATTAAAATCATCTGGACCTCCGTTCTGCTTCCCTGGACACCCACTGGGCTGTATTCCCACTCAGGATGTAAAGTCAAACTGTGTGTGTGTGTGAGAAGGGCATTGTGGCGGAGCTTGTGTGGAAGGTAAACCCTGGCCTCCAACCTCAGCAGTTGGTCTGTAAATTCTGTGTAATGTGACCAGTTGGCACCCAAATGCATTTCTCATTTAGCTTATTTGGGTCACAGCCATACATTGTGGAACAATGACGGATTTCTTCCCACTCCCTCCCCAATCACTCGCACCAGCACCACTCCATAACACCAGTGATGTTGGAGCCTTAGCTGGTATCCCAACATGGAATTAGCTTCTTCAGTGAGGATGGGAATCACACCTGTATTCATTCCCATACGGCTTTGTGCCACACCACATAGTGCCCTTACCCATTGCACCATCTGAAAAGCTCTCTATTTTTAATGGTGAGCTACAAGAGCAAAGTCCATTGTACAGTGGCATGCACCGCTGACTCTGTACATGTAGGCGTGCAGAGTTACTTCAAAAAGCAGCTGCTTCAGTGCTGATTGAACACTGGCCAGTCATGCCCATTCTCAATTGTTTTTGGTCGCAGTTTTAGCGCGGGACTGCACTTTGTAAACAATTCTGTAGCCTGTGATGGCAATCCGATTCCACCCAGACTACAGTGCTTCTAAACTGTGGACGTGAAATAAGCTTTGGTGGTTCTCAAAATCCTGATGTAGGTGGCTCAGAAGAAGCTACAGTTGATGTTGTTGTTCTGCAGAATACAAAAGGGAGCCTGTTAAATTGCAAAATTAAGGTCAAAATCAAAGTTTATGTGATATTTAGAACAAGCCACACTTTCTTTTAGTTTTTAAAATAGACTTAACAAAAGATCCTTTTGATAACCAAGCGCTTGCAGAGTAAAATACCCACTGTGATGGGTAAACTGCATAAACTGTTGTAATATAGAATCCAAATAAATGCTCAAGTGGTTTGCCAAAAAAAAATTAAATGTTTGGATCAAACTTTTATGAGATACATATGAAAAAAATTACCAATTTACAATATGCTGCACCCGTGCCCTTTCTCCTCATTATAGGTTTGCAAAAGTGAAGACCCAGAGCTTGAGTCACCATTAAAATATCAAATACTAACTTATAAAGCAATGCAGCTTATTACAGACATGTTTGTAGGAGGTAGAGGTGGTACTCAGTTTTTTACATTCATTCAGTCTGCTGTCTGACTTGGTTACTTATTGTATGAGTTAGCAGCCAGTGTTCAATCTTAGCTAGAAACGCCTCCATGCATTTGTCTCTTGAGCAAAGTTTTTTGTAACTAGTATGACTTTCCCCATGTGAGAAGTGTAACATGTGGAGGCATTTGTAGCCAATAATGAGTGCCTATGACCACAAAAATCTTATTTCCAGCAGTAAAACATGCCACTAGCTCTTGACAGCATCTGGTCTGAGAAACGTCTACATTATTGCTGATGAGAAAATGAGCCATCTGCCACTGCTCCTACTTGTTTTCGATCAAGGCCCAGGAGATGATACTGTGTGCTTTTTCGAACGATTGTGCCAACTGGATTTCACCCTTGATTGAACCAATTCAGTCGTTCTTTGTGATGGGCCTTGCGATTCTTTGAGCATTCTTCACCTCTCGTAACAACTATCGGCAGGGGTTGGGGGTTGGGTGTTGGGCTGGGATGGAGCCTTGCCTCAATTTCACAAGCTGTTTCCTGTCAATCAGCTCTGAACAACGCCGATGTAGGCCGTCTGCCTCATCCATCTCATATGACCATAAAGCAATTGTGAAGTGGGAGAAGCAGTAATGTTTTCAAACATTAAAAAAATCTGTCCACTAAAATTTGCATGAAAGCATTTAGTTCAAGAATTTAATATGTTACTTTTCCATGTCTTTTAAAAGCAAGCTTGAGAGTTGATGGTACATCCCACAGAAAATCAAAAACAGCTTGTCATGCGAAAAAGCCATTTAGTTTGTGCATAGTCAGGAGAATATCAGCAAGCTACATGAAGTCAATCAAACTAATGTTGAGTAGTTTAAATGCTTTAAAGTCATGTCATTGGTACTGGGATGCTTGAATTTGGGGGGGTTGCTGAGGCTGACCTAACTGACCTTTACTCTTCTATAAAACAAAGAATTGCAGATACTGGAGATCTGAAGCAAGCAGAGAGTGCTGGAGAACTCGGCAGCCCTGGCAGCATCAGTTGAGAGAGAAACATTTCAATAATGAACATTTCGAGCCCAGTGACCCTTCGAAATGGCACTGGACTTATAACATTAACTCTTGTTTCTCCAGTGCTTTCTGTTTTTGTTTGTTTCAGTCCTTTACCCTCATGTGGGTACTTAAAGTAATGGGTAGATTCGAACTTTTTTTTACAAGGGGGCTAAGAATTGTCCTTTGGCCCTTTTGTTGTTCCTTTGCTTATCAATGGTTCTTCAATGTCCATGGCATAGAGTGTCTTTTCAACTACTTCAGTTCCAGATATAACCTTCATTAATTATATAAAATATGAGCCTAAATTAGATTTCTTTCTGTTATAAAAAGCTACTTGTCGTAGACTGATTGGGACATATAAACATCTGATTCTTTTTGTCAGATGGTTACTGTTGTGGATTAGCTGCTCTGCTCATAATTATTCAGTTATGAGTTCATGCTGTTGGGAGGAACCCTCCTCAGAAAGCTGTCATGAGCCATTTTATCTTTAGCAGCACTGTTAAAGCTGCACCCAAACTGGAGATGCCCACCGACTGCTAACTCCATCTCTGAACTGAAGCAATTTCTATCTAGCCAATAATGCTTTACTGGCTGGGCGTGTAGAGCTGGGACAGTTCCTAGCGCCGTAATTTCAACCTAGAGAAAAGTGCCCGGAAGTTCAGATTTCAGCCTCTGGAGCCATTTTCACGATGCTGGAGAGACCCTATGTTCTTAAAGGAAAGCTGCCACATTATTACAAAAATATAGACCTTTGAGTCTTTTTGAAGAGTTCGGACAAAGAAGCACTCATTAGTGCGTTAAAGAATTGAAAAACTGAGGAATACACAAGAAGAGAGGATTTTGTATTTGTGTTTTGTATTTGTCAGAAAATTCTGTCCTTCTGTAAGTGCTTGTCATGTGGGTGGAGAAAATGTTTGATGGTAGCTGAGTCGTACCTGGTACATTGAATGCAAGGGCTCACTCAACTCCCTTTCAATAAGTACAATATATAAAAATAGCAGTTTAACATGGGTAAATATTGCCAGTCTTCTTGCTTAATACTTGAGCTTTGAATCTTTAGCCTTATATTTGTGAAATTTAATCTTTTGCCTTATATTTGTGAAATTTAATCTTTTGTTCAAATGAAAAAACGATAAAGTTGAGTGTTTTGTGGATGAAGCACACTATATAACTTAAGGTAGTTTTACAAACCTCTCAACGTGGAATAAATAACTGTGGAAGGCAATTCCTGAAATTGAAACAAGTTTGAAAAGATAGAACAGATTAATGTTTCAAGTAAGGTCCTTCACATGCAGCATCCTGTTTACAATTTTTATTTACTTTTATTTACAGTTTTGAGGTACTTTTTGTAAAACGATTGAATTTTGCAACGTGATTGCCTGTCTCTCTTTTTATTTGAGGATGGAGTGCAGTCAGTTCAGTCTTGGCTTTGGGTAAGAACTTCCTTTGTAGAACATGGAACAGTACAGCACAGGAACAGGCCCTTTTGGCCCACCATCTCTGTGCTGACCATGATGCCATTCTAAACTAATCCCTTCTGCCTGCACATCGCCCGTTTCTTTCTATTCCCTGCCTATTCTTGTCTGTCTAAATGCCTCTTAAACATTGCTATCATATCGGCTTCTACCACCTTCCCTGGCAGTGCGTGCCAGGCACCTACCACCCTCTGCAAAAATAAACTTGCTTTGCACATCTCCTTTTCAACTTTTCCCCTCTAACCTTAAACCTTATGGCCCCTAGTATTTGATATTTCCACCCTTCGGGGGAAAAGGATTCCAACTATCCACGCCTCTCATAATTTTATATACTTCTATCAGGTCACCCTTCGGGACAGCCTGTGACACTCTAATGATAACAATCCAAGTTTGTCCAATCTCTCCTTCTACCTAACGCACTCCAATTCAGGCAACATCCTTGTAAACTTTTTTTTTCATGAGGGCATTGCTGGCTAGGCTGCATTTGTTGCCCATCCCTGGTTGTCCCAGAGAGCAGTTAAGAGTCAACCACATTGCTGTGGGTTTGGAGTGACATGTAGGCCAGACCAGGTAAGGATGGCAGTTTGCTTCCCTAAAGGGCATTGGTAAAGCAGATGGGGTTTTCCAACAATTGATAATGGATTCATTCCAGACATGTATTGAATTTGAATTCAATCTGCTATGGCAGGATTCGAACCTGGGTCCCCAGGACATTACCTGGGTCTCTGGATTAACAGTCCAGCGATAATACCACTAAGCCATCGCCTCTTTGCATTCTCTCCTAAGCCTCCATATCCTTATCATCTGGCGACCAGAACTGAACACGATACTCCACATGTGGCCTAGCTAAAGTTTTATACAGTTGCAACATGACTTGCCAGCTTCCACACTCAGTGCCCCAACCAATGAAGGCAAGCATGCATCCATTCTCCAGCATCGGCAGTTCCTACTATCTCTGCAAGCATGCCTTATGCTTTCTTTACCACCTTATCCACTTGTGTTGTCACTTTCAGCAAACTAGATAATTTGTTTCACACTGAAGCATCAGTGAATGTTCTCGAATGGTATAGCTTAGACATGAATATCTTTAGCACCCTTTTGTGATTTCTCAAGTTTGGGTTTCACACAGTGGACAGAATTTAACGGAGCTACCAAGAGTAGGAAAGATGCTGGGTAGGGTGACTTAATCAGGCTGGAGCTGAAATTCCACGTTGAGTTTAAGGGATTAAATCATCAGCATTTGAGCAGGGATTTAGGATAACACCATTTAGTTGTGGGAATCTCTTTTTCCCTTAAGTTTGCTTGCCCTGAATACTCATTAAATCACAACTTCTCCAAATTAAGTCAGATGGTGGAGATTAAGTCAACAGTGAGTGGGAAACTCATGCCCTCGATTAATGAAAAGTTAGTTGTGGTGTGCACCAGACAAGGTGGTCCAGTCAGATCAAAGGTTAGCAGTTGTCTTTGCTGAACATGGAGGAAAAGAGGAGAGAAGGAGAATGCTTCCAGACCAGTCCCAAGGTGAAGATCACAATGGATCCGAGACCCAGGGAAGGAAAGGCGTCCGTGGGGAGCTTTGGCCACCTTGGGGGGTGGTCTCCTGATTAACAAAGGACACCCCCCCCGCCCCACCCCAAGCAGGCACCCATCTTCCTCACTGCCATTTGAAATGCCAACCATATTATGGTGGGACAGGTTAACCAATATTTTATCAAACTCAATTGATGCTTAATTCTTCAGTTATGTATGGTAGGTGAGCAAAGGGGTCTTGTGATGCAGTGGTACTGCCTCTGGGCCAGAAGGTCGGCGTTCAAGTCCCACCTGTCACAGAAGTGTCATGGCGGCTCAGTGGTTAGCACTGCTGCCTTACAGCTCCAGGAACCTGGGTTCAATTCCACCCTTGGGCGACTGTCTGTGTGGAGTTTGCACCTTCTCCCCATGTCTGCGTGAGTTTCCTCTGGGTGCTCTGGTTTCCTCCTACAGTCCAGAGATGTGCAGGGTAGGTGGATTGGCCATGCTAAATTACACATAGTGTGCAGGGATGTGTAGGTTGAGTGGATTAGCCATGGGCATTGCAGGGCACAAGGATGGGGATGGGCTGTCTGGGTGGGATGCTCTTCAGAGGGTCGGTGTGGACTCCCGGGCCAAATGGTCTACTTCTACACTGTGGAAGGGATTCCATGTTTTAAGTGTGTCAAAACAGGTTATTTTAAAAATCTTTGGTGGACAGTTGCTGATTTTTGGCAACTGCCCAGCCTCCATGTTATGGGGATGGTTGGGGAGGTGGTGAGTTGCATACCCATTCTTATTTTGTGTGCCTTTTCCCCTGCAGAAAATGCACCTGGCTGGGGCATGTTATTTCCAGCACTATGTTTTGTCATCCCCTGCTAAGTGCCTGTATGATCATGAATTTTGTGAGAAGACAGAATTGAGCCTGGCTTTGCTTTCTTTTTTTTTCTTTCCTCGCCCGTTCCCATGGTCTAACAACCTGCCAACATTTTTAAAATTCTTTTGACGGTATGTGACCATCCCTGGCAAGGCCACATGGGAAGGGTACTGGGTAGCATTTGCTGCCTGTGGAATTGTAAACCAAATTGAAAACCCTTGGTCTGCAGAGGAAGGCAAGCAAAAATAATTCCTCGCAATCTTGTGTAACTCACTTTTTTTTTAATCCCCCCCTTTGTAAAAGCTTGTAGATTTGCAGTGTGCTTCCAGCTCTTCTCCCGCAATCTCTTCTATCCCTGGAGAGCAGCAACAGCAGCATTTAAATTTGTTTTGTTTAAAAAAAAAGGGTTGAGATCCTGAGATTTTTCAAAAAATAAGTATTTCCATGAGAGCCTTTTCTTTCCAATTTTATTTCCAAGTGATTACCAAAAAATGTTATGCTTTTATCTTTCAATATTTTTTGCCAAGTTGTGGATTTTAGGAGTAGTATTTTTGTACATACTATTAATCTTGGGGGAGAAGGTTTGTTCAGCGCAATAGCATGTAAGAGCTAAATTATCACCAGTTGATAATATATGTTTGTTTTGATTAAATGCTTTCAGTCATCCCTTGACTCTGTCGCTGTGTGGTCAGTATTCTCTTCAAAGCATTTTCACCTTCAAGCCTGTCAGCACTGATTTTTGAATAAGAGTTGTTTGAGCTGTCTCAGTTGATCACTGTAATATATGGTGTTGAAGCCCTAACATCGTTTTTACAGAGACTATCAGACAAGCCAATGAAGTTCTCATTGACAATCCAAGATTAAAGCCTAATGGTATGATTTGGACTTATGTCGGTTGATTTCGCAATGAGCAGTTGCCTATGCTGTCTCATGCCAGCTTCAGCAGGAGCACTAAGCAAGGAGAAGAAGCAAGTCCACAGGAAGATGGAAAAAGTTGCTTTATTTTATTTATTTATTTAAACATTTCCTTGCAGTGCCCACACCAGGAAACTTCGGCTCCTGGGCTTTCAACCCCCCACCCCAGTGAGTGCCTCACCACTTACCTGATTGCTGGGGTCTGTACGTGGCTGCATCCTCCTGTGGCATTCACCAAACCCTTGGCTGCTTGCCTGATGCCATCGAGGCTGGGCTCACCGTAGAAGTTAGGCTAAGCATATTTAAATAAAGTCCCAGAGTTAGAATGGCAAGAGACTTGCACCCACAGCCAGGCCAAATTACCTCTGCTTCCACGGGGCATAATCTCCTCCCTGTTAAAACTAGGGATGTTTTTGATGCTGTAAATGCTCTGAGTTCGGTGATCTCACCCACAGCAAGAACAGAGGAACTGCAATTGGCTTCACCCGTCCTTGTGAAAAGCTTGCATGTGTGTGTGGATGTCTGTTGAACAGATGACGGGACTCTTTGATGATGACACACCCAGCTGAATAGCCTGCCTGCCGGATCTGCCTGGGATCCCATGAAGAAGACCACATAGGTGCATAATCGAAGGTAGCAAATATATGTGAAACCTAAGCCCACTAGAACTTGAACAGAGGTTGTAGAAAGAAATTGGTTTGAAAATTGTGGAATTGAGTCAATTGCCTGGAACACTTATGCACTTTGACTTCAGAGTTTAAAAGTTTGGCTGGTTATCAGTTTCAATTATAGTGTAGCAGAGTGCAAGTTGTGTGAAGTCACCTCTTCTTCAAGCTTCTAACACCAAGCTGGTGATTTCTGAGAAATTAGGAGCATTTTATCCACTGTTGGTGTACCACACCCTGCAACCCATCGTAAAGTCAAACTTGTACCAGCAGGGTGCATAGCCTTTCTAATTATTTTCTTCTTCTGTAAAATGTCCCATTCACCGTTTTTCATGTAAATTGAAAGATCATCTTGGTGAGAAGTATTTGGCTCCCAATCCTTTGCTTTTTACAGAAAATTATTTTTTCCATCTGTTCTCTGACAGAAATCGTGTGCATGCTCTTGGAAAACTGCAAGGCCCATTCGGTGCTACAAACAGCCACTTGCCTTTTCAAGTTTCCCACGTCTGGCTTGACTTTCCCTCATGCTCGTGACTGCTGTTTGTTTTTGGTATTCCAGTTCAGAACCCTTTTTTTTATTTAATGGTCCCACCCTTGGACTGATTCAGACCAACTCTTGTCATTTTTTCCAGTTTCCCACTAATAAAATCTTGCAATTGTACTTTCCTGGAATGACGTTTACACTGCCTTGAGCTGCCTACAGTGGCCGGCAGCTGTGAGAAACTGAGACTCTCCGATTTGGCAACAGAGAAATTCTTCAGCACTGTGCCAACAGTTTTTAACTCTTTCCTTTTAAAAGCAACACTGAGCATATGTTAAAAGAAAGCCTTCTTTAAATCAACCAGAATAGTAAAAGTGAAACTATGAATGATCCATTTCTTAAATTCATATAGGTTTGATTAATTTAATTACCTCCTGGCCAGCATTCCATCCTCAGCTCTTCACCGCTGTCACCCTTGCTGATCCACATTTGGCTTCCAGTCACCCCATGCCTCCAGTTTACAATGTTCATCTTCGTATTTTAAATCCCTTCCAATTTCTGAACGCTCCTCCACACCTCCAACCCTTTCTCCAAGCTCCTCATTCATTTGGCTCTGGCCTCTTCTGTTACCTCCTCATTTCGCCTCGGTATTGGTAGCTGTGCCTTCAACTGGCTACCTTCTACTAACTGGAATTCTCTTTGTAAAGTCCATTGCCTCACATTCTCCTTGGAACATTTTACAGAATGTTTAAATGGTGTTGCATAGTGGAGTGCATCCCAAAGTTCGATTCAAATATTTATATAGTGGCATACTACTGGTCAAAATCCTATATGAACCTAAACCATCCTGATCAAAGGATGATCACCAGTGTACCTGAGTTAGCTCACTTCAAACATTGCAGCAATTGAGACTCCTCAGTTGGTCCCTGCTCCTGGGCTAAGAAATGACAAATCAGGAATTTAGTTCTATATGTTGTTCAGGGACCTCTACCAGAAAGTACGTATCTGTGAGAAATTGAATGAGATAGTGTTCAATCTCTGCTGTGATGCCTCCACCTAAGCTGGCTCACTGAAAATGACCAGCAGACGGAGGCACCAGCGGATAGGCTGTCTCTCTGAAACCATAATGGGAATCTACGTTTCCAGGAAAGCAGGCAAGAAAATTTGGACTTTGAAGGTAAAGCTGATAACGTACTCAAGTGGTTAGCAGGATCACTCTCTTGTTACCATGGATGATCCAGTATTTAAAGCCATTCCTATAAACCAAGCCGTTAGAATTATTAATTCAAATTAGAATGAATTCTAATCAGGCATCCACACCGCTTGTAAATGTATAATATTAAGGATTCACCTGTAAGCATTGTTTGTACAGTGATCCTTGTGGCCAGTTCAACATGTTCAGCCAGCTGGGATGACAGCAATGTGTTAGCGAGTGGTTTGAGAGCTTATTCTGGTTTTGTTTTCAAATCCCACTTGTGTTGAGATCTCATTTCTATATTGTTACATAGAGTGAAAGCACCTTGTTGCATCTCAGATTCACAGCTGATAAAAGCACTTCAGCCTTTTTGCGCTGGATTTTACAGGATTCTAACGCATCAATGCAGTTTTGTAAGAACATGGACAAATGTGTACATAGAATGTAGATATTACTTTTTTTTAAACATTGTAGTAATAATTGCCATTTATCAAAAACCAAAGCAGTTTTCCATTTAAGGTGGAGGTGAGATTTTTTTACCTGAGGGCTGCTCATTTGTGGAGTTCTCTTCCCCAGAGAGCAGTGGAGGCTGGGTCATTGAATATTTTAAAGTTGCGTTAGATTTGTAATTAATTAACAAGGGAGTCAGAGTATAGAGGGTAGAGAGATAAAAGTGTCGCCAAAGCCAGAATTAGATCAGCCGTGATCTTATCAACTGGCAGAGTAGACTCGAGGGGCTGATTGGCCTACTCCTAATTCATATGTATATACTACAGTTATAGACCCTGGAAATGTATATGTATTTTCAAATTCCGTCTCAATTTAAGATAACAATGACAACACTTCATTACAAACTGAATCTTTTCCCCTGTGATTTATGGTGTATTCCAAGTTCTTAATTCAATTACTGTCATGTGTCTCACAACCAGTAATCTATTAACCTTTGTGTGTACATTTCTGTATATGTGCAGAATTCCATTTGTGTTTCCGCAGTATGCTCTCTTCTGTGTTTGGTGACTGGAAAGCTTAAATGGGAGAGCATAATGTGGAAATTTCAGCTGCTAGTCTGTGTCACGTTCTTGGGGATTTAGTTGACTGTATAAACAGCTTAATCTTAACTTTTTTGTATATATTTCCAACATTTTCTGTGTTTGTACAAGATCTGTCACATCTGAAAGAAGGGAGATAAGCTGCTATTTCCCATGAAGATGCTCAGGCCTGAGGAAGGGTCTTTACCTGTAACACAAGCCTGTCTTTTCTCTCAGCAGCTGTTGGATCAACCTGTTGTGTAATTCCACCATTTCTTGATTTACTTCTTAACTCTGCTGTAAGAGATGTCTGCAGCTGGCATCTAGTTCAGCTGGGATCTTCTTTGGGTAGATTTCCTGCCACCAACCCTTCTAATACTAGTCCACAGGACTTCCGCGCATTGAAGAGTGAGCAATTAACCAGTGAAAGGCCTTTGCCAGAGGAGGCATGTACTCGAGCAACATGAAGTAGTTTATTACATATAAGTAAGGTGACAGGTTACATTAGTTTAAGACTCGTTAACTACATTAACACGAGGTAAGATGTTGTTATCTCCTAAGAGATAACAACTAAATCTATGATACATGACTAGAGATAGTGGAACTGACAAACAATTAGCAACAAGCTGGGCAACTGACTAGTTCTTCCCAGAGGTGGTCATTTGTACATCAGTGGGCAAAGCTCAGCTTCTGAGTTAACCCTTTTCAGATCAACTGCATTATACAACAGGCTTCAGCATCTGCAGTTTTCATGTCATCTCTCCACCTATAATAATAGTTTCTGCTTTTGAGGTTGGTTCTCAACACCCACAACCCGAGCTACAGATCTATTCCAAAACCTTAGAGTTTCTGCTTTCCTGTCAACCCCTCGGATATATTATAAGCCTTGTAAAGGGCCGTTCAGTGTTTGTTCAGTATGGACAAGTCGAGTTACATTAGAGCTTACAGCACAGGAAAAGATCTTTCAGCCTAACAGGTCTATGGTGCTGTTTCTGTTCCTTCACCCATCCCTCACTATCTTATGCTATCAGCAAAGCATTCTATTCTTTTCAACTCATGTGTTAATCTATTCAATGCATGTAAACTCCATCATACTACTGATCGAAACAGATTACCTGATAGTAAGGAAGAAAAATCAAACTAATGAATTTGACCAGTGAGATTAAGACTGGACTCCGGGCTTCAGAATTTGTGTAATGTGCCACATCTCTCTGTCCAACAAACCTCGAATCCTGTATTGGAGGGCCATGCTGAGATGAAATAAAATAGCATTCTAAATTTCTGTTACAGACTTCACTTTGTTAGAAAAATACTTTAATTAATAAAAGTCCATTCAATGCATTGAAATCACTCCGAATATGTTGTTCCCTATAAAAAAAAAACTTCATTTATAGCCTTGCATCAAAAACAACTAAATCATTCATAACTGTTTGGAGCTGTCAATCAAAATGTGAATTTGCAGCCCCCCCCCCACCACTGATAACGTTACGTTGTGGAAGCAGTCAAGGAGTGCAAAGACCCTCTGGCTTATGTCAACAAACAGCAATTGAAATTGAAAGTATCAAGATTTTTTCAACTGAGTGTGACAGCAGGCAGCTTTTAATATTTCAATATTTAAAAGCACAGGATTTAAATGATTTTTAAGGCCTTGACAGTTCTTATCTACCTTTTTCATACACATTAACCTCTACAATTAAAGGGTACCTGGATCTCTCCAAAATGGTACCATAGCTCTCTGAAGAACTCCGATCAGTTCAGATCTTTTCCTAGAATGCCTGAAGCTCGCAAGTTGTGTGACTGCAACTTGGTGAGGTACATTGTATCTGAGTCAAGGTAGCTGCACTTCCAAACGTGATGCTGCCTCCTTGAACTGTGGATAAGTAAGATGCCTCCTGCCTCATAATTTTTGCTGGAGGAAGCTGGGATAATCAGGGCTGAGTTCAGGGGTGGAAATTCTGGAACCTGGGTTCAACAGTCATTTTGGCTAAGCAACAGAGCCCTTCCAACTCTGAAAGTTCTGGCCCAAGTATCCCATGTTTGGTGCTGGGGTCTTTCCCTGGCTCTGCCTAGCTGATGTTGGAGCTAGGAAAAGTACAGGTCTGCATGGTACGGGTTATTAATGTCTGAAAATACTACCGTAATAACCAGCCACTAATTCGGGAACATCCAGATTAATGCAGTAGCTGTCATCCCCTTAAAACATGCAAAACCAAGTACTTAATGATGAAATAGAGCTAAAGAAAAGTGCTTTTATATGTTGCACTGATGTTGAACTCTTTGAATTTTTATTTTTGCAATCTGTCTTGGTGTTCCTCCCTCCTGTTTCGATAAATCATATTGGGAACCAGTGAAAATTCTGACTTTAAGTGATTAGGATTGTCCTTTTTGTCTGCTACTCATAATAAACCCTCATCTCTTCCCTTTCCCCCCACCCCAAACAGTTTTTTAAAAATTCATTTTGTGAATGGCCAGCAATTATTGCCTGTCCCTAGTTGCCCCTTGAGAAGGTGGTGGGGTGAGCTGCCTTCTTGAACCGCTGCAGTTCATGTGCTGTGGGTTGACCCACAATGCCATTAAGGAGGGAGTTCCAGGATTTGGACTGACCAACACTGAAGGAACAGCAATATATTTCCAAGTCAAGATGGTGAGTGGCTTGGAGGGGAACTTGGAGGGGTGGTGTTCCCATGTATCTGCTGCCCTTGTCTTTCTAGATGGAAGTGGTCATGGGTTTGGAAGGTGCTGTCTGAGGATCTGTAATGAATTTCTGCAGTGCATCTTGTAGATGGTACACACTGCTGCGACTGAGCGTCGGTGGTGGAGGGAATGGGTGCTTGTGGATGTGGTGCCAATCAAGCGGGCTGCTTTGTCCTAGATAGTGTCAAGCTTCTTGAGTGTTGTTGGGGCTGCACCCATCCAGGCAAGTGGGGAGTGTTCCATCACACCCCTGACTTGTGCCTTGTAGATGGTGGGCAGGCTTTGGGGAGTCAGGAGGTGAGTTACTCACTGTAGTATTCCTAGCCTCTGGCCTACTCTTGTAGCCACTGTGTTTATGTGATGAGTCCAGTTGAGTTTCTGGTCAATGATAACCCTCAGGATGTTGATAGTGGGGGAATTCAGTGATGGTAACACCACTGAATGTCAAGAGGAAGTGGTTAGATTGTCTCTTATTCATGATGGTCATTGCCTGGCATTTGTGTGACACGAATATTAATTACCACTTGTCAGCCCAAGCCTGGATATTGTCCAGAATTTGTTGCATTTGAACACGGACTGTTTCAGTCTCTGAGGAGTCGCGAATGGTGCTGAACATTGTGCAATCATCGGCAAACATCCCCACTTCTGACCTTATGATGGAGCGAAGGTCATTGATGAAGCAGCTGAAGATGGTTAGGCCAAGGACACTACCCTGAGGAACTCCTGCAGAGATGCCCTGGAGCTGAGGTGATTGAACTCCAACAACCACGACCATCTTCCTATGTGTCAGGTATGACTCCAACTACCGGAGAGTTTGTCCCCGGATAGACATTGATTCCAGTTTTGCTAGGGCTCCTTAATGCCACACTCGGCCGAATGCAGCCTTGATGTCAAGGGTGTCACTCTCACCTCGCCTCCGGAATACAGTTCTTGTCCATGTTTGAACCAAGGCTGTAATGAGGTCAGGAGCTGAGCAGCCCTGGCGGAACCCAAACTGGGTGTCGCTGAGCAGGTGCGACTTGATAGCACTGTTGATAACACCTTCCATCACTTTACTGATGATCAACAATAGACTAATGAGGCGGTAATTGGCCGGGTTGGATTTGTCCTGCTTTTTGTGTACAGGACATACTTGGGCAATTTTCCACATTGTCAGGTAGATGCCAGTGTTGTAACTGTACTGGAACAGCTTGGCTAGAGGAGTGGCAAGTTCTGGAGCACAAGTCTTCAGTACTATTGCTGGAGTATTGTCAGGGCCTGTAGCCTCCAACCTTTTTTGTTGATATCACATTGGAGTGAATCGACTTGGCCGAAGACTGGTATCTGTGATGCTGGGGACCACTGGAGGAGGCCAAGATGGATCATGCACTCGGCACTTCTGGCTGAAGATTGCTGCGAAAGCTTTAACCTTATCTTTTGCACTGATGTGCTGGGCTCTTCCATCACTGAGGGTGGGGATACTTGCGGAGCATTCTTCAGTGACATGAGAAAGAACCCTACCTTGCTCCAAAATCATCTACCAGAATTGTGCTAAATTGTTGGACTAAGGAGCCAAAAAAAGTGCAGTTGTGGTGTTAAAAGTTACTGCAAAATCATCACACAAAATGGTAGGTGCATACTTCGAATCTTTCAAACTTGCTTGAGTCAGGTCCAGTTTGTGGGAAAAAGAATGCCAGTTAATATTCCAAGGAACTGATGATTAATAATGAGCGTTCAATCCCAGGGCATTGGATGGAGGATTAATTGGCACCACAGCACAGCGAACAA
Source organism: Ginglymostoma cirratum (assembly GCA_024137785.1). NCBI lineage: Eukaryota > Metazoa > Chordata > Chondrichthyes > Orectolobiformes > Ginglymostomatidae > Ginglymostoma > Ginglymostoma cirratum. Next base: position 1,993,958 of record JAHRHZ010000089.1, on the reverse strand, counting down.
GCACTGTAATCGCTGAGGAACGCATGCTTTGAACTGAATGTTAAGCCATTCAGCTGTCTTTGTGGATGACAAATAATAAGTGCTAGCCTGACATTGGAGCTGATGTTCTCAGAAGGATGTTTCTAATCAGTAGGAAACTTGTGATGTTTTTTTGAATTGACCTACCTCTTTTTTTTTTTTTTTTTTGCAATTTATTTAAAAATTTTAAGCTTTTCCTTGTCCCCACACTGCAATGGGTTGGCTAAATAACATCAGCTGGTATCATGAGCCATGCGGACCAGGATGTGCAAGGTGTAATGCCCTTACGGTGTCTTAAATCAGCCACACTCGAGGGACAGAACAATTTCGGATGTCCCAGGGTCTGCAAAATATATCATGACTACTGCTGGAAAGAGTGCAGTTTGGCGGATGGGTGTTGGGTGAGGACATGATTGAGCTTTAGCAATGGCCTTTTGATACTTTTGCTCCCATTCAACATGCAAAGAATAGACCTTTCGTGTAGCAAATGACTGTTAGCATCTGTAGAATTACAACACAGCAACACTAATTGATGTGACTTTTTTAAAAAAGTGGCATGTAGCCCCTCTCTCCATCACCTCAACACTTTTGTACCTTTAGTCCTGACCCTGTAATTTTTCAATCTGCCCAACAACACTTTGAATTTATATAGCACCCTAAATATGCTTCAATGTCAAGAATTGGTGAGATGTCCTTGCCTGGAGCGAGTCAACACCTTCACGAAAAGAGTATTAGAACATAAGAGGTGAGGAATTTTAGAATGTAAATGTTAATATATTGCAGTACATAACTATAGCTGATAGACAATTCATTCTGCTTTAGCTCTGCATTAACTTGGAAGTATACAGCTGAACAAACTTTGTTAAATCCCAAGTCCATGTTTTAAAATAAATGGGAAAAGGTCACTGCTAGTTCTGAGGTGAAGATGCTAAGCATGTTTCACAAGGGGTTTCTGTGACTCTCTTGTGATTTATATTTCATCCATAAAAACAAGTTAAGCAAATCTTCTCTACACTATGTAACAGGCCAAACAAAATAATAATTTAACAGAGCCTAAAATATCTTGCATATTTTGTTTTAATGCCTCTGAATCTGAAACATTTGAAATGGAGTAACCTTTCAGATTTTACTTGTCGCTTGTTTTTTTTTCTCTGTGGGAAGAATAAGTAACATGCTGCTACTCGGAAGGACATTCTCGAACTGCCTGCATCCACCCAGTCCATTCATGTTGGTTTATATTGGCATTTGCCTGAGATGGGTAATGGGAGTGGAATGTGGACTACAAATTTCAAGACTGCAAGAAGTGCAGTACACAATGCTTTGAACAAAGACTCCTCCCAGGAACCGGGTGTGCCGTTTAGTTCTTGTTTATATGGTGTAGTCATTCTAATGAATCATATTCTTTAAGCCCAGTGGCCCTTATGGCACAGTGATAGTATCCCTACCTCTGAGTGAGAAGGTTGAGGTTCAAACCCCATCTGCTCCCTGTTAGGACCCATCTGGTCAGGTTGATTAAAAATATCTACACTTCAAGCTCCCCTTATTTCGACAGATTACCGATGGATCAAATCAATTTTCATGGCGCAGTGTTGAATCATTTTACATAGCATACTCAACTGTGCAGACTAACAACAGAAGACAGCAACTTGATTGTCTCATGCATGTTCTGGAAGAGTTTAAGAGAAGGATGTTTTCACGGTTTTGACAAGTCAGTTTTTTTTACATAGCAGGAAGAAGAATTTCAAGAATTCCAAATTTATTTCAACATAGTTATTATCCATGCAAACTTATTTTTTCCCCATTCTATGTTGCCAATCTTCATAGGGCAGCAGCAATGTGAAAAGCAAGCTCATCAGTAGAGGATTTGTTTCTCAGTGTGTTTCTTCTCTCCTGATCAGAAATTTACTAAGTGAGCCACCAGAAGAGCTCATTAATGTCACCACCTGCAGCCATACAACTCTTTGGGATAGCTGTGCTCTGTCAATTCTGGCCTCTTGACCATCTCCAGTATTCATTTCTCTACCGCTGGTGGCCTTGCCTTCTGCTATGTTAGTGCTAACCTAGGTAATTCTCTCCCTTAATCTCCCCTTTTTCAGATGCTTCTTAGAACCTATCTATTTAACTAAACTTTCAGTCACCTTTCTATGATATTTCTTTGTGTGACATGCCTTGGTATATTTTACTATGTCAAGGGGACTGTGGGGTAACTGCAAAATAATGGTGGCGTTTGTTTACTGCCATGATGATTCCATCGTGTGATCAGATGCAAAGATGAATAGGATGGGCATTAATCTTTGCAGCCAACTGGACCTGAAGGACTATACTATTCAAGAAGGGATGTGCTTTTGGCAGCAGAGCGTATTGACCTAATAATGCAAGCAGGCATCTTCTTCGTGAGTTTGTGCAGCACCTTGGTCTCTCGATTTACTGTTTGGTTGGAAAGCCGCATATTTTTCAAGGCGCGTGCTTGTTACAGATGTTTAGAAGACAAAATAAACTTGGGGACTGCTGTCCAGGAGAGCACAATAACCATGGATTGGTATCCCAGTTCCAGAGGGCAGAAACCCCATGCTTGTTGGACACAAAGCGAGGTTCCCTGTAGTTCGTAGGCCAGCCCTTTTGTGTTTTTCCCAGATCAGGGAAATGTGTCACTGGTTGAAAGTCACAAATTTACAAAATCAATTTCTAAAACTTTGTTTCTACCAGTTGGATTTTGCCTGCTAATTGATCCTAATACAGCAATGCAATACTTTCGTTTTTTTCAGGTATATTTAATTATGTAAGTCTTGTTCTGTGACTGAAGTGATGGCATTTGGAACATTTTGTAAAAGGAGGATCCCACCTCTTTAATAATAGCCTGAATGATGAATATCTTCTTTTGAATCAGCCCTGTATATTTCGCCCTTAATGTGGAACCTTTGAACTCCCACTATAATTACTTGTACCATGCGTCTGTAATGAACAAACATCTGGTACTTATTGCAAGTCATTCAGTCGCATCTTGATAAATGCAGAACTTGTTTGCTCAGATCTGGTACTTTGATCAGAGTGCACTGTATGAACAAATGCCCAAAAATGAGCAATTTGCAATCTCAATACAGTCCCTTATTTAATTTACCAAATTGATTTGTAAAATGAAGCAGTGTGCTGGCAATAAATTCTGTCTTGCATGATGAAAGCTTTAATATTTGGGATAGGGATGAAACTTTTTGCAGCAAGTTCTCCAAAGCTGTAAATAGTATTCTACCCCACCTTTTATGTTGCATATTATCCCCAGGTAGAAGTAGTTCAGTGACATTTAAAGGCTCCCAGTGCTATGGAATGCACTGCCTGTATTTTGTGGGCTGATTTCACAACTTATGCAGTAGACAAATCGCTTGCAGCTTTCTTCCCAAGGGGGTTTCTGAGTGGCTGAGGAAGATCCATACAGGCCAGTTATGGGAAAAACTCCATGGTTTGTGTGAATGAACTGTGTAGTCATGTTTTTCCACTGATGTTGCTGCCCAGAATGTGAATCTGGGTTCTGGGTTACTGGCCAATGACATTACCACTGCACCACCACCTCCGGTAATGTTGGATTAGGCATATCAAAATGAAGAAATACTCCTTGATTTTTTTTTTGATTTATTATTGTCCCGTGTACCTAGGTACAGTGAAAAGTTTTGTTTTGTGTGCAATACAGGCAGATCATACCATACAAAGTGCATTAGGGTAATAGAACAGAGCGAGGAATACAATGTTATAGCTACAGAGACCGAGATCAACGTTGAATTTGAAATTTGAGAGGTCCATTCAAGAGTCTAATAACAGCAGGGAAGAAGCTGTTCTTGAATCTGTTGGTATGTGTGTTTAAGCTTTTGTATCTTCTGCCCGATGGAAGAGACTAAAACCGGGGTGGGAGGGGTGTTTCATGATGTTGACTACCTTTTCTGAGGCAGTGAGAAGTGTAGATGGAGTCAGTGGATGGAAGGTTGGCTTGTGTGATGGTCTGGGCTGTGTTCATGAGTATCTGTAGTTTCTTATGGTCCTGGGCAGAGCAGTTGCTGTACCAAGACATGATGTATCCTGATAGAATGCTTTCTGTAGTGCATCTATAAAAATTGTTAAGAGCCTTTATGGACATGGTGAATTTCCTTAGCCTCCTGAGGAAGGAGAGGTGTTGTTATGCTTTCTTGATGCGCTTTGTTTACTAAACGTGATAGTGATGTAGTAACAGAACAAACTGGAATACAAGTATCTTCAATGTACGGGATACTGGATAAACACATTTCTATTCATGCAACAAATATAGTGAACAGCATTCAAATCCTTAATAAACAGGAATTTGCACGGAGTGAAGGAGCTGCAGTGAGTTCGCCCATTGTCTTTTAGCACTGGCGTCTATGTGGAGCTGTACTTTAGAAAGACATAGCAACTATAAGCAGGAGTAGGTCATTCAGCCCTTTGAGCCTAGTCTGCCATGCAGTATCGTCATGGTTAATCCTCTTTCTCAATGCCATCTTCCTGCTTTCTTTCCATACTTCTTGATGCCTTTAAAATTTAAAAATTTGTCAGTCTTTTTCTTGAATGTATTAAATGACTTGGCCTCCACAGCCTTCTGTGGTAGAGAATTCCACAGGTGCCTTTTGAGTGAAGAAAGTTTTCCTTATCTAAATGGTCTGTGGTTTTGAAGCTTGTGATTTCCGCTGGTGCCAGTTAAAAGAATCCTGTTTCTTCCCAAGGCACTCTGAACTAAATGTGGATAGAGAACCATTTTTGAACCACTGTATAAATGTTTTCTTGTTATGCAATTTCTGAAGTACCAAAATGAAATACATCTGGTCAGCTTAGCCTAGCTTCCATTGGGTATTGATCCATAGCACAGAACCATGCAGTGAGCAGTGTGAATGAGTTAGAGGTAGGGATTTGACTGAATTAGTGAGGGAAAAGTCAGCTAGGTCTTCCATTCCTGGTTTCTATCCAAGGAATCCTGCTGGAAATACAAATGAAAATGCTGGCCTAAGTGCAGGATCAGGATCCCTGGTGACCAAGTACTGAATTGGCTCAGACAAGAATAATAGCCACTTGCACGCGATACTAAAGGATTCTGACGTTTGCAGATCAGTCCTTTAACTATAATTGGGCTTCTTCAGTAGAGGAAAAGTAAAACATTGGTGTAAAAAAACAATATTAAGTGACATGAACAGTGTGGAAAATAGGAAAGTCACACTAGCAGAGGAAGGCACTGTTTCTTAAAGAGGCTGTGTATAGATTTACCTTGCATCAAAACAACGACAAACCTAACTATCATAGCTGCAAAATGTGGAAGTAGCATCCAGACTTCAGGACTTGTGTGTTCACGGTGAAATCATTGATTTTGTGAAAAATGAAATGGTGATTTGTGTCTGGTGCTGTAAAGGTTAAAAGAGCAAGCATTCTCCATTTGAAATTTCTTATATAGAACTGAAAGTTTGGAATATCCATTGGTGCCAACTAAAAGAATCCTGTTTCTTCTCAAACACTCTAAACTAAACTTGGATGGAGAACCGTTTATCTAAAGTCAACTGCTTTATCTGCCTGTCCAGATGTAGTGTTGAGCCTTTGTTCTGACTCTTGGTTTAGGAAGGAAGTTTAAAAATAGATATATCTTCTAATTGCTTGGTGACTCATAAAGATGAGTAACATTGCTGAAGTAACTTGTACTGGTTAAGAATTACCATAACTATGATTAATATTGCCTGTTTACAGAGAATCTAAAATTGCTACCATAACTAAGTGAATTTCATTTTCCTGCTCAACTTGAATATCCGTGCTAGGGTGGGGCAGAGGTAAGGAAGAATTTGGGATTGTTCCATGAGTTCCACTTGTATGCTTTGCTGCTGGTGAATTTAATCAAAAACTATACAAATCTGAAATGAACCCACAAATTGTAAAGGCATATGTGGAGGAAAAACAGACATTTATTTGTAAATAAATGACTTTTGATAGCACAGTTTCCTTTTGTGTGAATTTCAGGATAATTTGCTTGAAATTGGGCTGCTGATGACCTAGATCCACCTTTTTAGATTTTTTTGTCTTTTTTTTTTGTGTTCAAGAGTACAATAAACTGAGTTATGTGGGTCTTGCTAGTTGGGTCAGCATTTGTTGATCAGCCCTAATTACCCTTGAAGTGAGCTGCCATCTTGAACCACTGCAGTCTTTGTGGTGTAGGGACAGTACTGTTTGGAAGAAGCTTTCAGGATTTTAACCTAACGTTAATGAAGGAACAACAATGTAGTTCCAAGGACCGATGTCTGATTTGCAAGTGCTTCCTCACACTTGCTGCCCTTGTCCTTCCAGTTGGTACAGGCTACAGATTTGGGAGAGTCCCTGCTGAGTTGCGACAGTGTATCTTGTAGATGATACACACTGCTGCCAATGTGTGCTGGTGGTGGAGGGAGTGACTGCTTAAGATAGTGGATAGGCTGCCAATCCACTGTTAGATGTGAATGACTCAAATACTGAAATATTTCAGATATTACAAAGAGGAGTCTAAGATAGAACTTCACTATATACTGAGGAAAAAATAAGAGGCTGCTGAATTTTAAACATTGCAAATTCCTTCTGTCACTGGCTCTGCATTCCAATCCATCATTTGCCTTCTCTATCATCACTGTCAAGATTGCTTGAGAGCAGTGACCTTGCAAATTCTAGCAAGAAGCCCTTGCAATAAAGGAAAAAATCAGAGATTCTGAGAACAGAAATTCAAGACATTCACACACTCTAATTATAACCCTGTGTAGTCAAGATCTCTACAAGAAACTGGTCCACCTGCTTTATTTCTTGTTCATGCCCCTTTATGTCTAATAAAGAGTATGTTTTGGACACCTTTTCAACAGGTTTTCTCACTTTACATCTGCAGTAGCCTTTTTAAAAACAGAAGTAAATTTTTGACTGCCATCCCAATCTTTTTCACTTCTCGTCGTAGAATTAAACTTTGTGTCGAATGCAGGAAATCCAGTGTGGGGAAATCCGTATTCATTAAGATAGAAGACAGTGCTGAGGATTTTATTTTTTCATTTGGCACAGAGCAATCCAAGTTTTCAAACAATTTGGATTAATTGAAAGTATTTGGGAGTTGGATACTTGTACTTTCTGTTGATATAATATATAGGAATTTTTTTGTCACGGACATTACATTCAAATTTTCACTTCAGAGGCTTCCATCATGATTCAGTAAAGGAAATGAGTAACTGCCCATACCAGAAGGTGCCAGATTCAACTCCAACTTTAAGATGGGTTCCCTAACATCTCAATGCTACTTACACCCATCAAGGTGACAGGCTCCCAGCTCCATCAATGCTGAAAGTACTTGACGGAAATATTCAGAATGAAACTATTCTGAACCTGTACCACACTAAAATAGATTAATCAAGCTGCAAATAAACAATAAACTTTTTGTTCAACAAAACTACTGACTTAAGTTAATTTTTTAGCATCATTATGTTAGAAAGTCTGGTGTCTAGCTTTCATGCCTTGGATCATGGTTTTGTCACGCCTACATATTTCTTTAACCTGTAAGTTTGCGCCCTTTCATCATGGTTCAGTTCTCCCAATGTAAAGTAGAATTTCTGGCCCTCCAAGTGCCATATCCCAGGTGTTTTCCTGTAGATACCACCGCAAGTAGTGAATTTTTTTTTCTCTGCTTCCCACCAGATGTCAGATGAGTTTTGTGCAGAGTAGTTTTAATTTCCTTTGTCCTTCCTCAATCCTCAAACTATCTCAAATGTTATTTGCCCTCACGCACCACTCACTCACTATTAACATCCTTGAACCAGCTTACTGAAATGATATAGAACCGGAGATAATCGGGCTCTCTTTTGAGAAGGATTGAGATCTAGCCTTCAGCCTCCAATGTACCCCAATCCCAAAACTTGAGCATCCTACAACTGCCTACAGCTGAGCCAGGATCCTGCAGGATCCCGATTGGCGGATGGAAATGATCAATGATACTGTTAGAGCAGAGAGCTTTGTGTTTCTGTCTCTGTCTCTCTGTGTCTGTCTCGCTCTGTATGTGTGTCTCTCTATCTGTCTCTTCCTCCCCCCAATATCTAGTCATTTATCACGTCTGTGATTGTGAGATCTTGCTGTGCTCAGTTTGGTTACTGTGCTTGCCTGTGATGCACTGTGACCAGAGTTCAAGAGTACTTCTTTATCTATAAATTGTTCTGCCGTGCTAAAGAGGCTGTATGAACTCAAATTCTTTGTCTTTTGCTGCCACCTCTTTACCAGTCCAATTGACCTAATTCCAGTTTCAAAGGCTCACTTGCTGCACCCAGCTCTGTTCCCTGTTTTGCCTGCACTGAACTCTGCAATTCTGTGTCATTGAACTGAATGCTATCAAAGCTAAATTCCTAGCTAATTGGTAGGGGAGCTGACAAAGATAAGTCAACAAGGAAGGAGGGGCACGTGCCAGTCGTTGTGACAAGAAGTTAGAAGTGATGGCAGTGCAGGGAGCATGGTGGTAGACGGGATGACAGGGGGGAAATGCTGAAAGTGATGGTAATTGGAAGGTGGACCTGGATTGAGAAGTGCAAGTTCATGGGGCAAGCTGAGCTCTCAAAGTCTAGGCCAGAAACTGTAAGGGACCCAAGAGATAGTGAGAAAAGAGATATGTTTGAGGCTGGTATTGTGGATAAGGGGAGCAAGCCAAATAGTCAAGGCAGGGAAGAGCACAGCAGAGAATGAGGTGAAACTATGTGTAACTGAGATGGGGGAGATACTAAACAAATATTTTGCGTACTGTGGAGAAGGACGTGGAAGCTAGGGAACCTGGGAAGATAAATAGTGATGCCTTGAAAAGTGTCCAAATCATAGAAGAGGAGGTGCTGGAGATCTTAAAACACAAATCCTCGGGACCTGAACAGGTGTATCCCCAGAACTTAGATTCCCACAGAGAAAGAGATTGCTGGGCCCCTTGCTGAGATATTTGCATCATCTACAGCTAATGTGGTGCCATTATTTAAGAAAGGTGTAAGGAAAAGTCAGGGAACTATAGAGCAGTGAGCCTGACGTCAGCAGTGTGTAAGTTGTTGGAGGAGATTCCGAGGGACAGGATTTACATGCATTTGGAAAGGCAAGAACTGATCAGGGATAGTCAACATGGCTTTGTGTGTGGGAACTCGTGTCTCACTAACTTGATTGAGTTTTTTTTTTTTGAAGAGGTGACAAAGACAATTGATGAAGGCAGAGTGGTAGACGTTGTTGATATGAAATACAGCAGGGCATTGGCCAATGTTCCACATGGTAGAATGGTTGGTACGGTTCGCTCACGTGGAATCCGGGGGAGCCGGTCAGTTGGTTACAAAATTGGCTTGAAAGTAGGAGATGGAGGGTAGTGGGTAGAGGGTTGTTTTTCGGACTGGAGGCCTGTGACTAGCAGTTTGTCGCAAGGATTGGTGCTGGGTCCACTGCTTTTCGTCATTTATATAAATGATTTAGTGTGAGTAAAGGTGTAGTTAGTAAGTTTGCAGGTGACACTAAAAATGGAGGTGTAATGGATAGTGAAGAAGGTTACCTCCGAGTACAATGGGACCTTGATCAGATGGGCCAATGGGCCAAGGAGTGGCAGATGGAGTTTAATTTAGATAAATGTGAGGTGCTGCATTTTGGAAAGGCAAATCAGGGCAGGACTTATACACTTAATGGTAATGTCCTGGGGAGTGTCACTGAACAAAGAGACCTGGGGTGTAGGTGCATAATTCCTTGAAAGTGGAGTTGCAAGTGGATAGAGTAGTGAAGAAGGCGTTTGGTACGCTTGTCTTTATTGGTCAGTGCATTGAGTATAGGAGTTGGAAGGGTCATGTTGCGGCTGTACAGGACATTGGTGAGGCCACTTTTGGAATACTGCGTTCAATTCTGGTCTCCCTGCTGTAGGAAGGATGTTATTAAACTTGAGGGTTCAGAAAAGATTTACAAGGTTGTTGCCAGGATTGGGGGTTTGAACTATAGGGAGAGGCTGAATAGGCTGGAACTATTTTCTCTGGAGTGTCGGAGGCTGAGGGGTGCCCTTATAGAGGTTTATAAAATCATGAGGGGCATGGATAGGACGAATGGACAGGTCTTTTTCCCAGAATAGGGGATTCCAAAACTGGAGGGCATAGGTTTAAGGTGAGAGGGGAAAAGATTTAAAAGGGACCGGAGGGGCAACTTTTTCACATAGAGGGTGGTGCATGTATGGAGTAAGCTGCCAGAGGAAATGGTGGAGGCTGGTACAATTACAACATTTAAAAGGCATCTGGATGGGTATATGAATAGGAAGGGTTTGGAGGGATAGGGGCCAAATGCTGGCAAATCGGAATAGATTAATTTGGGATAGCTGGTTGGCATGGACAAGTATCCATGCTCGATAACTGTTTTACTCTGACACTCAACAAGTCCCACTCTCCCATCTTCCATGGACTTTGTGACGTACACTGGCTCCCAGTCCCTATTTCAAAATTCCTGTTCCAAGTACATTTCCAAGGTCAGATGATGAGTAGCGTGAATTGGAACTTAGAGAGAGTGGTGTTTCCATTATTTGCTCCCGTGTCCTTCTCGAGGGTAGCGGTTATCGGTTTGGAAGGTGCTGTCTAAAGAGCCTTGATGAATTTCTCCAGTACACTTTGTAGATGGTACACGCTGCTGCTACTGAGCACTGGTGGATGGAGTGAATGTGGTGTCAATCAAATGAGCTGCTTTGTTCTGGACGGAAGCTTCTTGAGTGTTGTTGAAGTTGCATCATCCAAGTGGGAAGTATTCCAACACATTCCTGACTTGTACCTTGTAGATGGGGTGAGGCTATGGGGAGTCAGGAGATGTGTTAAGTACTGCAGGATTCCTAGCTTCTGACTTGCTCTTGTAGCCGCAGTATTGATATGGCTAGTCCAGTTCAGTTTCTTGGCAATGGTAACACCTGTGATGATGTTAGGGGGGATTCAGCAATGGTAATGTTGCTGAATGTCAAAGGATGGTATTTAGATTCTCTCTTGTTGGAGTTGGTCATTGCCTGGCACTTGTGTGGTGTGAAAGTCATCCAGGCCACTTGTCATCCTAAGCCTGGATATTGTCCGGGTCTTGCTGCATTTGGTTCGGAACTGCTTCAGCGTCTAATGTTCAGTGTTGCAAATGGAACTGAACATTGTGTGAACATCCCCATTTCTGAACTTATGATGAAGGAGGGTCATTAATGAAGCAGCTGAAGATGGTTGGGCCTAGGACACTCCCCTGAGGAATTCCTGCAGAGATGTCCTGGAGCTGTGACGTGTTCAAATCCCTTCGCGGTCTTGCCTATTCCTATTTCTACCTCCTTCAGCTCTATAATCCTCAGATCTCTGTATTCCTTCAACTCTGGCCTGTTTTACATCCCCAGTTATCTTCGTCCTGCCATTGGTGTTTGTGCCTTCAGCTGCCAAAGCCTTAGACTCGGGAATTATCTCCCTAAACATCCCTGCCTCTGTCTCTCTCTTCTTTGAACCAGCATTTAGGCATCTTTGCTAATAGCTCATGTTTATGTCCCTCAATGTCAAATATTGTTCGACTGTGTTCCTGTGAAGCTCCCTGGGATGTTTTACTTTGTAAAGGATGCTCTACTGATTAAGGTTGTTGTTAGATGTTTCCCTTTTCAACAGCAAAGATTCCATTTTCAGAAAGAAAGCCTATTTAAGAAAGTTCATTTGAATTACCTTTGCTAACAAGCTAGCTGTAAGCACTGGGATCCTAACTTTGTTTATTATCGCAGCCGTATACACATAGTGCTTTTAAAGTTGTAACATTATTTCTCCGTTCTCAGTTGCTATGGGACAAATTGCTGAAAAACAGGGTTTTACTCACCATTGTTGTTGACCTTGTGTGGCTTAAATTGTCTGAGTAGTACGACAAAAGAAATCCCATCAGAAAAGTAAGAACATCTGCAGGAAAAGAACTGAAATCTAGGCTTTTCAGTTTTTTTTAGAAAGGTTTTTATATTCCATCCCTTTTCTCCTCTCATCCTGTCTCTGTTAGAAATAGTACCCTGTGAAGTCTTGTCGTCCTTCTCTCCTGCTTTCCCATCCTCCTTTCACAAATACATTAACCCTTACTTGGATGTGATTCCCTAGGTATGGGCAACGACCAATTCTTTGTCTGTCTCTGTCTCTGTCTCATTAGTTCATTGTTGCTACTGCAGTCCTCCCTTGATCTGGGAGCTGAAACTTAGGTTCCTGCTTAAGTCAGGCGTAAATCCTTTTGATGTGTAAACCCGGAGTCATGTTCATAGGACATTGTTTATTTTAGAATAGTATTTTGCAAGGTGGCCCAGTCAAAGAAGATCCCACAGGTAAGCTGTCAGTATTTATCGGAAGGCTTCAGAAGGGTAGGAGTGCTACTTCAGCTTTAACAAAGTTATCCAGGACTGCTGCACCAGATTCAGTTTTCATGGGACATACCTTCTTCTTACTCAGATCCTGGCCAGCTCACCCAGCCTTGCAGTGACTCAAGAGTTGACAGGCTGCTTCAGGACATTTGTTTCGGGTCAAATGCCAGTGTGGTGCTGCCCTCAGTCTGGGCAGGAGACCTGATCCATTTTATCAGGTGGTTAGTGGATACTCTCTGGTTGCCCAAATCTGTACTGAGAGAAAAAAACAACTAACCCCTTGAGTGTTAAATGGATCCAAGCCAAATAGTGGCGGATGGACCAAGACTCGATCTTTTTCCTTGATCATAGGTTTATTCACAGAATGCACCCTGACAGACCTTTGCCTCCTAATGTCTCCTGGACCTATCTACCTAACAGTGCTGTGGGTGTACCGATACCACATGGACTGCAGCAGTTCAAAAAGGCACCTCTCCACCACCTTTTAGGGCAGTTAAGGATGGGTTTAAATGCTGGCGCCTCTAACAATGTCCATATCCTGTGAACAAATAAAGAAAGTACCATCCCAGTGTCCCAACTGACTGTCTCTATGTGATCTCAATCCTTACTCACACAATGCCTCTCACCTCTGTACCTTTACAGAGCCCATTAATATTGGATGTCTGTTTTTCCATTCAACCCTGAAGGGTATCTCTATTGACCCCAATGCTAGCCTCCAGTAACATTCACATGTACTTTCTAGTGTTGGGTATAATAATAGCTCGGATGGCTTGTTTGTGATGCAGAGTGGTGCTAATGGTGTGTGGGTTCAATTCCTACTCCAGCTGAGATTTCCACAAAGGACTCTTTCTCAACTTCTCCCCTTGTCGAAGTGACTCTCCGGTTAAACCACCTACCAATGGTGTCTCTCTGTAATGAAAGAGCAGTCCTGTGGTCCAGTAGGTGACTTTACCTTTCCTTTATTTAATAGTAGCCAGGAGCAGGGTAGCTTGATTTGGTTCTTCCAAGGCCTGGGAGTGCTGACCCTAGTTCAAGGTGATCTTACTGCTGCCCTGGTTTGAGGAGAGTTCATCAACTTTGCCCAAGGTGGGGAGAACTATGACAGCAAGGGTTAGGGATATAATCCGTGTTAGAGTGGGGCGAGGGGCACAAAGAAACGGTAGCCGTTGCTGCCTCTGAGCTCATGAGAAGGGGCAAGCCCTTCTCTCCTGTCCATTTATCCCTCAGGCCGTTGCAGAAATAGTGCTCACTTTTTTTTCCAGTCACCCCAGCTCTACTATGAACTAATGGTGCCTGAATCAAATCAAATCTCACTTCCTTTCTCTCTCACTGTCTCCCCAACTATCAGCATACTACAAAATCTCATCTAAGCATGTAACAGTTACAAAGATCTAATGGACACAAGTGCCTTGAAGAGTAGTCATTGATTGTGATGAATTATTCTAAAAGGTGATAACTAGAAAAATATATCAGCTACTTTAGTTACAATAGCCTTTTCTTCCCCCTGACTTTTTGGAAGTAAACCTGATGATATATTGCAAGGTTTGAGCCGTTAATTCCATTGAGTAGTTCTGATGGTTTAAGAAACTGTAAGAGCAGTAAAACCTGAACAGCAGGAGATACGAGAGATTGAATTAGTGCCTGAAGGCTGCTGCAAGCTAATGGTTTCTTTACAATCTGTGATACCTAATTGATGCTTTGTTTCTGCAGGATAGCAGGCATGTTGAGTGCGCTGAAGGTGATATGGCTGCAATAGCAGCAAGTGATATTGGACGTGACTGCTAGAACCATACAAACTTTGATTTCCCTTTCCCATCAGGAGAAGATAAATGTTGCACCGCACTGTCACTTCATACTGAGTGGCTCCCCAGTTATCACCATCACAGTTGTCAGCAGTCCTCCAGTTAAGGTCAAGCCTTTGGTTAGAGGGTCCTGGCATAATAATTTGAGGATAGTCTCCAGTACCAGTCCGTGGGCTTGGACACGGTCAGCCAACCACTTGGGTGTTCAGAATCTGGATTCTCTCCTCATAAGGCTGAGGAACAGAATGTCAGCAGCCCGCCATCCATCTGGACCTTTGATGCCCTACTGTGGCCTGCTTTCCTTCTAGAATGGGAGAGAGTCCAATATTAAGTGAGGTGGAAGTGGGTGACACGTTACATTCCCCTCATTCCCAATAGAGAATGTAGCTAATGGGGTGAACTTGGTAAGATGTAGTGCGAAAGCTTGCTACGTCTCATCGAGAAATTCTCCATGAAACTCAACGAAACTGATAAAACCAAAAAAAAATTGTAAGATTCAGCCCGTTATTCAACTGTTTTAAAGTTCTTTCAGGACGTGTTAGTGGCTTGGAAATCGGAGTCTGCTTTTCCTGATTACAAGACTTGAAATCAAGTTGGAGAATGTATTGAGTGTGCGGAAAGTGAACTCGAGCACAAAGAAAAGGTGAACTGAAATAGTCAACACATGGTTTTACAATACATATCAGTGAATTAGTAAATATTCTATACATTTGAGATTTTAAAAAAAAAAAAAAAGAACTTGCACTTGTATGAGACCTTCCATGGTCTGGGGAGATCCCATTGATCGTTACACTCTTAAGTACTTTTGAAGTATACTCACTTTTATAATATCATAAACCATAGGAGCAGAAGTTGGCTGTTCAGCCCATTGAGTCTGTTCTGCCATTCACTGAGATCATGGCTGAATGTAGATGATGGCGTTCCCATGTATTTGCTGCCCTTCTAGGTGGTGATGGTCACGGGTGTGAAAGGTGCTGCCGAAGGGGCCTTGATATATACTGCTTTCGTGCATTTGTGTTTGGTCCCCACTTAATGCTGTGTGTCGGTGGTCGAGGGAATGAATATTTAAGGTGGCAAATGGGGGCCAATCAAATGGACTAATTTGCCCTGGATGGCATTGAGCTTTCCGAGTGTTGTTGGAGTTGTCTTTATCCAGGCAAATGGAAAATATTCCATCGTACTCCTGACATTTATGCTTGTGTGGTAAACAGTCTCTGGGGAGATCTGGAGGTGAGTTAAACACCACGGAATTCCCAGCCCCTGACCTGCTGTTCTAGCCATAGTATTTGTCGGGCATTTGTTTGATCAATAGTAATCCCATGATGTTGATAGGTGATTAAGGAAACACATTTAATATCAAAAGAATGTGTTGCTAATCTGTTGTTAATTTTTGGATAAATATTAGCCAGGATATTGAGGTGAATTCTCCTGCTCTTCAAATGTTGCCCACCTGAGCTTCCATTTACTGTCTTTTCCAAAAAAAAGGCTACTTGTATTGTATTTCATAAATCCAATAAAATTTCAACTTGGCTGGTGTCCTGCATCATAGACCTTGATGTTTTAACCAGATAAAAGGTAAAGTTACCATAGTCCTAACAGTACTCATGAGAGAGAAGTGACTGGTGATTGTTTAATCCAAGGGTCACCACGCCTCAGGCAAGGGGAGAGGTTGAGAAGGAGAAGGAGGGTCCTTCAAGGTAACCTCAGCTGGTTGTGGAAATTTAAGGTTCTTGAGTAGATTTGTCACTCAGATTGTGGATGCTGTGGTTGGTTGGCTTGCCGAGCTGGTTCGTTAATTCGCAGACGTTTCGTTGCCCTGCTGGGTAACATCATCAGTGCAGCCTCTGATGAAGCGCTGTTGTGTTTTCCCACCTGGTATTTAAACTCTGGGGTCCATTGGATTTGATTACCTCATTTCTGGCTTTCCTTCGCAGTGGTGTATATATAGGGTCTAGTTCTATGTGTTTATTGAAGGCTTTCTTGGTGGAGAACCAGCCCTCTAGGAATTCCCGTGCTTGTCTCTGTTTGGCCTGTCCTAGGATCCTGGTGTTGTCCCAAATAGAACTGGTGGTTTTCCTTATCTGTGTGAATGGAAATGAGTCAGTATTGGTTGTGTCTTTTTGTTGCTAGTTGGTGTTCATGTACCCTTGTGGCCAACTTTCTTCCTGTCTGTCCAATGTAATGTTTGTCGCAGTCCTTGCATGGAATTTTGTACATTACGTTGTTTCAGTCCATAGTGGGTAAGGGGTCTTTGGTTCGCGTTAGCGGTTGATGTGGGTTTGTGTGCTACTCTGATCCCCAATGGTCGTAGGAGCCTTGTGGTCAGTTTGGGTATGTTCTTGATGCACGGTAGTGTGATGAGTGTGACAGAGCCTGCAGTATCTTCCTGTTGTTTTTCGTGTGCTGTTGTTTTTCGTGTGATAGGCACCGTTGGATCCAGTTGTTCGGGTATCCATTGTCCTTAAATTCTTGGTGGAGGTACTCTTCTTTTTGGCGTAGTTTTGGGTTGCTACAGTGTGTTGTCGCTAGTTTAAATCGTGTTTTCACACAATTTTTTTTGTGGGTGCTGGGGTGGTTACTGTTGCAATTCAGTACTTGGTCAGTGTGATGGGGTTTTTCCTTTTTCTGAAGAAGGGTCTAGGCCCGAAACGTCAGCCTTCCTGCTCCTCTGATGCTGCTTGGCCTGCTGTGTTCATCCAGCTCTACACCTTGTTATCTCACTTGGTCAGTGTGTGTGGCTTTTCTGTGTACCTTCGTCAGGAATTCCCTGTCGGCCCTGCGTTCTACCATGACGTCCAGGAATGGGAGCTGTTCACTCTTTTCCTCTTGCCTGGTGAATTTGATGCTGGTGAAAGTGTTGTTTATTAGTTGGCGTGTCTCCTCTAGTTTGGTCCATTTGATGATGACAAAAGTGTTGTCCACATATCAGATCCATAGTTTGGGTTGGCCACAGGATGGTGAAGGTAATGATCAACGATGCACACAACCAGCTCCATAGAGATGACAGAGAAATTACACACTAAAAAACTCTATTCCTAGATGCTACCAACCTAGATTGGACAACAGACTTAGAACGAGCCATTAACATCAGCCAACAGATAACCAGAACCAAGAAAAGACAGATCGACCAAGAAAAACTAGCCAAACTAACCCACCAAAAAGACAACCATAGGTCAGACACTTGGATAAGAAACCTTTCAGACAGGAAACTAACATGCAGAGAAAGCTGTTCTAATACATGGACTCAACTACAACCACAGAGGTGCGAACAGCACAGAATTTCTAGCCACACTGAAGACCAATGACATCAATGAGGAAAGACAACAAGCCATAAGTTGCACAGTGGTCCCAACACTGACCAGAAGGAGCGAACTTGACACACTCAACACATAGAAAGGAAGTCCCTAGAAGGACGGAAAAAAGACAAAAACATCATCCAGTGGACAAAAGGCACATGACAGTAATACTAAACAAACGGGACTACCTCACTCAAGCACAGGTGCTACTCGCGGGCATGAACACATACCAGCAAGTGCAAATAGATCCGACACCGCAATGGGTAATAAAATAATCTCCACACTAAAGAGACTGAAACAGACCAGACAAATCAACAAAACAGACTACCTAAAAATGAAACCAGAAGGGACAAATACCCTCCCAATTCTACAGCCTCCAAAGGTTCACAGACCAGAAGTACTCCTCAGACCCATAGTCTCCCTCTCAGGCACACCAACACACCGATTAGCCAAGGAGTTACAATGAAGGCTAAAGCACCTCATCAGCAAGTCACCCCATTCAATCCACTCAGCCCAGGAGTTCCTCAAGTCCCTCAAGGATGCAAGAATAGACGATGACAAGACGATGGTTTCAATTGACGTTACCGCCCTATTCACATTGATTGACATACCACTGGCAAGAGAAACACTAGCAACACTACTGAAAGAACGAGACCCAAGTGACACAGTCTCCACAGCCAACATACTGAAATTACTGGACCTATGCCTAACGACCCACTTTACCTTTAATGGCCAAATCTACAGGACACCCATGGGGTCACCAGTTTCCAGACTAATAGCAGTAGCGGTGATGCAGAGACTCAAAAGTATGGATCTTCCGCAAATCCAACCCAAACTATGGATCCAATATGTGGACAACACTTACATTATCATCAAACAGACCAAACTAGAGGAGACACACCAACTAATAAACAACACTCTCACCGGCATCAACTTCACCGGGGAAGAGGAAAAGAGTGAACAGCTCCCATTCCTGGACGTCATGGTAGAATGCAGGGTCTACAGGGAATTCCTGACGAAGGTACACAGAAAAGCCACATACACTGACCAAGTACTGAATTGCAACAGTAGCCACCCCAGCACCCACAAACAAAATTGTGTGAAAACACGATTTAAACGAGCGATGACACACTGAAGCAACCCAAAACTACGCCAAAAAGAAGAGGAGTACCTCCACCAAGAATTTAAGGACAATGGATACCCAAACAACTGGATCCAATGGTGCCTATCACACGAAAAACAACAGGAAGATACTGCAGGCTCTGTCACACTCATCATACTACCGTGCATCAAGAATATACCCAAACTGACCGCAAGACTCGTACGATCGTTGGGGATCAGAGTAGCACACAAACACAAATCAACCCTACGCCAACCGCTAACGCGAACCAAAGACCCCTTACCCACTATGGACTGAAACAACGTAATGTACAAAATTCCATGCAAGGACTGCGATAAACATTACATTGGACAGACAGGAAGAAAGTTGGCCACAAGGGTACATGAACACCAACTAGCAACAAAAAGACACAACCAATACTGACTCATTTCCATTCACACAGATAAGGAAAGCCACCAGTTCTATTTGGGACAACACCAGGATCCTAGGACAGGCCAAACAGAGACAAGCACGGGAATTCCTAGAGGGCTGGTTCTCCACCAAGAAAGCCTTCAACAAACACATAGAACTAGACCCTATATACATACCTCTGCAAAGGAAAGCCGGAAATGAGGTAATCAAATCCAACAGACGCCAGAGTTTAAATACCAGGTGGGAAAACACAACAGCGCTTCATCAGAGGCTGCACTAATGATGTTACCCAGCAGGGTAATGAAACGTCTGCAAACTAACGAATCAGCTCAGCGAGTGAACCAACCACAGGTTGTGGGAGTCGAACCCACACTGTTGTCATCACACTGCATTGCAAACCAGCTGTCCTGCCAACTGAACTAACCAAATCACAGTCTCTATTTGAGAAAATAATGTTGTTTAGAACAGAATCCACAGAGAGTCTTTGGGAAATAATGTGTGACTAAAACCATGTAGATTTTTAAAGGGCACGGAGGATTAGAAGAGTCTATTTTAATTACTGTAACAAGGAAGAATTATTGGCAGCCAAATTAATTATGTTCTTCACAGTTGTTCATGCACCTAAAAAGTGGTTTTCACCAGAACACAAGGCCTTTTGTTTTATGTTGCAACTTCGTCAGATTATCTAAAATGAGACGATGTTAGCAATCTTGGTTCTTGTGTGACAAACATCTGGTTTGATCATTACAGCAAATTTGGTTGAAACATTCATGGGAATAGAGTATGCTGGAGTGTCCCAGGCACCGTCAAGTAGTACAGACAATACTGTTTATTGTTTATAATTTCACAAATCTAGCCTGAGCAGAAATAGTGTTATGTTTTTCATTTTATTTTTATCTCTCTCTTTGAAGACACCATCTATTGCTGGGGTACAATAATCTACTCTGCTGTCTCCCTCGTGGGATAATTTCATATGCAAGCTTAGTGAGTGTCAGCAAGCTATTCAACATCAGCTGCACCCAACTCTTTTCACCTGCTGCTCACACCAGTCTACTTTCAATCAAATAGCAATCCAAGGTGAGAGCCCTCGCTCTCACTCTCACATCTTATTGGTCATGTTGATGACTTTTACTGGCTGCTATCTCTTTGCAGAGGTGTGTGTGTGCGCGCGCATATTCATCCCATTCTTTCCTTGCAACTCAGTCCTTTGGCCTTCAGACTTTGTTTGGTTGTTTCTTATGTGCATTAATGAGAAGGGCTGGATGCAGTATTCCGGGAGCGACGTGACGAAAGCACCGTACAGCTTTGGCTTAACTGCCTCAGCTTTTGACTTGACTGATTTGACAGTGTAGCTCAGCATTCAATGATGTGACTTGTTCAGGGTTGAGTTTAAAATTGCTCCTATTTCTCTCCCTGCCTTTTCACCTGCACCACTCTATAAAGGAGAGCAAAGTCATGGGGGAGATGTCACAGATTGGCTTGGGATCAGATTAGGTAGGTGAATAAAATGATGATGTAGGAATAGGGTGAACAAATGTGATTAGGTATCTGTTCATATGGAGGGTAATTCTCGAGAAGGACTTATTAGGTGTGCAACACTATTCATTCTGTATGTCTGCTATTTTTCTTCCTGTATGTAAAAACCTTGAATTTATCTGCATTGAATTGCAATTTACTATAATTTTGCCCACACACAAATACTGTCTGGGACCTTCTGTAACCACTTAGATGTTTTATGAGACTACTGATCTCCCAGGCTGTTTGATGTTACCAGCTGGTCTAGCTAACTTGCATTATTCTGAACTCAAGGCATTTTCTAACTCTGAAACAAAGGGGCTGTCTGCGCCAGAATCTGAGAGAGTTCACTATGGATATCACAGCTTAATCTCACTACCCTATGATTTGCTTCTCTTCCTAGTTCCTCAGCCTCCTCATGTTTCTGTCAGGTCAGTTGCTTCACCTGGAACTTAATTAAATGTCTACCAATGACTTCCCAAAAACCAATGTATGACTTTATTTAATATAGGATGTACCTCAGAAAGGAAGAATTACATTAGTCAAGTAAAATCTATTAGGGTTAACTATGTTTCCAAAAGTTTTATTGTAGTTCTCCATTGTCTCAGCCTGAAGTTCAATCCTATTGTTACAACAGATGGCAGTCAATCTTTAGTGGGAAGGAATTTCTATCCATCCCATGCCTGTGAACTAGCTCTAGCTGATTTCCTAGGTTCAGGGTAGTTGTATATTTGAGCAAGTACCAAAATGAGACCATATGACCGTAAGGTTAGGAACTGAGTGAGGCCATTTGACCCATCAAGCCTGCTGTGCCATTCGATCATGGCTAATATGTTTCTCAACCCCATTTTCCTGCTTTCTCCCCATAACTCTTGATTCCCCCTTACTAATCAAGTACCTGCCACTCTGTCTTACAAACACACAATGACTTGGTCTTCACAGCCCTCTGCACAGATTCACCACTCTCAGGCTTGGGTTCTAGTCTCCCCTACTCGTGGAAACACCTTCTCTACATCCACTCTACCCAGGCCTCTCTAATATTCTGTAAGTTTCAGTCAGTTCCTCCCCCCCCCCCCCCAACCCCCATCCCATCCATCAAATACTGACTAAGAGTCCTCAACTGTTCCTCATTAGACAAATCCTTCATCCCTGATATCAATCTTGTAAACCTCCTCTGGCCCCCCTCCAATGCCAGCACATCTTTCCTTAGATACAGGGCGCAAAACTGCTCACAATATTCCAAATGCAGTCAGACCAGAGCCTTATATGGCCTCAGCAGGACATCTCTGCTCTTGTATTCTAGACTTCTTGAAATGAATGCCAACATTGCATTTGCTTTCCTTACCGCCAACTGAACCAGCATGTTAATCTTAGGATCCTGAACCAATATTTCCAAGTCCCTTTGTGCTTCAGATTCCTGAAGCTTTACACCGTTTAGAAACTAGTCTGCGCCTCTTTTCCTGCAAAGTACATAACCTCACACTTTTCCACATTGTATTCCATCTGCCAATTCTTTGCCCACTCTCCCAGCCTCAACATGACCTGTCCCTCCACCTATCTTTGTGTCATCTGCAAACTTAGCAAGAATGCCCTCAATTCCTTCATCCAGATTGTTAATTTAAAATGTGAACAGTTGTGGTGCCAACACAGACCCCTGCAGAACTCCCCTAGTCACCAGCTGCTATCCTGAAAAGACACCTTTATGCCCATATTCTGCCTTCTGCCAGTCAGTCAATTCTCTATTCATACCAGTATCTTGCCCCTAACACCATGGGCTCTTGTCTTATTCAACAGCCTCCTGTGTGGCACTTTGTCAAAGGCCTTTTGGAGATCCAAATAGATCATGTCCACTGGCTCACTTGCTTGTTACCTCCTCAAAGAATTCTAACAGATTTGTCAAGCGAAACTTCCCCTTGACAAAGCCGTGCTGACTCCACCCTATTTTAACCACGCATTTCCAAGTACTCCACAATCTCCTTCTCAATAATGGTCTCTCAAATCTTATCACTGACTGAAGTCAGGCTAACCAGCCTATAGTTTCCTGTCTTTTGCCTCCCTTCCTTCCTTAAACAGAGGTGTTACGTTAGTGATTTTCCAGTCTTCTGGGACCCTCCCTGACTGCCAGTGATTCCTGAAAGATCGCCACCAATGCCTCTACAATTTCCTTTGTTATCTCTTTCCAAACTCTGGGGTGTAGTCCCTCTGGTCTGGGTGATTTATCCACCTTCAGACCTTTCAGCTAGCCCCAGCACCTTCTCCTTAGTGCTTGCCGCTACATTCACCTCTGCCCCCAACTCTCTTGTCGTTCTAGTATGTTGCTGGTGTCTTCCCCTGTGAAAACAGTTCCTCCGCCATTTCTTTGTTCCTTATTACTACTTCTTCACCCTCATTTTCCAGCAGCCCAATCTCCACTCTCACCTGTCTCTTACTGTAGTGATTGTAACAAGGTCAGCCAGGTGGACCTCATAGAATCTGAGTTCTCTGATTGGGCCAGATTAACAGCCCCAATCAGGAGGAGCCCTGGCTAACAGATATAAACAGAAGTGTCAAGGGTTCTGTTCTCTGAGAGCTGGCTCTGAGGGAGCTGGAACAGGGTCGAGGACTCTCCACATGTAAATGGGTGAATCGGTGACGAGATACCGGCCTCTCTCGAGCTATTTCGCTTAGCTTTTTAGATAATTTAAAAACACTCTTGCTGTCTTCTTTTTGTATTGCTAGCTAGGTTACTCTCCAAGTTTACCTTCTCCCCGCTTTATTTTTTTTTTAGTTGTCCTCTGCTGGTTTTTAAAGGCTTCCCAATCCTCTGGCTTCCCACTAATCTTCTTCACGTGTGCTTTTTTTTCTTAAACTTTTATTCTGTCCTGACGTCCCTTGTCAGTTATGATTGCCTCATCCTCTCCTCAGTATGTTTCTTCTCCCTTGGGATGAATTTCTGCTGTGCTTTCCAAATTACCCCAAGAAACCCCAGAAAATCATTTATACTATCCTTTTGGTTACTCATTTCGGATGGCTTGGGGAGGGAAATTGCTGAAGTGCATACACCATTGCAAAACTAACAAGTGATAGATATATTTTACTTCAAGTTTTAAAATTCTTCTTTTAATAATTCTATTGATTTATTGCATTAGTAAAAATGTACCCATAAAATTTAACCACCTTGCCCAGCCATAACAACACTGGGTGCCAAGAACTTGCACGCAGTCTTCCTGTCCAGTTTGGTTAGTGTGCATGTGACTGACAATCCATTGCATCATGTATTCCCATCATTTGTGTGGATTTATTATGTGGTCAATGCTCCAGAAGTGAGATCCAGTGATAGCGAATTGGCCAAGTGATTCACCATGTGATTTTTGCTCCCTTGTCTGACCCACCTAAACCAGTTTATCAGCATAATCTCTGGAAATTTGTCCCAATTATGTTTAAAGCTATCATTTTGGAGATTTTTTTTAAAAACTGATCTTGTTGCTGTTAAATTTTCTCTTTGGTTTTTCCCTTTTGCCAGGGCTAAGAAGTTTAGATATCTTTTTAATTCTCTCTGCAGGAATATTGTTACCTCAGTCCAGTTTAAATGTTGGGCATCCCATCTAAACAGGTTCCCCTTGCTGTATCTCCATACCTTAGGGATTGAAAATCCTTTCTTATCTCACATTAGAAATAGATTAGATGTGACACCTAACGTGTCCAGTGCCTGGCACCAAACAAATCCTGATACCTACATGGTCTTGTACCTCAATTGAGAGCCAAATTCCTCAAACTCCCTCAGTGAGACCTCCATTTTCCTTGTGTCCTACGTCATCGTTTTCTGCATGAACCATTGCATCTCGTGGGTGTTCTGTTCCTTTACAGAATTTCTTACACTCACTGTTCCTTCCTTCACCCTTTGCTCTTTTATTTTCTCCCGCTTGTGCTCCCTGCAACCTCCTTCCCAAACAAAGCAAATGAGATCACTTGAAGGCTAGTGCGGGAAGCTGAACTTTGTGTCCTTTTGATGAGGATTTTACTCAGTGTTGAACTCCTGGCTTGCCCTCAAGTTCTCCCTTCAGTCATTGCCTTAACCAACTGAAGTGACCTTTCTACTGTAATAAAGCCATGTACTTCCCTGGATTATTGCAAACCAAAGCATGACTGTGGTTTTACATTTTTAAAAATGTTCTTCGTCTGTTTGAAAATGGCGCAACTTGTCTGGCACTGCAGTAATCGGCTGACTAAGAAGATCAAAATACAGATGCTTTCATCCAAGGCATAGTGTTGTCTGTGATTGACCTCTTTTGCAGAACACAAACTGGCTACCCAGCAATGGGAGGCTCCCTCATAAAGGGAATGATTTAGGCTGCCATTAGCACAATGGCTCAGTGTTGTGACTGACTTCGAAAGTAGGCATCTCTGTAACGCCAACAAAGAAATCATTTTACATAATTTGTGATGGAACAGTTTATTCCACTTTTGCTGCAATTTTCTTTGAGTGACTAAACAGAAATGTTGTCTTTTATTGGAAATTAATGTTGAAGTGTTGTGATCAAGCTGTAATACCATTTTCATGTGTAGAAAGCAAGGTCCCAGAGGGTTTCGAAAAATGCTCTGTTTCCTGAACTCTGTGGAATGACTTGTTTTGTCCTCAGTTGGTGCTAGAATTCACCTCTTTTCCCAGTATACAGCTTCCCCTTCCCACACTCTGATACCTCATGAAGAGGGCATTTTTTGGCTTTTGCAAGCCGAGGTGAGAAATTGGATGCCGGACATAGCCATCTCAATTCTCTCTTGAATACAATATTTGTGAAGGCATGTGCTTTTGAAACCAGCCTGTCACCTGCTTCTATTTTTACAGTTTAGTTTCAAGACCTTTTCTCATACTCAAGACTATAGATGCTGGAAATCAGCCATGTGGTCCTACACAGTGCCTCCAGGACTTGAATGAATCCCATGTGCCTTGGTGACCAGAACTGAACTTCAACCAGAGGGCCAGACTGACGAGAGCATCGTGGCTTTTTCTGACTTGTATTCCACTGTGCTGGCAATATAGTTGAGCATTCTATTAACTTGGTTAATTTCTAGTCCACACCAACTGGAAATGTTGAATATGAGGGGTTTGTAAGTCTTTTCGATGTCATCCTTGTTTATTTCAGCAACATTCAGGAGGCAGTGCAGCCCATATTTTCTTCCTAAATAATAAAAACATAAAACACTAGAAATACTCAGCAGGTTAGACATCATCTTTGGCAAGAAAAATGGAGTTAATGTTTCATGTCTGTAACGTTCAGAATCATTACACACCTGAAACGTTCACTCTTGTTTGTCCGTCCAAGATGCTTCCAGACCTGCTAGGCATATCTGCCATCTTATATTTTAATTTCAAATTTCTAGTATCTGCCTTAGGACTTAGCAAGTCAGGTCTCTGCTTTCTGAATGCATATTGGGCGTAGGCTTTCTCTTGGTTAGTCCTCCTATTTCACATGAAATTGAAATAAGACTAATGGATCTGGAATTGCCTGTCATTATCATTTGTACAGTGGCCTGTTTCAAGTCTTCTAGCCATAGAGTCATAGTATCACATTGAAAGAAAAAGCATACAATGTGGCAAAGATTAGTGGTAAACCAGAGGGTGGGAAAGTTTTAAAATCCAGCAAAGGATGACCAAAATATTAATAAAAGGGGAGAAAATAAATTGAGGGCAAACTAGCAAGTAATATAAAAACAGACTGCAAGAGCTTCTTTCAACATACGAAAAGGAAGAGAGAGGCTAAAGTGAATGTAGGCGCCTGGGGAGAATGAGGCTGGGGAAATAATAATGGGGAACCAGGAAGTTGCCAAGGAGTTGAACAAATACTTTGCATCAGTCTTCACGGCCAAGGACACTAATAGCATTCCAAGAATTGTAAATAATCAAGGGACTAAAGGGGGAGAGAAATTAAACACAATAATTATCATTAGAGGGCAAGTGCGTGAGAAACTAATGGGACTAAAGGCAGATAAGTCCCTTCACCTGTTGGACTGCATCTGAGAATTGTGCAGGAAGTAGCTACAGAGATAGTGAATACACTAGGAGAAATTTTCCAAGAATCCTTAGATTCTGGAAAAGTTTCAGACGATTGGAAAATTGCCAATGTTATGTACTTATTCAAAAAGGGAGGGAAAAAGAGTCTGTTACAAAGGCTTTACTCGCAGAACCTTTAGAATTTCATAATGTAGTCAAGCAGAATCAGCATGACTTCACAAAGTGGAAATTACACCTGACAAATCTATTAAGAGTTCTTTGAGGATGTAATGGATGGGATAGATGAAGGTGGAACCGTTTGATGTAACAAATTTGGATTTCTAAAAGTTATTTAAAGAACAAAGAAAATTACAGCACAGGAACAGGCCCTTCGACCCTCCAAGCCTGCGCCGATCCAGATCCTCTATTTTAACCTGTCACCTATTTTCCAAGGATCTGTATCCCTTTGCTCCCTGCCCATTCATGTATCTGTCTAGATACATCTTAAATGATGCTATCTTGCCCGCCTCTACCACCTCTGCTGGCAACGCGTTCCAGGCACCCACCACCCTCTGCGTAAAGAACTTTTCATGTATATCTCCCTTAAAACTTTTCCCCTCTCACCTTGAAATCGTGACCCTTAGTAATTGAGTCCCCCACTCTGGGGGAAATGCTTCTTGCTATCCACCCTGTCTATACCTCTCATGATTTTGTATTCGATAAGGTATCTCACGTAAGTCTACTGAATAAGAGCCCATGGTATTGGCCTTCTATCAGCAAGGATAGATGATAGGCTAACTCACAGAAGACAAAGAGATGGATACAGAGGGTGTTTTCAGGATTGCAACCTGTAACTAGTGTCACAGGAATCAGTGCTGGGGCCACAATTATTTACAATATTAATAACTTGGATGACAGAAGTGAATGTACTGTCACCAAGTATATAGATGACATAAAAATGTGTGGAAAGCAAGTAGTGAAAATGACACGCAGAGTCTACAGAGGGATACAGACAAGTGAATGGGCATAAACTTGTCAGGTGCAATATAATGTGAGGTATCTACTTTGGCAGAGATTAGAAGAGCTGCTTATTATTTAAATCTAGAAAGACTGCAGAAAGGTGGATTTGGGAGTCCTTGTGCATGAATCACAAAAGGTTAGCATCCAAGCTCTGGGTAATGGGGAAGGCAAATGGAATGTTGGCCTTTATTTCAGAGGGAATGGAGTATAAAAATAATGAGATTTTGCTAAAACTATAAAAGGCATGAGTCAGACCGCTGCTGGAATAATGTAAATGAAGGAAAGATATACTGGCATTGGAGGCAGCCCAGAGAAGGAACACTAGGCTGATCGTGGATATGAGGGGAGGTTGAGTAGCTTGGGTTTGTACTCATTGGAGTTTAGAAGAATGAAAGGCATCCTTAATGATAGACACAAGATTCTTAGGGGATTAAAACAAAGAACTGCAGGAAACCTGAAACAAAAGTAGAAGTTGCTGAAGGAGCTCAGCATGTCTGGCAGCATCTGGAGAGAAAGCAATGTTCGCGTTTTGAGTCTAGTGACCGTTCTTCAGAAGAAGATCATTTCTGAAGAAGAAAAAAGGTCACTGGATTCGAAACGTTAATTCTGCTTTCTCTCCGCCGGTGCTGCCAGACCTGCTGAGTTTCTCCAGTAACTTCAGTTTAAGATTCTTAAGAGGTTTGACCAGTGTAGATGCAGAAAGGTTGTTTTCCCTTGTGAGAGACTCTAGGACCAGAGGGGAAAATCTTAAACTAATGGATCATCCATTTAAGACAGAAATGAGGAGAAATTTCTTCTGTCAGAGGGAGCTAAATCTGTAGAATTCTTTACTGCAGAGAGCTGGAGGGGCTGGGTCATAATGTATATTCAAGGCAGAGACAGTCAGATGTTTAATCTGTAAGGGAATCAAGGGTTATGGGGAAAAGGCAGGAAAGTGGAGCTGAGGATTATCAGATCAACCATGATCTCATTGAATGATGAAGTAGCATCAATTGGCTGCATGGCCTACACCTGTGGTCTTCTACATCTTATGGTCGTATTGCACTTGTGTCCCTGAGTGTCCAGTGACTCCCTCATAATGATTGTCAGTGTTTTATACATCCCTTCCTGGGTTTTCCGAAGACTTAGACCAAATATCATCATTTATTTCTGGGCTTCGGAGCATTTTTTCCTGATGTTGCATGTTGGTACTTCACTGGATTGCTAGCTGTTTATCACTTAACAAACTTACTGGCATATTCAGTAAACTGGCCATGTCGTTGATTGCTTCATAAATCTTCAAACAATCTAATCAAACCTTTTTGAAATTGTATAAACTATCAACCTGGTCTGAAGGCCTCTGACAATTGTAATTGAAATGTAGAACCCCCACCCCGCATTGATTCACATGCCTTCCAGCTTCCCCACTGCAGCCTAAGTTCACTCAAGTTCGGTTCATAAGCTGACGTTAAGGAGTGGCTGCCTCTGGCACAAAACTAATCACGTCCCATGGCACAACCTCCTGCTGATTTGAGTCAAGGTAGATGCCACTGCTTCAGGGTTTCAAAGACAATAACCCTGGAAAGTAAATGGCATAGGTTCTTAAAATTGTATTTACTCAATGTATTTTATATTTGAGCAGTTTTATCTTGGAAAGCAGAAAGCCAAAATAATTTTGTTTGTCACTCTTTCCAATAAACTTGAATGTGAGGAACCCAAAGAAGAAGACAAAAGTAGCTTAAAAATTGAAGCGGGACCATAAATAGTTTCTTCACTGTATTTGCAAGAATCTTAACACAGAATATTTATCACACAGGAATCTTTTGGGAAATTGCTAATATCCATTGTGAGCATGAGAATCATAAATATTGATACAAATACTCTGTTTTTCCTTCTAAATTTTAGCCCCATCTTCTGAAAGGTCTGCCTAGACTCTTCCCCTTGCGCAAACAATTCCTCGTGCAAAAGCCTTGGCAGAGTGCTCTGGCAAGCTGCTAAACTGTGGCGGGACATCACAGCCGAAAAGTATGATCTCCATAACTGTGTACATACAGCACTTCGAGCCTGTTTAATTGGAGTGTCGTTAAGTCAGCTGTTTCTAATTGCATATCACCATTAGTGCTGGCTTGTTGGTGATATTTCATCCTGGAAGTCAATTATTGTTAACCAGTTAATCTTCAAATAGAGTTTTCAACCTTCTCCAAATCCATTGCAACCTTTTATGGTTCTATACATTCCTTCTGTACAGTACAGAATTGTTTCCCATCAAATTGAAGTGATTCTGTAATATGTGG
Organism: Ginglymostoma cirratum; assembly: GCA_024137785.1. Lineage (NCBI taxonomy): Eukaryota > Metazoa > Chordata > Chondrichthyes > Orectolobiformes > Ginglymostomatidae > Ginglymostoma > Ginglymostoma cirratum. The sequence goes on along the minus strand of JAHRHZ010000089.1, from coordinate 1,964,183 downwards.
ATGCTCCAGAATACATCTTATTATCTCCATACTCCTCTAATTCTGGCCTCTTGAGCATCCTAAAAACAACTGTTGTTCTACCTTCCCTGGCCGTACCTTTTTATCTGTTTATGATCTGTGCTGATAAGGGAACACCTCCACCTTCAAGTTCCCCTCCAAGCCACTCACCATCCTGACTTGGAAATATATCGCTGTTCCTTCACTGTCACTGGGTCAAAATCCTGGAATTCCTTCCCTAATAGCATTGTGCATCAACCCACAGCAGGTGGACTGCAGCGGTTCAAGAAGGCAGCTCACCCACCGCCTTCTCAAGGGCAACAAGAGACAGGCAATAAATGCTGGGCCCAGCCAGCGACACCCACATCTGACAAATGAATAATGGAAAAAAAAGGCTGTGAAATTCCCTCCAAAATCCTCTCAAAGACAAGCTCTAAAACCCTTCCCTTTGACCAAGCTTTTAGTCAACTGTCATGATGTCATCTTATGTGGTTTGGTGGTGAAACTTGAATTTGATAATGCACAGTGTCTTGGATTATTGACTGCATAACTAGTCTACACGATCATCCAGTAAAGTGATGGAAGGTGTCATCAACAGTGCTATCAATCAGCTCGTGCTCAGTGATGCCCAGTTTGGGTTCCGCCAGGGCCACTCAGATCCTGACCCCATTACAGCCTTGGTTCAAACATGGACAAAAACACTGAATTCCAGAGTTGAGATGAAAATGACAGCCCTTGACATCAAGGCTGCATTTGACAGAGCGTGGCATCAAGGAGCCCTCGCAAAACTGGAATCAATGGGTATTGGGGGCAAACGTGCTGCTGGTTGGAGTCATACCTGGCACGTAGGAAGACGTGGATGTTCAGCACCATTCGTGACTCTTCAAATGCTGAAGCAGTCCATGTGCAAATGCAGTAAGATCTGGACGTTATCCAGGTTTGGGCTGACAAGTGACAAGTAACATTTACACCACGCAAATGCCAGGCTATAACTATCACCAATGAGAAACCATCTAACCACTGCCCTTTGATACTCGATGTTACCATCAGTAAATTCTCCACTATCAATATATGGGGGTTACCATTGACTAGAAACTCAACAAAACACAGTGGTTACAAGAGCAGGTCATAGACGAGGAATACTGAGCAAGTAAGCCCCCTCCTGACTCCCCAAAGCCTGTCCCACCATCTACAAGGTGCAAGTCAGGAGTGTGATGGGATACTCCTCACTTGCCTGGATGGATGCCGCTCCAACGACACTCGAGAAGCTTGACACCATCCAGGACAAAGCATCCCGCATGATTGGCACCACATCCACAAGCATCCATTCCCTCCACCACCAATGCTCAGTAGCAGCAGTGTGTACCATCTACAAGATGCACTGCAGAAATCCACCAAAGATCCTCAGACAGCACCTTCCAAACCCACGTCCACTTCCATTTGGAAGGACAAGGGCAGCAGATACATGGGAACACCACCCCCCTTCAAGTTCCCCTCCAAGGCACTCACCATCCTGACTTAGAAATATATCGCCATTCCTTCACTGTCACTTGGTCATAATCCTGGAATTCCCTCCCTAATGGCATTGTGGGTCAACCCACAGCAGGTGGACTGCAGCGGTTCAAGAAGCCCCCAACACCTCAAGGGGCAACTAGGGTCAGGCAATAAATGCTGGGCACAGCCAGTGCTACCCACATTCCATGGGTGAACAAAAAGAAACAGCAGGAAGTTGAAGGATTCTCCGCATTGGCAGCAGCACATAAAAAGTGGTGTTTGTCTTAGCAGAATCCTGTGCCTGACAGCAACAAACTGTTTTTAGCTGCTGCCAGAGGTACTTCTGCTTCAGAAGGAGCAGACGCATCCCATCTCTTGAGCTGGGTCTTTGCTTCTCATGCAGTAATAGTTGGCTGGATTTATTGCAGCAACATGTTCACTTGCTGCTTGCTCCAACCAGTTTTAAAAACTGGGGGAACACCTGCGTTATTTCTGAAGGGGAGGCCCGATGCAATTAGCTGCATTTCAGGTACTTACTGGCCAGCATCGGAACTTCCACACAACCAAGCTCCGAGTGGGAAGGAAATCCAGCCCGTGAAACTGACAGTTTGCCATTCTTTGAACACAGCAGGTCAAGCAGCATCATAGGAGCAGGAAAACTTGACGTTTCGGGCCTAAACCCTGATTTTCTGATGAAGGGCTTAGGCTCGAAACGTCAAGTTTTCCTGCTCCTATGATGCTGCTTGACCTGCTGTGTTCATCCAGCCCCAGGCCTTGTTATCTCGGATTCTCCAGCATCTGCAGTACCTTTTATCTCTGTTTGCCATTCTTTGTCCAGGTACAGTGGCTGCTGCCAGTAATATACTGCGATCGTAGAGGAAGGCTTTTGATGGTCATCCCCTTCCCAATGCCAGGTCCCTCAATTAGGCACAAAGTACCTGTCAGTAAGGTCCCTCTGCTTTCTAAACCACCGCCAACCTCACAAGGCCACAACTAAACACAGCACAGTTTGCTGGATGGCCTTCAGAAGGCACAGGAGAGGTGAGAAGATCCTGTTCAATCCCTGAGCCGCCATTAAATCACAATGGGATCAGAAATAATTGGCTTCCTACGGTCAGTGGGCACTGGCCCCATCTTGCCCAGCCTTAATTAGGAACTGTTTCTCTGATGTTAACAATCTGCTGTAGGTACTCCTGCCTGATTGGGGCTCCACTAATCCAGCCCAGTGACTCTGGAAATGGGGCTTGAATTTGGCTATCATGGCATGTTCAAATCAGGCTACATTCTGATTTACACTCGAGATTTGTTATATGTTGCCATCAATATTTCCTTCAACCCGATGCCTGGTAGCACCAGTGAAACCTTATGTAAAGCATTGCTCTATCTAGATGCCTGTGGTTATGACTCAAGAGGAAAAGCAATTGTGACCTGTTTGGGTGAGAATTCAGTTTTGTTTGGTGTGGGAGTCTTGTTAGCTGGAACAATTTTTTTTTTTTTACACCTTTTATTTTCAAATATGAATGACTCAGGAAAGTTTGCCCTAGAAGGTAGTGGTAACAGCTCACTGAATGACTGTAATCCTTTCATGGTGATAGCCAATGATCAGTTAGATCAGGAATCTCAGGGTACTGCTAGCAACAGTTAAGGAACAGCAATTTATGTTTGAACCAAGCTGGTGTGTGTGACTTAAAAGGAGAGCATGACAAGGATGGTGTTCCAATAACATTGCTGCCCTCTCTTGTCTTAATAGTAGATGGCACAGGGAATACACATGGCAAGTTGGGCAGAAGGGCCTGTTTCCTTGCTGTAGACCTCTCTGGCATGCTTTTGAAGAATGCATTGATTGCGTAAGCACACGTATTAAGAAAGTGCAAATGCATTGTACTTTATTAAGCAAAATAATAGACTCTGAATGTTCAGTGAAATAAATAAGTACAAATGTTGATGAGATTATTCACCATATGTAGCCATGTAATTGGAAAATAAGTAATCCGTCATTTCTGAACCTCTGCAAGAGTGCTGATTGATACATTGCTATCTCCTTTTCAGAGTGGCTCAGGCATATGTGAATCAGCGGAAACTGGACAATGAAGTAAAAACGTTGCAGATTCAGGCTGCCCAGTTTGCCAAACAGACACAACAGTGGCTTGGTATGGTGGATAACTTCAACCAGGCACTAAAGGTAAATTTAACAGTGCAAGGACCTAGTATATACAGTAAAGTAGCCCAACGTTTGTTAATTACCTTGATTGTGTTTTTGACTGGTTACAATTAAATTCACTTTAAATAGCTAGTGTGACTTATTTCCTCCAACAGGGGGAAAAAAATTGTTTTTATCCCTTCAGAGCATTCAGAGTGTTGGTCTTCTGTTTGAGCAGTAGCCTGGATGAAACAGTTGGAGCTGCAGAGACTGTGAAAGAAGGAACTTGCATCATGTCCTTAATGTCTCCAAAGCATTTCACAGCCAGTGAATTCCTTCCAAAATCATTGGGAGGACTAAATGCAGACTAGGTGACCAACTTCACAGAACACCTCTGCTCAGTCCTCCAGTGGGACCCCAACCTTCTGGTTGCTTAGCGTTTCGATACGCTACCTTGTTTGCTTGCTCATGTTTCTGTCTTGGTCTTGCTACAGTGTTCTCATGAAGCCCGGTGCAAGCTGGAAAAATAGCATCTTATTTTCCATTTAGGCACTTTACGGCCTTCTGGACTCAACACTGAGTTCAACAGTTTCAGACAATGAACTCTATTCTCTGTTCTCAGTTTGGATAAATATAAACCCCCTCCACCATCACTTATCCCATTTTGATGGTTTTGGTTTGAGTTTGAGCTGACCTGTTATTCTGCTGTTAGCATCCACTCTGGATTTCTTTGTCACCTCTCTACAACGATTACTTTTGTTCTGTGGCACCTTTTATGTCCTATCTTCTTCAACCTCTTATCTTTTCCTGACCTTCCCTTTTGTTTCATTTGCCCTTTACCCCCTTTTTTTTGTCATAATAGCCATCATATTTCTCCCTCTCTTCCATTCTGAAGAAGAGTCATATTGGACTCGAAACATTAGCTCTGTTTCTGTAACCACACTGTAGAGTTTTTCCAGCACTTTCTGTTTTTAATGTCTAAAACACTGTCACTATTATTTTGTAGATAGAAGTGGTAGCCAGGTTGCACGCAGCAAGATCCCATAAGCAGCAATGATATGCATGAAGAGTGAATTGCTTTTGTTGGTGTTGATTAAAAGAGAAATTGTAGCTAGGAATTCTGCCTATCAGTTAGTGCCGCGAATCTCTCCTCCCCCGAGCAAGTAGCCGTGACCTTGGTTTAATGTTTTAACCAAAAGGTGCTACCTCCAACAGTGCAGTGCTGTCGTGTCAGCCTAGATTATATGCTGAAGTCCTGAAGGGGGCCTAAATCTTGAGGCATTTTGATTTGGGATGAAAACGCTATCCTCTGTGCATACTCATGCTTTGATCTAAAACCAATTATTTTTACTATCTTAGTGCTGCCCAAGCATGTACAAGATTGCAGAATCTCTGGGTGGAAGCTTTGCTGTATAATATCTGTGCAATCTTGTAAACACTGTGAACACACTGTACCCTGACTGAACCTGATGTGCAAAATGTGCTGCTTGTAATTTTCATTCTCCTTGAGAGAGATTGGTGGGGGAGAGGGGGAGGTGGGGAGTTGGTTTAATTTTACACATTTGGCTTCTAATTGTGGGAACAGGGAATTAAATGTATCTGATTTTTGGCACATTGCCATACCTACTTTAACTGTAGTCACTTAGGAAATGTTAAACCTTCGAAGTAATGAGCTGCTACATCTTCCCAGCAGTTGTCAGAGAAACGGTACAGTCTGGACAGCATAATCACTTAGTTATCCCAGGTTAATGACTATCTCTACTGATGTCCCAGGTCAGGGAATTGAATCTCCATCATTACATAGACAGTAATCAGTTAGTCAGGGCAGACAAACAGGAGGTTGGCAGAACACAGCAGGCCAGGCAGCATCTAGAGGAAAGGAGCAGTCAACATTTCGGGTATTACCCTTCTTCAGTTACTGATAATCTTTTGTCTGTGGTGGCATACTTACTGACTTCTTTTTTTAACTTACTTGCCGCTCACTCATTGTTTCACTGGATGCTTGTACTACCATTCGGGTAAATCTATTTTTCTTGATGCTACCCACACTCTGAAGGATGGATAGAATGCTTTCTCTTCCCCATTTCAGATAGGCTTCTGTAAATTGACACAATCAAAGCACAGTTGAATATCTCAAATAACAGACTTCTCTTGCACATGGCATTTGCTTGGGGAGGAAGAATGCCATCTTTTTAGTTTAATGTCCTATACAAGTTCATCTGACGACATGTTTCAACAAGTTATGTGTCATCCTGTAGTGCATTCTGTCCATTTCCGAACTCATCCATTACACCCCATTGCACGCTCCTCAAACATGTTTCACTGCAGTGGAACAACCCAAGTATGCTGTTTGCCTTCGATTGAGAGCCCACACCTGTGGGTGTGAAGCTGCTTGATCTCTTAAGAGACCTAGTTAACTATTGATGCTATAATTATTTTCAACTCTCCAGCTGCTGCTCAAACAGCCTTTACCTTCTGCATCGAGAATTTGAAGCTGCTTAGCTCTTTCGTAATGATTGTGTTCAGGAGGGCTGTGATTTTTGTGGAAAATGTGGCTCCATCTGTCATTTGGTGGGGTTTAGATAATTACTTTGATATCTTCATTTTTCCAACCTACTGTTCTAACTCTGGCAATTAAGTAGCTACAAGATTTCCACTCTGCCGATCAGTGAATTTAATAAATAAGATTATTCAGAGCAATGTGGCTCCAATAACTCATCACCTGCCAGACTACTGCACATTTGTGAACAGCAGGCTTGGAAGTCCTTGTTTAATGCTTAATGGAGGTTCTTGCAGATTGTAAACTGTTTTCTGTATTATTTTGTTAATCATTTCTTCAGGAAAATAACACATGAGGGCACATGAAAAATTGTGACTTAGTTTATAACTTTAGGAAAATACTGAAAATGTAACAGTGCTGACAGATAACAGTATTTCCGCATTACATTTAATTGATAAAGATTCCTGCTATTATGAATTCGGAAGAGTGCTGCAGTGTTTTTTGTTTTCTTTACATTTTCTAACCGTCATTAATTTGAAACTTAACAGGCTCACTCAGCTATTTATGATTTGCTGTTTTCCCCAATTTGTAAAGACGTGATTTTTTTTGCATTTTCAGCTTTTACTAGTATAGTCTTTGTTTTAAGGTTTAGAAATCTTTATTTGAGGCTTTTCCTAATGGCTCCTAAGAATATAAGTAGTAGGAACAGGGATAAGAACGTGAAATCACAGAAATGGGAGCAGGAGTAGGCCATATGGCCCCTCAAACCTGTTCTACCATTCAATACGATCAAGATTGATCTGATTTTGGTCTCAGCTTGACCTTTCTGTTTGGTCCTTGTGACTGCCTTATGCAGCAAACTTTGTTTTAACAGGCACTTTGTGAACCAGCACTGTTGATAAACTGGCAAGATTTATGTACCTCAAAATACCGCAAAGTTTACCGTATTATTCTGTCCAGTTATTATAGTTTTTTTAAATTTATTTACCTCCATGTAAATATACTTGTTCAATCGAATGGCCGCATAAAATATTGACAGCTGATTCACTTTCGAGTCAGTTTCTCCTCAAATACCGTGATGTCCGAGTGGTCAGTTGATGGTACGAGTGAGAAGGCTCTCTGCCGGTAGATGTTATTTAAGTCAAAGTTTCATAATTATTTCAGTGTTTTATGCTGTAAATGAAGTATAACAATGATGTGTATACCCCTGCATTACATTTGTTACTAAGTGTGTACTTTTACGTTGATTATGCAGACCTTTTGGTTATCCAGAATATTTGATCAACCAACCCACTCCCTGCCCATAGGTGCTAGTTAGTAAAAGGTTAGCTGTAGTTCAAGAATGTCTATCTCAGCCTCGAATATATTTAATGATTCCACCTCCTCAGCTAGAGGCATAATATTACAACAGGGAAAGAGGCCTATTGGCCCAACATGGTAGGGGGTTGGGTCTGGCTGGGATGCTCTTCAGAGGATCAGTGTGGACATGATGGGCCAAATGGCCTTCTTCCACACTGTGTAGGGATTCTATGAAATATCCACACCGGTCATTAAACGCCTATCTAATCTAATCCTATTTCCCAGCATTTGTCCCATAACCTTTGTATGCTGTGGCATTTGAAGTGTATGTCTAAATACTACTTAAATGTCTTGAGGGTTCCTGCCTTCACCAGCCTTTCAGACACCGAGTTCCAGATACCTGCCACCCTCTGACTGGTTGAAATTCTCCTAAAATCCCCTCCAAACCTCCTGGCCCTTATTGTAAATCTGTGTTCCCTGGTAAATTGACCTCTCTGTTAAGAGGAAAAATTTATTCCTATCAACCCTATCTATGCCCCTCAGAATTTCGTAGACCTCATTCAGGTCCCACCATCAGTGTTATCTGCTCCAAGCAAGTAACCCTAGCCTTACCCAGTCTCTCTGGGAGTAGAGAATTCCAAAGATTCGTGACTCACTGGGAAAAGAAAATCTTCCATATCTTTGTACAACCTTTCTAAAGTGTCAAGAATATGCTATTCCAACACTTGGTCACCTTGCAACCACAGGCTGGAATGGGTGGGCCTGCATCGTTATGGGGAAAGCCAGGAATCCTGTTCTTACTGGTGTGAAAACGGGCCCCACTATGACAGTGGTGAAATTGAGCTGAAATGGAGAACCTACCTGCTGGCTAATCAGGCTCATTATTGGGCCACTTGATCATTATCACAAGCTCACTGAAATTTGGGGTGGCCCAGAGATTCTCCAGGACTTGCAAAAAATTCCTGTTTCTCCCGAAGTTCTCCCAGCAAACCTTGTCTGGATTGACAGCGATCTGTTGGGAATCCCTTCTTTTCAAAGGCACTTCAGTACCTGATCAAGGGACCCAGCATCAGGAAGGTGGGTGGCTTCTAAGAGACAGCCCTCTGCTCTTGCATTTTAAAAAAAAGGACCCTCCCAAGGTGGTGACCCCAATGCATCCCATTGCCTCTTCTGTGGGTCCCACAATGATCTCTGGTGAAGGCTTCACTGTATATACAGTAACAGCCATGATCTTAGTGACACTGCCAGCAACAGAGAGCTACTGGCCTCTGCCTGGTAACTCTCAGTGGACAGGATTTCTGTTGCTGGCATCCTAAATCCTGGGAATAAATGGACGGTGGGGTTCACATCAGGAACATTAAATTCAGACTCCAGTCTACATAGTGGCTAATAGATTATACCCGTTTATTTATTTGTGTCATCAATTCATCTATCATGATTAATGCTGTGTCTATTCATATAAGGATCTTTTGGTTTTGTCCTTTATCATGTTTCCCTACTCTAATCCTATCTAGAGGTCCTGTGGCTCCTCATGCATACCCCACCACTCAGTATAACCTTTCTGTACTAGCCCCGTATCCCTCAATTCTCTCAGTACACACAAATCTATAGATCTCTGCCTTTGAATAAACTCAACAACTAAGCACACACAGTGCTCCTGGATCAAGAATTCTAAAGATTCACAGTCCTTTGTATAAAGAAATTTATCTGCTTCCCAGTCCTAAATGACCAGAGCCCTATTTTTAGACTGTAAACCCTAGCTCTAGACTGTCCAGCCAGGAAGCATCCTCCTAGCCACTATCCTCACTTGGGAGAGCATTAGATTGAAAATCTGAAGGTCCCTGGTTCAATCCCAAGTTTTGGCAATGAGTTCATTTCATTTGGCTGGAGCCCAATCCTGATCCTGTTCCCAGTCCCGGTCTCACGATGCCCAGAGGAAGCTGGAGCTGAGTGAGCAACTTCCTGTGCCTTGCTCACCTTCCACCAATAGCCATTGCCCCGAACCCCTGTAGCTCTGGCAGCTGGGTCGGATGGCACAGATAGTAAGCATGGCTGCGGGAGTGGCGGTGGGCTCAGCTGTTGGCCACATGATGGGGAGTGCCCTGACAGGTGCCCTCAGTGGAGGAAGCAGCTCTGAGCTGGCCAAGGCTGATGTTACTAACCGGGATCCTCCATTGGCAGTCCCTCCAGCCCAGTCACAGGCCCAGCAGAACATGCCATGCTAGTTTAAAATGAGACAATTCATGGAGTCAGCCCAGAATCCGTATGATCTGACCCTCTGCAATAGGTTCAATGCGGTGTTGAAGCAATGCAAATCATCATATGGTCTGTCTTGAAGATTGGAAGCCTGGAGTTTGAGGAGGAATCCCAGGATTATGATGATCATGTTGATCAAGCCCTTCTGATGATTTCACTGAGTCATGTACAGTCACTGAATGTGAATAAAATGTTCTCAAAATTGGGGGTAAAATAACAAATGTGGTGCATCACGTCCGGTGAAGAAGCTTGGGCATGTTGGGATGAGCCTCATGGTGAGACGATTGGCATTAACTTGTTACACTCACAAGTAAAGAATAGCCACTTTGTCTGACATAGTTAGTAGAGGTGCCAACTTTAGTTGAATGGAGGGCACAATTTCAGAGTAAAGGATTGTACATTTAAAACTGAGATGAGTAATTTCTCCTGTCAGAAGGTAGTGAATCTGTGGAATTCTTTACTGCAGAGGGCTGTTGAGGCTGAGATAGACAGATTTTTAATTAGTAAGGGAATCGAGGGAAATGGGGAAAAGGCAGGAGGGTGGATATCAGAAGGTGGACCCATATCAGATCAGACATGATCCTGTAGACTTGCTCGCCGAGCCAGTGTATTTGATTGCAGATGTTTCGTACCATCTGAGAAACAGAACCAGAAGTGATGCCAACCACCCCAGCAAACAGAGGCATATAAATAACAAGCGGGACAGGACACCAACATTTCACTGGAGGCGCACTGACGATATTACCGAGCAGGGTGACGAAACATCTGCAATCAAACACACCAGTTCAGCGAGCAAGTCTGCAACCTCATCCACAACCCGAGCTATAAATCTTCTCAAAAATTTTAGACATGATCTCATTGAATGGTGGAGCAGACTCGATGGGCTGAATGGCCTCCTACATCTAATGGTCTCTAAGAATGTGTGCAACACTCTGGGAGGATTGACAACCCTACCTCATGGGTCTCTGTTAGGTACAAAACGCCAGCATGGGTAAGTATTTTGTCAAGGGAGAAGTGCAGAAAAATAGATGGAGAAAAGATAAAGCCTGTTTGGTTAGCAACATTGAATTAATGCTGCACTGAGCACCATCTGCTGGCTTGGGGAGAAAAATCAAATCAATCTTAGCATGACCCTGGCAAATCCAGTTTTAACTTGTATCATCAGTCCAGAAGAATCGCTGTTATCATTGGAAAGGTGAGTTCAGAGAGGCAGGAGAGGCAGCTGTTACTTTAGTCACAATGTAATCTGGAAGGGTGATGCAGTACCATGTTTCGATTTGGTGTATATCTGTGTTTCGTGAACCATTATGCTCCATAGCTCTGCCACTATCCTTAAATTCTCAATTCTGTTCATCCAGCTGATTTGCAAAGTAAAAACAAAATCATGCATGCCTTGGTAATTAAATAATGAATTGCTAAAACTAGGACGGCTACTCCCTTCCTGAAGCTGTAATCCAGTCCTTCCACAAGCAATAGAACACACAGCACTACAGCATAGGAACAGGCCCTTTGGCCCACTATGTCTGTGCCAACCGTGTTGCCATTCTAAACTAATCCCATCTGCCTGCACATGGTCTCTGCCTGTTCATGTGTCTGTCTAAATATGCAACTATGATCTATTCCCAAATGTTGTTACTGGGGGTATCTTTAGAACTGGGCATTAAAGCTTCGGTGTATGAAAATAGGGAAGTTGCAACTATATAGTGCTTTCACGATCTAAAATATTTAGCTGCTGATTTTATTTGACCTTTGATAAGCAGTTAACTGTTGTTAAATATGTCGACATGGCACAAATCTGCACACAGCAAGGTCCTGCAGAGATAAATAAGCTGTTAAACTACTTTCGGTGGTGTTGATTGAGGCGTGTGTTTGCCGGGAAGCTACATGAACTCCCCACTGCTCTTCCATTAGTATGCTGGGATCTTTTTAGAGACAGATTTAGTTTTCGTTTAACATCCCATCTGAAAAATGACACCTCCGACAGTGCAGCACTCACTCAGTCCATCAAAGTGTCAGCCTAGATCAGCATTTCCAGAATTATTTTCTAATACGACCCCATTTTAACACTCGATGGTTAATGCAATCCCAGATGCCAATAAAAGCAAAACAGCAGTAAAGTAGCATAATAACATTCAGTGTATTCCTGCTCCTATGATGCTGCTTGACCTGCTGTGTTCATCCAGCCCCATGCTTGTTATCCCAGTATATAATTAATGAAGTTTGCACATCTTATGTCAATAGACAATATGTTATGTAAATATGAAAGCCTATGATGAAAATCCTGGGCACTCTATGACTGGGCTACTGCCTGTTGCTAAATCTACACCCACTTTCATAGCTAATGCTGCAGGAAGCCTCTACTGTACTTAAGTAGAAGCATAGTGAGAACCAGTGTCTCTCTTGGATGAGCGAGTAGCCCTGTGGTCCTCCTGGGATGTTGACACTTTTCTTCTTTAGTTACTTCATAGTCCAACTGATCAGATTTGTCAAAGCCCAGTGCTGGGAGCTCATTTTATGATTGGCTAATTCTCACTGCTGGAACAATACAAGCTGGGGGAAGAGGAGGGGAGCAGGAGATTAATGTGACTTTATTTCTCACAATGTCATATGCTCACCTGTTCTGGCAACAGCTGGCCAAGGTTCTGTGCCCAAGTATTGGATTCTGGGTTTGAATGCACTGCTGTCTGACTTCAAACAGTCAATTTTAGCTGGAGGTAGGTGACCATGTATTGTGGGAATAAAGTCCCCCGAGGAGGTTTAGCACGAGATCCAGGAAATTTTAACCCTAGGTCTCATTTACAAAACACAAGACGATGTGGATCTCAACAAGGGAAATAGGGAGAGGTGGTTTTTCCCTTGTAGGAAAGTCGAGGACCAGAGGGCATCACCTCAGATTACAGGGCCACACATCTAAGACAGATGATCAGACTCAATGGGCTGAATGACCTACTTCTGCTCCTGCAGTGGTCTTACAATGTGACAGAGCCAGTTGGGTGCCCAAGTGAATAGTTAATAAAACTGGTGTTGGACTGGGGATTTGGAAGTCAATGTCAGCACTGGGACAGACAGGCCTGACTAAAGTTGGGAAGACCTAAGAATCCTTGTGGAGTCTAGAGGAGGAAGACACTCTGCTCCTCCTCGCCTGCAAAGGTACAAACAAATAGGCTGTTCTTAGAGCTTACCCTCAGCCTTTTCTAGCCACTCTCTGGTTCTGCTGTTGGGGTTGGCCTCTTGAGGACCTTCCAAATCCAGAAGTCAAAATGGCATTACAACACTGATGTCATTAGACCACAATTTCCCAATGAAAGGGAGATCCCCACTTTTTGGAAGACTCTCCTTTGCTTATTTTAAATCAGGCTTGACTTTTTTTGGAGACAGTAAGGACTGCAGATGCTGGAAGCCAGAATCAATAGATGTGGAACTGGAAAAGCACAGCCAGTTATACAGCATCCGAGGAGCAGGAATGTCAATGTTTCGGGCTGAAACCCTTCGTCAGGATTGGAGAGGGGGAGGGGAGTCCAGAAATAAATGGAGGGGGTGGGGCTGGGGGAAGAGTAGGTGAGATGGAGATCAGTAGGGGGTATTGTGATTGGGCAGTGGGAAAGATGGATTGCATAGGTGGGTAGGAAAATGGACAGGTTGGGGGTGGGAAGATTTTGAAGCTGGTGATGCAGGTAGGGGGGTTATTGTAGGTGGTCAGTGGGAAGGGTGGACAGGCTGGGGGAGGAGAGATTTTGAAATTGGTGAAGTCAATATTTGGGCCATTGGGCTGTCGGCTCCCAAGGCAAAATATGAGGTATTGTTCCTGCTCCTATGATGCTGCTTGACCTGCTGTGTTCATCCAGCCCCATGCTTGTTATGAGGTATTGTTCCTCCAGTTTATGTTTTGTCTCACTCTGACTTTTGTTGGAGGGTATGGGGAAGGGGCTTCTGATCCTGATTGAACCATGTTCCACAGGTTAGATGGATTACTCTTGCTTCTGATGCATTCTCAGACTTTTTGAAATAAAAGCAAAATAGTCGGAATGACGGAAATTGGAAATACGGGAACCGTGTAGCAAGCCTAATAGCACCTGTGAAGAGAAAAACTTGAGTTAACGCTTCAGGCCTGTGACATTTTAATGAAAGAGGGATGTTTCATGAATTCTGTTTCTTTCTCCACAGATGCTTTCTGACCTGCTGAGTATTACAGCATTTTCTGTTTTAATTTCAGACTTTTAAATTTTTTTTTTTGCCTTCACCTGCTCTAAACACTGGGGTACAATTCTGAAAAGACAGAAAGCCCTCCAGTATCTCATCCAACTACCCATTCTGTGGGAGAGCCTGGGGGGCAGTGTTAGTGAGCTATGTAGCTGTACGGGGCATCATAGTGGGGCTCATTCATAGAATAGATAGAATCCCTACAGTGTGGAAACAGGCCCTTTGGCCCAACAAGTCCACACCAAACCTCAGAGCATCCCACCCAGACCCATCCCCCTATAACACACCTAATCTACACCTCCCTGAACACTACAGGCAATTTAGCATGGCCAAACAATCTAACCTGCACATCTTTGGATTGTGGGAGGAAACCAGAGCGCCCGGAGGAAACCCACGCAGACACGGGGAGAATGTGCAAACTCCACACAGACAGTCGCCTGAGGGTGGAATCGAACCCAGGTCCCTGGTGCTGTGAGGCAGCAGTGCTAGCCACAGTGCCCCCCCTCCTGTCCATATACACAAGCTAGCACAAATTGTCCTTACGTTGCACTAATTAGCACAGTAGCAGCAATAAAGAGAGTATAAAATATTACGCTCACTAATAGAATGAGCTGCAGATTTTAAAAATTGTTTCTCATACTGGCTAACAACTTCACAGCTGCATAATTGTGGCCATGTGATGACCAGATAAATTGTGCAAAATCTGACACGCCCTATCCAATTGTGTTTTCATTGCTTTCTTTTGAAATTTCTTCAGCTTTCATTGAAACACACCCCTCCACAATATAAATGGAATTCAAGGAGCCAGATCACCAGTTTCCTGCTATTGTCAAGTTCAACTGTAATGCCTTAAAGTGATTGACTATTACAGTCTTGCTTTTATATTCTGTACCTCCTGTATGGCAGTGACCCAGTTAAGATAGATAGAGATGTCCTAGAATAGCATGTCAAGCAGCAAGGTACAGTGCAAATGACTGCTGGGATGCAGATGTGCTCCTCACTGTGCTTATTTGCATAATCCTAGTCTCATTATCTGTGGAACCCATTGCAGACATTTCTACATGAGAGAAAATCAGGTCACGGTGCCTACTCTCCTAAACAGGACTGGGAGCAGATCACCAACCCGCCTGTTTTGTCTTCCGCAGGAGGTGGATAGTGGAAACAACATAACTCAATGAAAACAATCTCACCTGCACCTTAACCCATTTGCAGTTGACATGCGATGTGCGATTTTATACATTCAGAGGGTGAAGTGTAGATTCATGAGTATGTTGTCTGATTTAAGAAGGTGTAAACGCAATGGAAGATATGAAGAAGTGGGTTAACACTCAATATATCAGAGGAGATTGTTTCAGTCCCTCCATACCACATCGCCCTACAGACTGTCCCCAGTATGTACTTAGACATGGTTTTGGACCTGGGAGGGGCAACTGAGTTCATAGAATTCCTACAGCCTGGAAGCAGGCCATTTGGCCCATCGAGTCTATACTGACCCTCCAAAGAGCAACCCACCCAGACCGCACCCCCCCAACGCCTCCCAAACACCAACTCTGCATTCCCCATGGCTAATCCAGCTAACCTACACGTCCCTGCACACACTGTGGGGCAATTTCCCATGGCCAATCCGCCATAACCTGCACATCTTTGGACTGTGGGCCCTCCACATTGTGTTAGCTCTGACCTGGTTAGTATTGGATGGGAGTCTGCCTAGAAATACCCAGTGCTGTAAGCTTTAGGGCTCTCGTTGCATAGTGGTAGTGTCCTTGCCTCTGGGTCACAAGGTTCAGGTTCAGGTCACACCTACTCCAGAGGTGTGTCGTAACCCGTCTAAACATGTTCATTTAAAAAAAACACTTGATAGGTTGGATAGGTGGTTGAAAGAAAGTAGAATAGAGGGAAATGGGAACAGAGTGGGATCATGGGATTAGGGTGGCTCAGTTGTTAGCACTGCTGCCTCATGGCACCAGGGACCTGGGTTCAATTCCAGCCTCCAGTGACTGTCTGTTTGCACATTTTCCCTTTGTCATGTGGGTTACCTCCGAGTGCTCTGGTTTCCTCCCACAGTCCAAAGATGTGCAAGCTAGGTGGATTAGCTGTGCTAAATTGCCCCATAATGTGCAGGCTACATGGGTTACTCGTGATAAATGTGGGGCTACAGGGATAGGGTGGGATGCTGTTTGGAAAGGCGGTGCAGACCCAATGGGCCGAATGGCGCCTCTTTTACACTGTAGGGATTCTCTGATTCTATGACTTACTGATGGAGTGCTTGGATCAGACAGCTGTTTCCTTTTTCCAGTTATTATAGAGGAAGCTCTCTGATGGCCTAGTGAGCAGATATCCTACCTGCCAGGGAGAGTGGTGTCTCTCAGATTTGATTTCCAGGCATTCATTGCAGATGCTCAAATCAGTTCGGGAGCAGGAAATCTGTCCACGTCCTTCCTCTTAGTATCAAGTAACCACTGCTGGTAAGTTCTAACATAAGGACAGGATTACAGTTGGCTATAATAGCTCCTATCAGCAAATATCTTGTCATAATCCTTGCCTCTGAGTCAGAAGGTTGTGAATTCAAGTCCCTCTCCAGGGTCTCGAGTACATGCAATAATCCCAATCAATATTCGACTGCAGTATTGAGGGATCATTGCACTGTCAAAGGCACTGGCTTTTGAGCGAGATGTTAACCACAATTCTCATCTGTCCTCTCGGGTAGATACAAAAGATCACTTGCCACTTTCTTAGAGAAGAGCAGGGGAGTTCTCCCGATTGTCCTAGCCAATATTTTATCCTTCAGTCAACGCCACCAAAACAGATATACTGTTGAAACTTGCCACGAACAATTGGGTTGCTGAATTTGCTGCCAAAACAAAAGTCATTGATTGCATACTGAGTACTTTGAGGCATCCTGAAGATCTGAAAGGTGCCATATAAACACAAGTTCATTCTTTTTTTTACTGGAAGACTGGCATCTGAGGGCAGTGCCCAAAAACTAGCTGTGCATGTTTCATTTTAAAGGGCCAGGGACGATAGCCTTATAGATAAGCAGCAAGTGGATGTTTCTTTGGTCTGGCCTTGCTGAATCTATTTGTTTTCTCTGCAGGAAATTGGTGATGTCGAGAATTGGGCGAGAAGTATTGAGATGGACATGAGGACTATCGCCACTGCCCTAGAATACGTCTACAAAGGACAGCTACAGCCTGCAACATGAAGTTTCAAATATGAGCCTGAAAAATGGGCATTTTGCGAGGAAGAAGTTGAAGCATCTTCACAATTTAAATCTGACATTCTAAACAAGCTGTACAGCAGGCTTTCCACCGGGAAGGTTGCATTAATGCTGCAATCCCTTTCCTGTTGGGGACTCTTATCCACCCACTGTCTGACTGTTAATTTCAATATCCTACACTTGAATGCAGATATCTAAGACTTGATGCATTTATTTGTTTTCCCAGAATGCAATCATCTAGGAAGGATAATGTATAAATCCTAAAATCTCAAATGAAATATATCTAGGCCCATTTCATTCTCCACTGCTAAAACAATTTGTACGAGTCTTTGGTTGTTATTGGCAAATTTTCTTTTAAAAAGACACCAGAGAGAATTCTTGATAGAAATACTCAGTGGACTACTGCCCAGTTGAAACTAAGCTAATTCCATTTTGATCAGATTTTCCCACAAGCTCAGTCCTCTGTGCCAAACAATTTGCATCACATGTTGCTGTATTTTGTACACTTGTATTTATTTGTCCCGCTGGAGGACATTGTTACTTTTCCTTCCTGCAGTCTATTGTCTGCGATGATGTCAATTGCCAGACTACAGCTTCTCGTTGGAGTGCACTGTCACTAGAGTCACCTCCCTTTCTAGACTTTGCACAGCAGCTGCTGCTTCCCTCTTCCTGCAGTGCATTCTTGACGGATGGCCTCATTTGCCAGCTTGTTCTTTTTATCTGTTGCTTTTCCTTTCTGCAGTTCGTCAAACAGATAACTTGATTTCCCAGCGTCTTGTCACTGCTTCTTTCTGTTCTTTTTGAGGTAGATCTCACTCGCTTGTGTTCAGTTGCTGTATTCTGGCATTCCTCAGAATGTGGGATCCTTATTAAAATAGATGCTTTTTCTTTGTTTAAATGAGCCAATCTTTTTGTGTATGAGTACAATATTGCCCCACCCAAATGCTTCTCTGTATACTGATGTATATAAATGAATGACTAAAAGGTATCCTTGGTGTCGATTTAATCATGTAAGATGATAAATAACACTGATACAAATAAATTCACTGTTTACTGCTTGTATTGCTGAGTTTGCATTTGCCCCCAGTGACCCTGGTGTGTATGTAGTGTGGTCGAGATGATCTTTTGATCTCACAATGCAGTATAACTGCACTGTCCTTTTGCCTTTTTGGGCTAAGCCCAGCCAGAGTGAAAATCATCTCTGCCTGCTGCGCTAAAGACTGATGTAGGGTAATCTCAAGCCCATTCTTTCCAATTATCCAAGAGGGATTGAGTAGACTGGGACTATACTCATTGGAATTTAGAAGAATGAGCAGGGGCATCTTATAGAAGCCTATAAAATTATGAATGGAATAGATAAGATAGAAGCAGGGAGGTTGTTTCCACTGGCGGGTAAAACTAGAACTAGGAGGCACAGCCTCAAAATAAGGGGGAGCAGATTTAGGACTGAGTTGAGGAGGAACTTCTTCACCCAAAGGGTTGTGAATCTGTGGAATTCCCTGCCCAGTGAAGCAGTTGAGGCTACCTCATTGTTTTTAAGGCAAAGGTAGATTTTTGAACAGTAATAAGTGTTATGGTGAGTGAATGGGTAAATGGAGCTGAGTTCATGAAAAAATCAGCCATGATCTTCTTGAATGGCAGAGCAGGCTCGAGGGGACAGATGGCCTACTCCTGCCCCTATTTCTATCAGGCCATTATGAAGACTGCACTGACAACCTGGTAAAAGGAATTCAATAGGTGATCCTTAGAATGGGAACTATTAGTTTTCACCAAGTTCTGGTTCTCTAGTATAATGGAAAGAGATGACAGTATCCCTGTCACGTGCCCTAAAACTAAATGCTTGTAGTATTTGGATTTAATTTGTCACTTTTGCTTTTTAATTTAAAATAATATAGTTTGGGTAGACCAATTTTCCCTACAAATACTTGTGGTGTCTCAACTTTAATGAGAGACACTTGATTGTGTCCCTTGTAGGATCAGGCATGCTTGACTCTGCATCCATATGGGCTTTTTTTAAAACAGAACCTGCTCTCAGGTTTTTGTGAAGAGTCCAGAGGCAGATGCAAAGAAACTACAGCACAGAAAGAGGGACATTCTTCCCACCATTTCCATGTTGCAGCTGGCTGGGACTATCACTGGTGATGTCCACCCTTAATCCCATTTCACTTTTGAAATGTTTATCCAGTCCTATTTTTAAATGATAATGTTTCTGGTTGGGTAGCAACTTCTGCATAGGGAAAAATTCCTTCAAACTTCCCCCTTCCTTGCTCTTCTGATAATCCTCCATCTGTTAATAATTTGGCAAACCACTGGAGACAATTTTTCATTTAACCTCTCAAAACATTTCATAATTTTCAAAGCCTCTATTAAATTTTCCCCGCCCCTTAGCTTTTTCTGTTCAATTGGAAAAGGCTCTAATTTTTGAGACTATTTATATTTAGAGCCTTTTTCGTGCTGTTCTGGTAAGTCTTTGCTGTACCTGTTCTGTGCTTCTAGTGTCTGCCTTGTTATGGAGTGTCTGTAACTGTATGCAGTTCCCCAATTATGCCTAAACAACATTTTGTATTAATTAATCATCAGCTCCTTGTTTAGTGTTCAATGACTGCATATATTAAAAACTCAGAAACCAATTCCCCTTTTCAAGTTCTGATGAAAGGTCTTTAAGACATAAGAAACAGCAGCTAGAGTAGGCCATTCAGCCCCTCAAACTGCCTCCGTTCTGCAAGATCTACTGCAGGCCTCAACTCCTTTTTCGTAGAATCCCTACAGTGTGGAAGTAGGTCATTCAGCCCATGCCAACCCTCCAAAGAGCATCCCATCCCTGTGCAGTTGCACCCAGATCCACCCCATCCCATCCCTGTAACTGCACATTTCCCAAGGCCAATCCACCTAGCCTGCACAGCCCTGGACACTATGGGCAATTTAGCATGGCCAATCCACCCTAATGTGGACATCTGTAGACTGTGGGAGGAAACCCCCGCAGACACGGGAAAATGTGAAAACTCCACACAGACAGTTGCCCGAGGGTGGAATCGAATCCGGGTCCCTGGCGCTGTGAGGGAGCAGTGCTAACTGCTGAGTTGCCCCATGCTGGGTCATCATAGCCGTCAACTCCCTGATATTTCAGAAATACCACTCCTCTTCAAATACTTTGTGGTCGGGCCTCTACAACTGCCTGTATTCCAGACATTCACTCCCCTCGGAAGAAATTCCTTTGCATCTCAGTTTCAAATAGTGTCCCCTCACTATGTCTTTTAGTTCGCGGTTCCCTAACTTCATCTCAACACTTCCCCTGTAAAGCCCCCTCGTAATCTTGTATGTTTCAATAAAATGAGGCTCACTCTTCTAAACTCTAATAAATACAGGCCTAACCTATTTAGCCGTTCTTAATAAGTCAACTCCTTCATCCCAGGAATCAGCCAAATGAATCTCTATTGAACTGCCTCTGATGGCGATACATCCTTTCTTAATATGGGGCCCGCAACTGTGCACACTACTCCAGGTGCAGGCTCACCAACACGCTGTACTGTTGGAACAAAACTTCGCTATTTTTAAACTCCAGTTCTCTAGCAATGAAGACAAAATTCCATATGCCTTCTAAATTGCTTGCTGCACCAACATGCTAAAATTTTGTGGCTCAGTGGTTAGCACTGCAGCCTCACAGCACCAGGGACCCAGGTTCAATTCCTCACTTGGGTGACTGTGTGGAGTTTGCACGTTCTCCCTGTTTCTGCATGGGTTTCCTCTGGGTGCTCCGGTTCCTCCCACAGTCCAAAAATGTGCAGGTTATGGTGGGTTGGCCATGCTAAATTGCCCATAGTGTTCAGGGATCTGTAGATTAGGTGGGTTATAGGGGGATGGGTCTGGGTGGGGTGCTCCAAGAGCCAGTGTGGACTAGTTGGGCCGAAGGGCCTGTTTCCACACTGTAGGGATTCTAAGATAAACCTCACACATTCTTCCATTAAGCACTCACTCCATCCATCTATACACCCTTGAAGTTTCCTCATGTCCTCATCACAGCATTCCCTCCCACCTATTATTGTATTACCACCAAATACATTACATTGTGCCCTTCCTCCCAGTCATTAATATAGAGAGTGAATAATTGAGGCCCTGAAACTGATTCTTGTGCCACTCCACTAGTTATATCTTTCCGACCTGAAAAAGACCCATGTAAGAGCAGTAATTACTCAGAGACGGAGGATTTTGTTTAAGTGAACGGGGCAGTTAATTACAAGCAGTTACCGGTAAATGCAGGGAGAGGAGTTCTAGGTAGACACAGGAATACAGAACTCACTCTGATCCATGAGCGTGAGTTACAGCTTTTTATACACTGAAATAAACTGCTGACGACTGCTGGACAAGTTGTTTATCTCTCACCCGCCCCCCGCCCTTTCTAGTGTGGTCACTCCCTCGGGCGCACCATGTGCTTTCATTTTAGTTTGATGGTTTAGTCAGAGTTTGATCATTGGGAGAGTCTTATGTTTCAACCCATTAATTCCAACCCACTGTCCTCTGTCTGCAATCCAATCCTCAAGTCGTTTCTCAAATTGGAGAACTGTGACCAGTGGTGTTCCACAGGGATCCGTGTTGGGACCACTGTTGTTTGTGATATACATAAATGATCTGGAGGAAGGTATAGATGGTCTGATTAGCAAGTTTGCAGATGACACTAAGATTGGTGGAGTAGCAGATAGTGAAGGGGACTGTCGGAGAATGCAGCCGAATATCGATAGATTGGAGGGTTGGGCGGAAAAATGGCAGATGGAGTTTAATCCAGGCAAATGCGAGGTGATGCATTTTGGACGGTCCAATTCAAGAGCGAACTATACGGTAAATGGAAAATCCCTGGGGAAAATTGATGCACAGAGAGATCTGGGTGTTCAGGTCCATTGTTCCCTGAAGGTGGCAACGCAGGTCGATAGAGTGGTCAAGAAGGCATACGGTATGCTTTCATTCATCGGACGGGGTATTGAGTACAAGAGTTGGCAGGTCATGTTGCAGTTGTATAGGACTTTGGTTCGACCACATTTGGAATACTGTGTACAGTTCTGGTCGCCACATTACCAAAAGGATGTGGATGCTTTGGAGAGGGTGCAGAGGTGGTTCACCAGGATGTTGCCTGGTATGGAGGGCGCTAGCTATGAAGAGAGGTTGAGTAGATGAAGATTATTTACATTAGAAAGACGGAGGTTGGGGGGGACCTGATTGAGGTCTACAAAATCATGAGAGGTATAGACAGGGTGGATAGCAAGAAGCTTTTTCCCAGAGTGGGGCATTCAATTACTAGGGGTCACGATTTCAAGGTGAGAGGGGAAAAGTTTAAGGGAGATATGCATGGAAAGTTCTTTACGCAGAGGGTGGTGGGTGCCTGGAACGTGTTGCCAGCAGAGGTGGTAGAGGTGGGCACGATAGCGTCATTTAAGATGTATCTAGACAGATACATGAATGGGCAGGGAGCAGAGGGATACAGATCCTTGGAAAATAGGCGACAGGCTTAGATAGAGGATCTGGATCGGCGTAGTCTTGGAGGGCCGAAGGGCCTGTTTCTGTGCTGTAATTTTCTTTGTTCTAATATGGGACCCCACACTACTTTGAGCTCCTATCTTGTGTAATAACCTTTTATGTGGCATCTTCTATTGAATACCTTTTGGAAATCCAAATATACCTCATACCGGAAACATTAACCCTGTTACTTTGTCCACAGATGCTGCCTGATGTGCTATTTCCAGCACTTTCTGTTTTTACTGCCATTTTGAAGTCTTCTCCACCTGCACTAGTACCTTTAACAATTTTGTTAAAAGCTTGATGGGTAGTATATTTTTCCTATTCCTAGTCTTTGTTCTCAAAATAAAGTGCTTCGTATTTCTCTGCAGTGACCACCAAGCTTAGCCCTTTCCTCCTGTAATTAACATTCTTCCTCAAAGTTTGCCTTATCCTTCAACTTCCACCTTGTTATGTCCAAAGAATTTATATTAATGAAAAGAAAATGTCAAGGAATAGCTCTAGGGTGCACGTTACTACCTATAAGCTGTTAATTGATAAAGCACCCATTTATCACTTTTCTCTACTTTCTGTTATTTAGCCATCTCTCTATTCGTGTGTCTTTTTTTTGCTATTGTGTGTGTTTTCAGAAGTTTCTTCTACAGCCCTTATCAAATGCCGTCTGAAAATCCACATAGTCTACACCCATCACTTTCCCTTTATACACTCCTATAATTTACTCAATTAAGTAGGTCAAGCATGACTTGCAATTTATGAATCCTTCACCGTTTACCCACAACTGACAAATTTAACTGGCCTATAATTGTCTGGCTTATTCCTTTACTCCTTCTCAAGCAAGGGTGTAATGTCTGCCATCATCCAGTCTTTTGGCATAATTCCTGTTTCCAAAGATTTTTGGAAAGTGATGGAATATGTTTTTCGTTATCTCCTGAAGTAGTATGCTATGCATCCTTTCTGGGCCTGGTGGACGTAGCTACTTTCAGACCTATTAACTTTTTAAAAAGCTTGTGATTATTTCCTCATTCTTGCTAAGTGCCCCTGTTTTCATATATGTTTTGTAAGCACTTCTGTCAATTCCTGACTGTAAATAGGTTATGACCAAATGGGCCCTTGTGTTTCTAAGTGATGCCATGCCTTCTTTATATACTTTATCTATGTGTTTGCAATATCCCTTGTTACTCTCCCTTTCGTTGACTTTTATTTCTTCAATCATACACCATTTTGTCCTCTTAATCTCCCATTTTGGTTGCTAGCCGTACTTCTATTTCATAATTTCTTTCTGTATTGTACCCTCTATATTTATTATCTGCCTGCTGTACCCCTTTCCCTGAGGAACTCGGGTCTTCAACGTGATATCTTTCTTCCCTCATCAGAATGCATTTAACTTCTACCTTATCCAAACAGACCAGTGCAGTGAGGTCCCACAGACTGAAAAAGGGCTGAATGACCAAGTAGTATGTACACTTTGTGAGCTGGCCAAGAAAACAGTTTGGTCTTCAGAGAACTCCTGTAGAGTTTTTTTTTTGTCCTAACATCTCAGGACCTTAATTTAATACTTCATCTGGAAGACAACACAGCCATCGAGTCATACAACACAAAAACAGACCCTTCAGTCCAACCAGTCCACACCGACCATAATCCCAAACTAAACTAGTCCCACCTGCCTGCTCCTGGCCCATATCCCTCCAACCCTTTCCTATTCAAGTACTTATCCAAATGTTGTAACTGTACCCACATCCACCAATTCCTCAGGAAGTTCATTCCACACACGAACGACTCTCTGTGTAAAAAAGTTCCCCCTCATGTTTTTTTAAACCTTTCTCTCACCTTAAAAATATGCCCCCTCGTCTTGAAATCCCCCACATCTGTCATTCACCTTATCTATACCTGTCACGATTTTATAAACCTCTATAAGGTTGCCCCTCAACCTCCTGCATTCCAGTGGGAAAAGTCCCAGCATATCCAACCACTCCTTATAACTCAAACCCTCCATACCTGGCAACATCCTGGTAAATCTCTGCTGAACCCTCTCTAACTTAATAATATTCCTCCTATAACAGGACGACCAGAACTGTACACAGTACTCCAGAAGAGGCCTCACCAACATCCTGTACAACCTCAACATGACATTCCACCTCCTATACTCAAAAGGTCTGAGCAATGAAGGCAAGCGTGCTAAATGCCTTCTTAACCACCCTATCTACCTATGAAGCAGACTTTGAAGAATTATGTACCTGAACCCCTGAGTCTCTCAGTTCTACAACACCACCTAAGGCTCTACTTTTAATTGTATAAGTCTTAACCTTGTTTGTTTTACCAAAATGCAATACCTCGCATTTATTTGAATTAAACGTCATCTGCTTCTCCTCAGCTCATTGACCTAATTGATTGATAGACAATGGGCTGGTGTAGGACTTGTGCTGAAAACCATCTAATTCAGAGATGAGAGTACTACCAACTGAGTCAAGCTGATATTTGCTGCATTAAGCAAGGTTAATAACCGTACTGGTGATCACACTAACCATGAAGGGTATTTGCTGCAGTATTAGGGTAAGTATTAAGGCCATCTCTCCCATATGGGATTCGTTGATGGGGAACCGGCTTACCTTGGTGGTAAGGCATGATATAAATGGCAACTCAAAGAAGCAGCTTCTGTGCAGTGTCCTTTTGACCAAATTATTGCTGGCACAATCCGCTCTAGTTTGGTCCAAATGAGCAAGGAAACCACTGTGCCTATTTTTCAGTAAAGGGTTGAACTCGATGGATTATTTTTGAGTAAGTGCAATGTTTAATTTGATACTCAACTAGAGGAGACTGAGAAATCCCCAAGGTTGATCCTTGGTTTGTGCTGAGTCAGTGAATCTCAAAGTCGGGACACTATGGACGCCGCAACTGCCTTGTGAACTTTTGGATTCGAGAGGAGAAATATTGTCATGTCTGAAGATTGAAGGTGATAGGAAATGTTAGAGGGCAAAATTGGGCCCCGCTGTGATGCTTTCCATGGTGAGTTAGACTTGTTGGCATGTGCGACCAGGGTGCCCTATGAAGAAGGGCAACTTGGATGAGGGTGTGGGAAACTGTCGATGCCCAGGCAGCCCTGCGAGAAGCTATCAGTTTCAAGCGAGGTGAGGAATTTCTCTTCCCCTCCTCCCACTCCCATGTATAAATCATGAAGCAGACCAATTATGAATCTGTATTTCCTTACTCGTGAGCAGTCTTGTGTACATATGAGGAAAGGAAACTGCCTTTTTTCAAAGTTCCTCTAAAATGTGCCCTCCTTCCATTCCGATGTGTTTTGCTCTGAATCTCTCAGAGCGTGATGAGAGGGGGGAACCTTCCTTTCAATTCCCTCCAGGAACCACATGGAAACCTGACATTATGGGTCAGGAAGTTTCCCCCGATGTCACTTGCCTGACAATGAGTAACTCCATTGAATTAACGGAGATTAGCATCCCTAAGGGTTGGTAGCCAAAAGGAAGCTTTCTGCTATTAGGTAGGGGAGCTTTTGTTTCTGAACAAAATATTTGGCAGTGGTATGACTGAAAGAGCGGATACAAAAGCAACTCAATTGACCTCACTTGTGCACATAATGCACACAGCAAGTTCCTCTTTCGCATTGAAAATACTGAATGATTTACCAGGACTGCCATTATGGAAGTGAAAATTGTGCTGCTTTAGCCTTTTGATGGTCGGTTAGGCACAGACTGATTCCATTCCAAGCCAGTCTGCGTGTAAATGAGTAATTCATTGGCATGTACAAAGATGAAAAGTAGCAAAGGAAGCCAGCTGGCAAATTGAACAGGGTGTGCAGTTCCTCACATGCTGGAGGTCTGGCTTTATTCGAATCATACGGAATTATCAGTATTTTAATAAATTGTATCTGGTGTGTTTTGAGTTACAGCAGCAAAGTTCTGTTTCTACATCTCATTCGTTGCCAAGCGATGCATCTTCGTACATCTCCAGGGTCTGGATTTGATTTCACATGAAACCAGGTTATAGTCCAACAGGTTTATTTGAAATCACAAGCTCCAAAAGCTTGTGATTTTAAATAAACCAGTTGGACTATAGCCCGGTGTCATGTGACTTCTGACTTTTTCCACCCCCATCCAGCACCGGCATCTCCACATCTTGATTCAATTTGATTTTGATTTTATTGTCGCATGTATTTTACAGGGAAAATACAGCGAAAAGCCTTCGCTTGTTGCCATGTAACGGCATAGTTTTGAATAATTTGAGAATAAGGAAAGAAAAAAATATGGCTTGAATCAGTCCTGAGGCATGCTGATCACCATCAATGATGCCTGTGGCCCACTGGTAGAGGGAGGTGGAGGCAGTACCAGAAGAACTGGGTTCAAGCGCCAGCTGCCCCAGAGGTCTGTCATAACATGTCTGAGCAAGGTGATTAAAAATATTTCTTTATACATCTCCTTTCTTCTCTTGCCCCCCCACCCCCGACAAAACCAATAGTTGGTACTGTACAGTGTAATATTTAGCTATATTAACGAGAAGATCAAAGACGTGATGTCTGGAGTTTTTTTTTGCTAAATTAGCTCATCCCAACTGTGACAGTGCTTGAGGCTTTTCATTCATCGTGTTATCCAGGTCCTGCACCTCCCCCCCCCCCGCCCAATGCTGTTCTAACCTGTTGCCATAGTTTATACTGCTTTTCCCTGTTACAGCAGTCTTGGCCTTGAGAAATGTCCTGGGCATTCTATATTTTGCTTCCCCATAAAGCCCACTTCCAGTGGATTAATGATGTAATTTAAGGTGTACTTGTTTTTGGGGGGTGGGAGGGCAGCAGTTGGAGGAATAGGATATTCACAAGCTGGGCTGGTTTCTGAGAGCAGAGACACAGCACCACCGACCGGCATTTAGTGGCTATTGCAGCATTCTGTTCTGCACTCATTTTCACTGAGTGTAGTAGTGTGTGCTGTTGCAGTTATACAGGGCCTTGGTGAGGCCACACCTAGAATATTGTGTGCAGTTTTGGTCTCCTTTTCTGAGGAAGGATGCTCTTGTTCTGGAGGGAGTGCAGCGAAGGTTTACCAGGCTGATTCCAGGGATGGCGGGTCTGACATATGGGGAGACATTGACTAGGTTAGGATTGTTTTTGCTAGAGTTCAGACAAATGAGGGGGGAATCTCATAGACCCTTATAAAATTCTAACAGGACTGGACAGGGTAGACATAGGGAGAATGTTCCCGATGGTGGGTGTGTCCAGAACCAGGGGTCACAGTATGAGGATTTGGGGTAGACCATTTAGGACAGACATTTCTTTACCCAAAGAGTGGGGCGCCCGTGGAATTCATTACCGCAGGAAGTAGTTGATGTCAAAACATTGAATGTATTCCAGAGGTGACTAGATGTAGGACTTGGGGAGAATGGGATCAAAGGTTATGGGGAGAAAGCAGGATTAGGCTGTTGAGTTGGATGATCAGCCATGATCGTGATGAATGGCGGAGCAGGCTCAAAGGGCTGAATGGCCTCCTCCAGCTCTTATTTTCTATGTTTCTATGTTGGTATTCTCTTTTGAAATCATGAACTTTAGATATGAATAGGAGTTAGGGTGCGTGGAGCTTTGGATGAATTCTGTATTTTGGTTCAAAACAACAGCAGCGATTGTTCAAATAATATGCTGTGAAAGGTATACATGAGCAGCCAATATATGCTCCTTGTCACTGTTCACTGCTTTGTGTGAGAGGTTGGGTGTAGGTCAGATCTGATTCAGCAATTATACCCCAATTAAGTCCAATTGCCTGCCCACACCTTTTGGCTCATAGGCTCACAATAGGTCTTCTCTTTCACTTTGGTGAAAGGTACAGAAATATCTGATTACGAATCTTAATTCAACGCACTAAATTTGGGAGATGGTGGTGTCACGTTAATGTCGCTAGATGATTAATCCAGAGGTTCCAGGCTAATGCACAGAGGACATGAGTTCAAATCCTTTCATGGCAGCTGTGGAAACTTAGATTCAATGAATAATCTGAGAATTCAAACCTAAACTCAGGAATACTAACCATAACAACTATCTTTGATTGTTGCAAAAACCTATGTGGTTCACTAATGTCCTTCAGGGAGGGAAATCTGCCATCCTTACCCGGTCTGGCCTACATGTGACTCCAGACCCACAGCAATGTCATTTGGATTTTAACATTATTTCTTATTTGCTACTTTATACCGAGAAGAACTGTAACATTGAACTTTTAGCTTATTTCTTTACTTTTCTACATTTTACCTAAAATTTTGTCATTTATATAAATGATTTGGATGTGAACGTAGGAGGCATGGTTAGTGAGTTTGCAGATGACACCGAAATTGGAGGTGTAGTGGGCAGTGAAGAAGGTTACCTCAGAATACAATGGGACCTTGATCAGGTGGGCCAATGGGCTGAGGAGTGGCAGATAGAGTTTGATTTAGATAAATGTGAGGTGCTGCATTTTGGAAAGGCAAATCAGGGCAGGACTTATACACTTAATGGTAAGGTCCTGGGGTGTGTTGCTGAACAAAGAGACCTTGGGGTGCAGGTTCATAGTTCCTTGAAAGTGGAGTCACAGGTAGACAGGGCGGTGAAGAAGGCATTTGGTACACTTGCCTTTATTGGTCAGTGCATTGAGTATAGGAGTTGGGAGGTCATGTTGTGGCTGTACAGGACACTGGTTAGGCCACTATTGGAATACTGCATGCAGTTCTGGTCTCCCTGCTATAGGAAGGATGTTGTGAAACTTGAAAGGGTTTGGAAAAGATTTACAAGGATGTTGCTGAGGTTGGAGGGTTTGAGCTACAGGGAGAGGCTGAATAGTCTGGGGCTATTTTCCCTGGAATGTTGGAGGCTGAGGGGGGTGACCTTATAGAGGTTTATAAAATCATGAGGGGCATGGATAGGGTGAATAGCCAAGGTCTTTTCCCCAGGGTAGGGGAGTCCAAAACTGGAGGGGCATAGGTTGAAGGTGAGAGGGGAAAGATTCAAAAGGGACCTGAGGGGCAACTTTTTCATGCAGAGGGTGGTGCGTGTATGGAACGAGCTGCCAGAGAAAGTGGTGGGAGCTGGTACAATTACAACATTTAGAAGGCTTCTGGATGGGTACATGAATAGGAAGGGTGGAGAGGAATATGCGGTAAATGCTGGCAAATGGGACTGGATTAATTTAGGATAGCTGGTCAGCATGGACAAGTTGGACTGAAGGGTCTGTTTCTGTGCTGTACAGCTCTATGACTCTATTTTGTACACAGGTTCCTTTGTACCTAAGATGGTGCCATAATCGGCGACATTGTAAATTTTTCATTGTATTCCTGTACTTCTGCACTTGAGTAAACATGACAATAAAACCTCATTCCAAACGTGGTTGACATTTGTCCCCTGAAATGGCATAGCAACCCAGAGGGAGAAACCAGTATGTAAAAAGAACAGGAGTACTTATTAATATTAATTGTAATAATAATAATAGTAAAATTAATATTAATATAAATAAAATATTAATAAAATTATAAATAAATGCATTTCTGAAGAACTGAGACACTTGATAAACCTTCAAAAATTATATATCTCAGATACCGCAATGTCTGATTATTTATTCTGTAGCTAAAGTATGACAGTGTTGTGTATAGTTCCAGTATTCAGTTTTTAATACTTACTATGTATTTTCACATTGGTTTTAGGAGGTGTGTTGATATTTTTACAGAGGTTTTTTGATGGAGGTTGATGTCTCGAAGCTTTGACTAGGCAAGGTTTATCGCGATTTTCCATGCCCTTGATTATCTGGAATATTTGATCAGCTGGCACATTCCTGGCCCATAAGTGCAGGTTAAGAAAAAATTTGCTGTGTTAGTGATTTTTCTCTCTTATGCCCGAGACTAGGATGTATTGTTTAAACTATTGTTTCCCTTTGATTCTGTCCCTGCTTAAAGTAAGCCAAGGTGCATTTCCTAAAGCCTTTTCTTTATTGTGTTGCAATCTTACAAATAAGCTCACAGCAAAAATCACTGAAGGTGAAATTAAATCAAAACATTCAAAATGTAGAGATAACACAGTGCGGAGCTGGAGGGACGCAGCAGGCCAGGCAGCATCAGAGGAGCAGGAAAGCTGAAGAAGGGTCCTGACCCGAAATGTCAGCTTTCCTGCTCCTCTGATGGTGCCTGCCCTGCTGTGTTCCTCCAGCTCCGCACCTTGTTATCTCAGACTCCAGCATCGGCAGTTCCTACTATCTCTCCGCACTTCACAGTGCTTTGCAAGCTGGCATCGCTCTCTACTTCTCAGTGTTCGTAATGCTTGCATCGAAAAAACATTGAGGCTTCCTTTAGTGTGCTACTTGGTTTAGATGACCACCATGTTCGTGTCTCAATGAGTGGGGTTAGTATGTAAGGAAGCAGAGTTGCTGATCACGCTGGTGGCGACACAGCCCACTCCCCTCAATTCCCTTACACACGTCCATTCGTGATATCTGTTCACCGTGCTCCAAATATGCCGCATGTCTGATCAATGAAAATGAACCTTCAGAATATTTACATCTTATCTCTCTAGGTATTTATTACTTTGAGGCTTATTCTCTATCTTCCCCCAATTGTCTGTATTTCTCTTTACTCTCCTGTTAACTCATGCTAAGATTCCCTGGCGTCTGGTAACCATCACATGGCTCACTTGAGGGTCCATTTTCTGAAAATGAACCGAAGCAGTGGAAGCATCACATGTAGGCTTGGTCCTTAGCCCCCAGACTCCATGTTTTTCCCAGGCCACTGTTGCAAGTTGAATCTGACCATTCACAACTTTACTGTATTGGCCACTGAGGTGAGCTACCCTAGCCACATATTGGCTTCACCACTTAACACCTTCTATTTCCACCTCTGTAACCTCACTGTTGTCTCAACGTCGATGCTTAATCCGGCACGCCTTTGTCACTCTCGATGTGACTATTCTCCTGTCTGGCCTCCCAGATTCTACCCTTCATAAACTTGAGGTGATCCAGAAAATCCTGTTGCTCTATCGATCCTGTAGTCACTGATCTACACTAGCTCCCAGTTAAGCAACAACTTGAGTTCAGCAGTTCCATCCTCGTTTTCCAATTCCTCCGTGGTTTCACTTCTCCCTATCTCCTCTGGCCACACACCCTCCGAGGTCTCTGCACTCCTCCAATCCTGGCCTCTTGAGCAGCTCCAATTTTAATCGCTCTGCCATTGATGGCTGCATCTTCAGCTGCCTGGACCCCAGGCTCTGGAATACCACCCCCCACTCCTCTCTACCTCCCTATCCTCCTTAAAGAAACTCCTTAAAACCAGTCTCTCTGACCAAGCTTTTGGTCACCTGACCTAATATCTCCTTATGTGGCTCGGTGTCAAGTTCTATCTTGGGGGGAGGGGAGGGTTTCTCCTGGAAAGGCACCACTTGAATGCAAGTTGTTGTTGCTGTTCTCACTGATGATGGGTACGTGTGCGTTTCAAGATTGCAATCAGACTCAGGAACTCCAAGTGCTTGCCTCCCTAGCCAGGGCAAGAGGAACAGGCCAGTGTTAGCTGTCCCAGCGCCCTCCCCAATGACATCAACTCAATCTAGACAATCAAACGCAAGGCCTCCTGGCTTGTTCTTTGCATCCTGCATGTCATTGGCTGCATGGAGGGGAAGAGAAGTTGACTGGGAAGAGGTCTGTGACATTGGTAGGAGAGACTCAGGCTAGTTCGTTCCACTGTGCCTCACTTAACCCGGCCTGAGCTCAGGGCCTTGCTGTGGAAGGAACTGGGCATGCAGGCCTACAGTTCCCTAAAAGTGGCAACACAGGTAGCCAAGGTGATTAAGAAGGCATATGGCAAGCTTGCCTTCATCAGCCGGGGCATGAATTACAAGAGTTGGCAAAACATGTTGCCGCTATCTAAAACCCTTGTTAGGCTGCATTTGGAGTACTGTGTGCAGTTTTGGTCACCGCACTACCAGAAGGATGTGGAAGCTTTGGAGAGAGTACGGAGAAGGCTCACCAGGATGTTACCTGGTCTCAAGGGCATTGGTGATGAGGAAAGGTTAAAAATACTAGGATTGTTTTCACTGGAAAGACAGCAACTGAGAGGAGACCTGATAGAGGTCTACAGAATTATGAGAGGCATAGATAGGGTGGACAGTCAGAGGCTTTTTCCCAGGGTTAAAGTTTCAATTACAAGGGGACACAGGTTCAAGGTCAGAGGGGGAAAGTTTGAGGGAGAAGTGCGAGGGAAGTTTTTCACGCAGAGCATGGTAGGAGCCTGGAATGCACTACCAGAGGAGGTGGTGGAAGCGGGCACATTGGCTACATTTAAGAGGCACCTGGATGGTTACATGAATAGAGGAGGAATAGAGGGATACGGACCGAATAAGGGCAGAAGGTTTGTTTTTTAGTTTAGCCAGGGCTTGGTGATCGGCACAGGCTTGGCGGGCCGAAGGGCCTGTTCCTGTGCTGTACTCCATCTTTGTTCTTTTGCTCTTGAACTCTGTGGGCAGGCAGGCTTTATATTTATTCTAGTCTTTATGCTCCAAGTCCAAACTTTTCATTCGCACTCACCCCTCCTGAAGGTACAAACTTGATAGTTAAATGAGGATTGGGGGGTGAGGGGAAGAAAGAAACCACACCTCTCCTTTGTGGAGTTATCTGCTCTGTGGAGTACAGGACAACTGCAACAGTCTGAAAGCAGTAAGGCATCCCAGGAAAGTAGGTCAGGAAACCACGACACAGTCATTGGGAGAATAAATACACTGTGTTTCCGGCTCCTCATCAAAACTGGACAAGTTGAAAAAAGCAAATTTTTCGCCCTGGCCGATCCCATTTTTAAAACTATCGCTGTTTATTTCAATTGTTACAGAGGCTGTTGAGAATTTCAAAGCTCTGGGATTTTCTCTCGATGATACTACATGTTAACCAAAGGCCCATCTTAGTAGGTAGAGGTTGCATAGTGTTACTGCTGCACATATGCCTTTAAGGAAACTATTATTGTATTTCTGAAGAATTGGCCACTCAGATACAGCAGTCTTTTGTTTTCATTTCATTTAGTTTGTCAAAAAAAGTCTTATTAACTTGCCTGAACTCATGTTTCTGCTTTTCGCTGTGCTGTTTTGGAAATCGTATTATGATGTTGTGAGTTTGAGTTTTCAGCATCGAATGAAATGCGTCCTACTATGTAATGTAAAGGATTGATTTCATCGCTGATTCGATTAGCAAAGCCTTTGGGTCTTCTTCAGTGGGGCGGGAAAGTGCAGCCCTCCATAAATGAAGCCAATCCTCCGAAAAAATGTCTCCACCTATTCCCCACACACCAAATAAAAAACTCACAACTGAAAAACTTGAATCAGTGCACACACAGACTCAGTGAGGTTCTTGAGTTCATGAGTGGATACATCCTGATAATTTCACCCATCTGCAGATACTTAATGCTCCATTGTTGTTATATGTCATTGTCTCTTAAATAATTCTAAGACTTACATGCTATTCTCTCTCTGGAGCCTACTCCAAATGCCGATTAATATATTTGAAGAGTTTCCTGATACTAATCCCAACGTTGCCTTTGCGAATTCAAACTCATGTTTTGCACGATTCAATGTAATGTTTTTAATTGTCCTTTTTCATTCTCATAATTTAATAGCTGGGTGAAATCTTCTGTCTTTCTGCACAACTAAATCCCTCTAATACTCCGCGGGTATATCTTATTGTTTGTCTCTATGCTATCTCCAGTTCTTGAATGTTTCTTCCGTCTACCAGCAACAAAAAACAGGATGAAAACAGAAATTGCTAGAAAAGCTCAGCAGGTCTGGCAGCATCTGTGGAGAGAAAGCAGAGAAAACAGGACAAGGCAGCCTGACAGAAGCCTTGCACCCGCTTCCTCTATCTTGTGCTCTCCTGTTCTGGCCACGCTGTTCAATATCTGTTAGATTTGTTCATAGGTCACATTGACGTATGACTCAACCCTCGACCCTCGGATGTTGTTCAGCTTTAGCCTCAACTATTTCAACACCATTTCACGAAGCAATTGTATTGCCTGTTTTCCCTTCTGCTGTGCAATGTTTTGGCTTCAAGAAATTTTGTCCATCACAATTTATTGTTTTGAATACACCATAGAAACTTAGAAAATAGGAGTAGGCCATTCAGCCCTTCGAGCCTGCTCCACCATTCAATCTGATCGTGGCTGATCATCCAACTCAGTCATAGAACATAGAACATTACAGCGCAGTACAGGCCCTTTGGCCCTCGATGTTGCGCCGACCTGTGAAACCAATCTAAAGCCCATCTAACCTGGTTCTGTTTTGATGGGTCAAGCAGCATCATAGGAGCAGGAAAACTTGACGTTTCAGGCCTAAACCCTTCATCAGAAAAAGGGTTTAGGCCCGAAACGTCAAGTTTTCCTGCTCCTATGATGCTGCTTGACCTGCTGTGTTCATCCAGCCCCATGCTTGTTATCTCGGATTCTCCAGCATCTGCAGTACCTTTTATCTCTGTTATGATGGGGTTCATTTAGGCTCGCCTGTATTTCTACATTCATGTGGAATGATTAGCTTGCTGTGGATTGAGGCATTCTTGTTTCCTTTCGACATCAATTGTATCTCACCTGTATTCCTTGATTTACATGGCTCCCTGCCCAGCAGCAGGTCCATTTTAAGTCTCATCCATGTATTTAAATTCCTCCATCTCCACTTCCCCTATTCCCACTTTCTCCCCCACACCCTTTGATCCCTTTAGCCCTAAGAACTATATCTAACTCCTTTTTGAAAGCAGAGAATTCCACAGCACCCCCCCTCCACTCTCTGGGTGAAGACATTTCTCCTCATCTCAGTCTTAAATGGCCTATCACGTATCCTTAGACTGTGACCCCTTCGTTATCAGAAACATCCTTCCTCCGTTTACCCTGTCTAACCCTGTTAGAATTTTATAGGGCTCTTTGTGACTTGCCCCTCATTCCTCTAAACTCCAGTGAATATAGTCCTAACCGATCCAGTCTCTCTTCATACGTCAGCCCTGCCATCCCAGGAATCAGTCTGGTAAACCTTCGCTGCACTCCCTCCATCACCAGAACAGCCTTCCTCAGTTAAGGGGACCAAAACTGCCCACAGTACTCCAGGTGTGGTCTCACCAAGGCCCTGTACAATTGCAGCAAGACATCCCTGCTCCTGGACTCAAACCCTCTCACTATGAAGGCCAGCAGACCATTTACCTTCTTCACCGCCTGCTGCACCTGCAATGCTTACTTTCAGTGAGTGGTGTACAGGGTGTTATCGCATGGTGTTATTGCGTCTGCTACATATTTCTTCTCTCAACTGGTAACCCCCAGTGAAACTGTACTCTGGCACATACAATAATGTATCCCAACTCTCTCTAATTCTAGTTGTAACCTTGTTATGATTTCAGTCATTCTTATTTCGGTGCAATTCTCTTAAAATCTCCTCCTCATTGAAAATGCAGAATGTATTTGCACGCCTATTGATCTGCAGTGATTAGCTTCTTTGTGACTTTCAAACTCCACCCTCTGGGTGGTGCTTGTTTCAGGCCGTTGCATAAGCTTTCCTTAAATGCTAAGTGCTTTCACATTGTCTCGTCTTTATCTGCATTCAAAGTGGAAAACTTAGGGAAGGAAAGGCGCCGGGATTGTTCCAAACTACTGGAAACCAGGAGAACGTGGGGGCAGAAACGGTCTTCATCTCCTTATTGTCCAGGTAAATCAAATCAAAACGATTAAGGCTCATCACGAGCAAAAGAGAATTGTCAGAATCTCTGGTGAAAATATAGGCACAGATAATGACGAACTCTGCACGGTAGATATCTGGAGAAAGTTTTCGCAATTCAGTCAGGGTAACTTGTTAATTAAATTAAGTACAACATGAGTTTTTCTCTGTTTCAGGTTTTTTCTTGCTCTCTGTAACGACAGGTGATTTACACTGAAGTAACCAGGGCAACACATGCATAGATAAGAAGGTGCTTTCTCAGCCAGCACCAATTCTCTGTCATGTGACATCCTCTTCACATATATCTTGCAGCTGGGGCTGGTGGTGGGAGGTATATGAATAAGGTATATTTTTGAAATTAAAAAAATGGTTGGGTGGATTGGCCATAATAAATTGCTCATAGTGTACAGGGATGCACAGGCTAGGTAGATTGGCTGTGGGAAATGCAGGGTTACAGGGATAGGGTAGGAGGGTGGGTCTGGATGGAATGCTCTTCGGAGAGTCAGCCTAGACTCAATGGGCCGAATGGCCTGCTTCCACACTGTAGGGATTCTATGATTCTATCCAGTTAGGCTGACTCCCCTGCTTTTTCCCCACCCTCTGCACACTTTCCCTTCTGCCCTGCCCCCTCCCCCACCTCCCACCCATCTCTCTCCAATTTTCTTTTGGAATCTATTTCCACTAGTCTTTCAGTTCCAGAGTGCAACAACTCTGCATAGCCAAAAGAAAGCGTTTCCCCCCTTCTCTAACACTTCCAGTCTGTACGCAAGCAAGACCCCGACCTTTCCAGAGCCGGTTATTTTAACACAGTGTCCTGCTCACACACCCACATGTATGTCCTCAGCTCCAGTGAATCACAGTACAAACTGGAGGAACAACATCTCATCTTCAGGCTCAGCACTTTACAATGTTCTGGGCTCAATATTGAGTTCAACACCTTCAGATTGTGAACCCGTTCCTTCCCTTTCTTTTTACATTACTTTGTTCCATTCTCTGTCACCTTCTCTCCCCTCCCCACACCCCATTGGGACAGTCTGTCCTTCCCGCTCTGGCAGTTAGACACATCATTGTCCTGCCATTCTCACATTCCCATCACTTAATCTGAACTATCAGCATCTTTTCTCCCCCAGCACTCCAACTCCCCCCACCTCAACTATTGCATAAATGCTGCCCCCTTCACACTTCACTTCAGCTCTAATGAAGAGTCTTTTAGACTCGAAACATTAGCTTGGTCTCTCTCCCAGATGCACTGACCCACTGTGATCTCCAGCATTTGTTGTTTTCAGTTTCTCCCCTTCGGTTCTTTTGCCAATTACCTTCGATCTGTGCCCAATATAATTCCTAATATGACAGTGGAATTGAAATGCCAGTAAAATGCCAAAAGCTCATGACATTATGGACTGAATGGAATTCCGGACAGGGATGCTGGTTTGAGGACCATTTGCTATATGTTTGGGAATGCGTGTAATCTCTGTAGGCCAGGCAGCAACAGAGGAGCAGGAAAACTGACGTTTCAGAAATGAAGAAGGGTCCCGACCCGAAACGTCAGCTTTCCTGCTCCTCTGATGCTGCCCGGCCTGCTGTGTTCATCCAGCT
Source organism: Ginglymostoma cirratum (assembly GCA_024137785.1). Lineage (NCBI taxonomy): Eukaryota > Metazoa > Chordata > Chondrichthyes > Orectolobiformes > Ginglymostomatidae > Ginglymostoma > Ginglymostoma cirratum. Next base: position 1,926,313 of record JAHRHZ010000089.1, on the reverse strand, counting down.
CCACACTGTGTTGTCTCTGACTCCAGCGTCGGCAGTTCCTACTATCTCCATGTAATCTCTGTGTTCACTTTAAGCTGACAGTTCAACCCCAATGGTATCAATGTGGATTTCACAAGCTTCAAAATCTCCCCTCCCACAACCGCATCCCAAAACCAGCCCAGCTCATCCCTGCCTCTCTCACCTATCCCCTCCTCCCACCTCAAGCCACACCCCCATCTTCTATCTACTAACATCATCCCGCCCCCTTGACCTGTCCGCCCTCCCTGGACTGACCTATCTCCTCCCTCCCCCCCCACCTACACTCACCTTTACTGGCTCCATCCTTGCCTCTTTGACTTGTCTGTCTCCTCTCCACCTATCCTCTCCTCTATCCATCCTCTATCCGCCTCCCCCTCTCTCCCTATTTATTTCAGAACCCTCTTCCCCTCCCCCATTTCTGATGAAGGGTCTAGGCCCGAAACGTCAAGATTTCCTGCTCCTATGAAGCTGCTTGGCCTGCTGTGTTCATCCAGCTCCACACCTTGTTATCTCAGATTCTCCAGCATCTGCAGTTCCTACTATCTCAGTTCAATTTTTTTGATGTCTTCTTTTCACTTGAGACTGGTGGATAAAAGACATTGATGTTCAATATGATAATCCTTGGAATTACCAGCTCAACAGGTCTTGTGAATGAGTTGTATTATAGAGACTATGGAGCAGATTCGAATCTCCCCCCACTGAAACCAATCTCCTTCATTTGCACTGTCAACTTGAACAGCAACAATTTGCTGATTTTATTCAAATGTTGCAAGTGTAAGATTGTCAATTGAGACCAACGGTACCATCCATGTCCTTTTCCTTTCTTGGAAGCAAAGTTTTGCAACTGATGGATGGTGTTATGAGACTAGTTCTTAGAGTCCAATGCACATTGTAAGTTTGAGAATCATTTTGATTTGGGACAAAACAGTTGAACTGATCTCTTTTCTTATGAGGAGAAAATGAGGCCAGTACTCTGGAATTTCGAAGGCTGAGGGGAGATCTAATTGAGGTCCATAAGATTCTAAAGGGGATTGACAAAATAGATGTAGAGAGAATGTCTCCTAGTGTGGGACAATCCAGAACGAGAGGTTTCAGAGATAGTAGGAACTGCAGATGCTGGAGAATCTGAGATAACAAGGTGTAGAGTTGGATGAACACAGCAGGCCAAGCAGCATCAGAGGAGCAGGAAGGCTGACGTTTCGGGCCTAGACCCTTCATCAGAAATGACCTTTCTGAAGAAGGGTTGCAGGGTTACGGAGAGCAGGCAAGAAGGTGGAGTTGAGGCCGAGATGAGATCGTATTAAAGGGTGGAGCAGGTTCGAGGGGCTGAATGGCCTACTCCTGCTCCGAGTTCTTTGTTCTTATATTAAATCAGCCGTCCATTTTACAGTTCTCCATGCTTTTACATTCATTGGTTCCAACTGAGAGGAATGTGTAATGGCTGATGGATTGACATCATCCGGTCAAAATTACCCAATGGTATTGAAATCCTCTTAAAAAAGCCATGAGACTATCGTCTACCTGCCCTGTGCGGTCGAAATTAGACCAATGTGGAAGGCCAAATTATTTCAAATCATTTTCCCTCTTTCTATTCTTGACCTGTCATGTTAAGAGGGTTAAAAAGCCATTCTCGATGCTGAAAGCAGAATGCCCACTCTCAGGAATATGACTTTGAGCCATGTGCAGCTGGCGGTATAAAACCAAGGTGCTATCTGAAGAAAAGCCTGTGGCTCTCCCAGATTAATCTCTTCAATTTCTTTCACAGGATGTGGCTGGGCCCAGCATTTATTGCCTCGTCCCTAGTTGCCCCCTTGAGAAGGTGGTGGTGAGCTGCCTTCTTGAACCACTGCAGTCCATGTGCTGTAGGTAGACCCACTAAGATTCCTTGGGGAGGGAATTCCAGGATTTTGACCCAGTGACACTGAAGGAACGGCGATATAGAATAGAATATAATAGAAATTTATTGTCATGTGTGCTTTTACACAAAAAATACAGTGAAAAGGATATAAGTCGCCTCACCACGGGGCCTACATCAATGGCAGAAGTCATACATAATGATAAAAAAAATTAAATCAAGGCAAGGTTCATCACAGTTCAGTTAGTGGCTCCTGGACTCAGGGAAAGCCGATTAAGGAGCAATAGCCTAGCCTGCGGGTCTGGGCCGGGGCAGTCAGTCACGGACCTGCTCCTTGCTAGTGAACCTATGTTCGGCTCGTCCTGGAGTTGCCACCAGAGGCCTCCTCCTTCACCCGTTGCTCTCCAGGCTGTAAAGAAACAAAATAGAAGAAAAGAAAAAGAGCAAAAGAAGGAAAAAAAGAGAAAGAAAGCCAATGGGAGTGAATGAACTCTGGGTTCCGCCCCCTACTCTGCCACCATCTTGAAAGATTTATGTATTAATATATTTCCAAGTCAGGATGGTGAGTGGAGGGGAACTTGCAGGGGGTGGTGTTCCCAAGTATCTGCTGCCCTTGTCTTTCTAGATGGAAGTGGTCGTGGGTTCGGAAGGTGCAGTCTGAGGATCTTTGGTGAGTTTCTGCAGAGCATCTTGTAGATGGTACACGCTGCTGTTACTGAGCATCGGTGGTGGAGGGAGTAGATGCTTGTGGATGTGGGGCCAATCAAGCAGCTGCTTTGTCCTGGATGGTGTCGAGCTTCTTGAGTGTTGTTGGGGCTGCACCCATCCAGGCAAATGGGGAGTATTCCATCACACTCCTATCTTGCACCTTGTAGATGGCGGACAGGCTTTGAGGAGTCAGGAGGGGAGTTACTTGAAGACAAATTCCAAGCCTGTGACCTGCTCTTGTATTTATATGGCTAATCTTGTTCAGTTTCTGATCAATGGTAACCCCCAGGATGTTGACCAGATTTTATCACATTTGCTGCTTGTGGGTCTTAGTGTCCACATTGGCTCTGATGTTAGCCAACACACCTGTGACTGCACGTCAGAAATAGTTAATTTTTGGTGGGAGAAGGTTCTTATAGAGTGTAAACACCAGTATGAACTAGTTGGGCCAAATGGCCTGCTTCTTTGATATAAACATACTTTACTCCTGGATCTGTAGTCATGAGCAACCTGAATTGTTTGTAAAGTAGTAAAAGAGATAAAAGGTGCTGCAGATGCTGGAGAATCCGAGATAACAAGGTGTGGGGCTGGATGAACACAGAAACGTCAATCTTTCCTGCTCCTATGATGCTGCTTGGCCTGCTGTGTTCATCCAGCCCCACACCGTGTTATCTCTTTGTTTGTAAAGTATACTTCTTAATTTAAAAATTTCCTGACCAGCCTTATCACACACCTCTAGAGTAGGTGGGCCTTGAACCCAGGCCTCTGTGGTTGAGGGGTAGGGGCACTGCCACGAGACCACAAGAGCATTCCCTTAGGTCAGCTATCCAGACACATGATAACTCCCCTCCAGGGCAATTGGAACTTGAACCTAGGTCTTCTGTCCCAGAGATAGGGTTGCTACCAGACCAACCTTAGAACACGGTGCACCTCTGTACAACACAAGCACCCCATTCTTGTGTGCCTCCATTCCAGGTGAATCAAAGGCGTGGTTTCGCGGGGACACTCCCGTTTGATGGGAAACTGTCCCGCTTTCCTGACAATTTCTGAAAAAATAGTTCAGGTGCAACGTTTTTCCTGGGGTGTCAAATGTAAACTGGGCCTGGGGAAAGAAAATCTGTGTGAAATGTTGTCCTTCTCCTTATAAAAAAAACCTATCACATCGCATTTACCCACACCCAGCGGGCCTGTAGCCCTCCCCTCCATTGCGGCCCCTCCCTATCCTTCCCCTCTTGACATCTCCAAAGAAGGCATCATAACCTTTTTGGCATTGAAGGCGGTATTGCTGATCACACCTTTTAATGAAGCAACAGTACTGGCTGGGAATCATTGTCATAAGGGACCTCTCACCATCAGCTTCTCCTGCCTTTGGCATTTATAATGGGGCTTGGCCTTCCCACATTTCTTCAAGGTGCCCCAGTTCTGACTTTTGAAAGTCTGCCCAGCCTTCCTTCCCTGGTTGCTAACGAGTACACCACGCCACACTATCCAGCTGGTCCTTGATGCCCATCATCACTTGCACGTTTGACAACCGAGTCCAGGTCATAGAATCGTGGAACTTCCACAGTGCAGAAAGAGGCTGTTCGGCCCATCAAGTCTGCAGAGGCACTTCGAAGAGCATCCCACCCTATCCCCGTAACCCTGCGTGGGGATTTTACCATGGCTAACCCACTTAACCTGGACACTACGGGGAATTTTTTTTAGCATGGCCAATCCACCTAACCTGCACACATTTGGGCTCGATGTTGGGCAAATATTACAATTCATTTCGAATCAAAACAACAGGCACAACTATTTTTGGCAAGACAATGTCTTTTTTTATTTCAAAAATATGCTTTGTTCATAAAAACTATCTTTGTGTATATACGTTGTCACGAATGCAGTTCGGTTCTGTATAGTAGCATATCAAGGAAACGAACAATGACTCTATTCAAACAAACCACGGACATATCCTGCATATACAAGACTACATTTTACATGCGTTTAAGGCACAAGGAGGGCCCAAGAACTGAACAGACCCCCAATTAACTTCAGCAGGAAGAGCTCAGACAGTGGTTTTTCCCCACTGTGCCTTGGCAAAATAGTAATTCTAGCAAACCTTGCTGAAAGCTCCAGGGCAAGTTAATACTTGGTTAATTTCACGAATTGCCGAGACTCGACCATCTCACGTTTGGGTTTGAGATAACAAGGTGTAGAGCTAGATGAACACAGCAGGCCAAGCAGCATCAGAGGAGCAGGAAGGCTGATGTTTCGGGCCTAGACCCTTCTTCATAAAATGTTTGGGTTTTCCTGGTTTAAACATTAATTTGTACAGAGTGCCCTCGAAACTCGCCAGCGCATCACCTTCAGTAATGCAGTGACGTTGGACAAAGGGCAGAGTGCTGAGTTCCCTCCACAGTGAGTTGTTGACATTTAACATTTCAATCGAATGTTCAAATCTGTTCCTCCGTTGAAGACCATCGGAAATGGAGGGGTGAATTCTTGAGCTGAAGTTTTGATTTTATTTTTGTTCTCCCCATCAACACATCCCCTGGCTCCAAGCCACCATTGTAAGCCTTGCTGGGAAAAGTTTGTTTGTCCATTTCTCACACTTTGTCAGTTTCTGTTTGACTGGTGTGTCAGAAAGATCACCCTCACCCCCAAAAAGGACAGAGGCGAAGCCAGTGTCACTCACTGGCCTAATGCTGATCCAAGCTGGATTTCTTCAATCGACAGCTTCAGGGATATTTCCCTTTCATTTCCTGCTGTTGTCTGTATGTGAAATAGCAAGAGGTAATGTCTGAAGGTCAAGAATGATCCAGGCTGATTAATTATAATAAAAATGGATCAACACGATCCCTAAAATGAGACCATTCCCATTCTTTAGTGATTACAGATTTAGATTTTAATCTATTGATGCATTGTGTTTATTTTCTTTACCACACAAGAATGCTGCTTGTGTCTGCTTTCTTGTGCTCAGTGTTAATTGGGGCCTGGTTGCCAAGCGCTTCATAGTTTATTGCATGTGCTCGGGTTTAAGCAAGATTAACAAAATGAGTGTAATCCTCCATGAATGCCATTTTCACTGAGCAACTGCTTGTGTAATGAGATTTACTGAGCTGTGAGAGCGGTCTGGAAGCGAGGTCAGGTTAAATGCTGAGAACACAAGAGAAAGTCTGGCCAGCAGGATCAAAGTCGGAGGATTTTGTTTCTCCCAATCACAGCCTGAAGTCCAAGCACAAGAAATCCAACCACTGTGCACTCACTGAGATAACAAGGTGTGGGGCTGGATGAATACAGCAGGCCAAGCAGCATCATAGGAGCAGGAAAGCTTGACGTTTCGGGCCCGTCACCTTTTGCATTGGGCCTGGTCTGCTATTCACTGAGATCACCCAGTGAGCTGATCATCCTTAACTCCCTCTCCTGCTCTTTCCCCAATAACCTTCAATTCCCTTGCTGAATAAAAACCTGTCTGTATTTTTTTTTATTCAGTCATGGGATGTGGGCATTGCTGGCTGGACCAGCGTTTATTGTCTGTCCCTAATTGCTCAGAGGGCAGTTAATAGTCAACCACATTGCTATGGGACTGGAGTCACACATAGGCTAGATTTCCTTCCCTGAAGGACATTAGTGAACTAGATGGGTTTTCCCCTGACAATCGGCAATGGTTTCATGGTCATTGTTAGACTCTTAATTCCAGATTATTGTTGGATTCAAATTCCACCAACTGCTGTGGTGGGATTCAAACCCAGGTCCGCAGAGCATTACCTGAGTGTCAGGGTTAATAGAAATTCCAAATGCCTAGACCTTTTCCATTTGTGAATGCTGCAGGTGGAATAGTTTGGGCACAGTTTGGGAGCTGAATGGAGACTCCCATCAATTCAGTGCAGTTGCCCAGCTCCTTTACCTGGATATCAGCAGGAGGGTAAGGCCCATGGAAATATTGTCCTCGCTCATTCTGCACCAACTGCGACTCTAAACTAAACTGGGAACTGCAACACAGCGTCTGAGCGCTAACACTTGGAGCATTTTATGCTCCCGTTACCCTTTTACATCAGCTTTCTCCTGCTTAGCTTAAGTTGCGTGGCTTGGATGGGGTCAGCTAAGGAACAGCAAACAGAAGTTTGTGAGCCCACGCAGACTGAGGAGCTGTGTGACAATTGGGGGCCAGGCAGCTGATGCTCCCAGTGGAATCAACCAGGAGGGAAGCAAAGGAGAAGCTCTTTTCTGCTATGAGCCATCAACCAAATGGCCCGGCTCATCCAAATAATGTGGAACAGCAGAAGTAGAAAGCATTGTGGCTGACTTCTGAGTCACAGTGTACAGTGACGCTCTGGAGATGACATCTGGGCAATATTCTGATTGGTTCTCGTTCTATTCACATAACCCACATCACTATGAGAAAGCCCTAATGCTCACAACATTGCCATCTATACTGCCCTGCACCCAGTCAAGCTCAGTCTTTTTCCAACCAATGCCTGCTTCCCTTAGTTCTGGTCGCCTTACCTATAGCAAGTATGTTATTAAACTGGAAAGGGTGCAGAAGAGATTTACCAGGATGTTTCTGGGGATAAAGGGTTTGAGTTATAAAAATAGCCTGGGACTTCTTTCACTGGAGCATAGGAGGCTGAGGGGTGACCTTATAGAGGTTCGTGAAATCATGAGGAGCATAGATAAGGTCTTTTCCCTAGGGTAGGGGAGTTCAAAACTAGAGGTGAGAGGAGAAAGATTTAAAAAGGACCTGAGGGGCAACTTTTACACACAGAGGGTGGCTCGTGTGTGGAATGAACTGCCAGAGGAAGTGGTAGATAAAGATATGATTACAGCATTTAAAAGAAATTTGGACAGGTACATGAATAGGAAAGGTTTAGAGGGATATGGGCCAAACGCAGGCAAGTGGGACTAGTTTGGTTTGGGAACATGGTTGGCATGGACTGGTTGGACCAAGAAATGTATGACCTTAGTTATTTAGCCACAGTCCCGATACATGCATTTCTACCATTCCATGCACTTGACTGAACGACAAATCCTAGTTTGTCTTAAACCTTCCCGTCCTGGGATCCCAGTAGATTCTAGGCACCTTGTGATTCTGGATTTGTCTGAGGGTTTCCATGAAGTTAATCCTAACGCAACTTCTCGATTGTCGATTTAGACTTCAGCACCTAAATCTTATTGAAGTAACACATTGTTTCAAGAAAGGAATTGCTCCTAAGCCGCTCTGAAATGCTTTATAAAACAAGTTAGACAAGCTTCAGTTCTGAAGGAGAGTCTCTCTCTCTCTTTCCACAGAGACTGCCAGAGTTTCTCCAGCATTCTCTGCATCTGTTATAAAACAAGCTAAAGCTCTCTGCAGCTTATAGAACAATTGAGTAATTTCGAAGCTTCATGCTGACTTGTCAGGGTCCTGCTCATTTTCATTGGGGCTTTGCCAATTGTTTCAGGTCATTCAGGCTGATCGGGACTAGGCCAATGATTTCAGTTGTTGACATGTTGAGCCCCTAAATTGGAGGAAGGGCCCAGAGTAAAAGCAAGCCAAAATGGTCACGTGCGAGAACCATTCAAACATGAGCAGCAGCACATGGACAGATTAAAGAAAAGCAACTCTTAAGAATTGGAATTGGGCCCATCTTAAAGCTGCCATAAAGTCCGTCAGAAGGCAACTGTGGGAGAAATGGTGAAATCCACTTTAGATACTAAGGGGGTCAGTAAGTAGTGCTGCCAATATATATATATGTATATGTATATATATAGAGAGAGAGAGAGAGAGAGAGGACTTATACACCTAATGGTAAGGTCCTGGGGTGTGTTGCTGAACAAAGAGACCTTGGGGTGCAGGTTCATAGTTCCCTGAAAGTGGAGTCGCAGGTAGACAGGGCGGTGAAGAAGGCATTTGGTACACTTGCCTTTATTGGTCAGTGCATTGAGTATAGGAGTTGGGAGGGTCATGTTGTGGCTGTACAGGACACTGGTTCGGCCACTTTTGGAATACTGCGTTCAGTCGTGGTCTCCCTGCTATAGGAAGGATGTTGTGAAACCTGAAAGGGCTCAGAAAAGATTTACAAGGATGGTGCCAGGTTTGGAGGGTTTGAGTTATAGGGAGAGGCTGGATAGGCTGGGGCTATTTTCCCTGGAGCGTCGGAGGCTGAGGGGTGACCTTATAGAGGTTTATAAAATCATGAGGGGCATGGATAGGGCAAATAGACAAGGTCTTTTCCCCAGGGTAGGGGAGTCCAAAACTAGAGGGCACAGGTTTAAGGTGAGAGGGGAAAGATTTAAAACGGACCACCTTGTCACACGGAGGGTGGGGCATGTATGGAATGAGCTGCCAGAGGAAGTGGTGGAGGCTGGTACAATTACAACATTTAAAAGGCTTCTGGACGGGGACATGAATAGGAAGGGCTTCAAGTGAAATAGGAGTGGATTAATTTAGGATATTTGGTCAGTATGGAATGAAGGGGCTGTTTCATATGACTTTACAAATGGTGGTGGTTTAACTTGAGGGTCACCTCAGGCAAGGGGGGGTCTGAAGCAATTGAGAAGGGGAGTCCTTCACGCTAACCCCAGCTGGTTATAAGAATCAAACCCATGTTGTTGGTGCCTCTCTGTGTTACAGACCAGCCATCCAGCCAACTGAGCTAACCAACCACCCAGCTGCTAATGGACCGCATAAGGGGACTAAAGCATTTCTCAGGGCAGCGTGCGATGGACTTTCAGAACATTGGTGGAGGTTTGGAGCTATCCTTACTCCTGTAGACTGTGCTCAGTTGCTACTAATGCAGTGAGCCTTTCACACTGTGATTATTAATGTTGAAGGAGAATTTCCTTGAAAAGATTAAGAGGTCCTAAAACACATTGAGTGCTGACTGAGACAGCATTTCCCCGAGGGTACTGAAAGATCTGTGAACTGTATTCCATCGTTTGCTGGCATCTAGAGGCCATTGCTGGAAGGAAATGAGTGTTGCACAATGTTCTAAAAAGACAGTAAGTCAGAAAATGAAAGACTCTTTTGTTTGATGTCAGTTGCAGGAATTTTGCTTGGTGGGATTTTTAGGATGGTAACAACATTGACAGACTAAAGATAGTCAGACGTAACTTCTAGATAAGAAATCAGGACTTATTAATCTGGTAGAACGTTTACAGAGATCACCAAGTTGATGCATAAAGGTAACCCAGTCAGCATTGTATATTTTTACTGCAAATGAAAAGTGCTGGAGATCACAGCAGGTCAGGCAGCATCTGTGGAGAGAGAGCAAGGTAACATTCCGAGGCTAGACTCGAAGCATTAGCTTGCTTTCTCTCCATGCACGCTGCCTGATCCCCTGTGATCTCCAGCATTTTTTGCTTTCAGTACAGATTCCAGCATCTAGGGATTTGCTCCAACCTTGTATATTTTTACTGTCGAATGCTGTCGATAAGGTACGTACCTCACAATAGATTGCCATATCATAGAGAGGGCTGTGGGAGTGATGGGCAGGTCTGGTGTTGGAATTGGGGGGTCACATCCTCATCAGATTGTTACTGTTCAGGATTTGTGTTAGTAACGTGGACATTGGTGACAAACACCTTACAATCTGCACTGGGTCCAGCAGCCTTCCTGAAGAGAAAAGATCACAACCTGAGCTAGATACGATGGGGAAATGAGCCCACATCAGGTGAATCACATTTAATATTGATAAATAGAGCATGGTGCACATTGCTAGGGCTAGTGCCAAGGACATATGTATGTCGTGCTGGACTTGAATATATTAGTGTATTGATCTGTGAAGGCTCATGATCAGTGATAAGAGCCTATAGAGAAAACCAACCGTGTGTTTGGCTGTAAGTAAAAGACAAAACCTTAGCAACCCTGAACAATGCCTTGGTTGGGCCCCGTTTAAAATACTGTGTCCAGTTTTGGCCCCTTACATAGTGGGAGCTATACAGGCCCTAGTAATGGCTAAGCTAAGAACACCTAGCTATTAGAATAGGTTGAGGAGCTGGGCCTATATACCCTTAGGGCTTTGGACAAACTTGGTTATATGCTTAAAATGATAAAGGGGCACGTGAACAAATGATTGAAATTGCATACATTTTGATATGAAGTAGATAAGTTGAAGAGAAACCACATAAGCCATAGAACCAGGTTCAATGACGGGAGATAGCAGATGCTGGAGAATCTGAGATAACAAGGTGTAGAGCTGGATGAACACAGCAAGCCAAGCAGCATCAGAGGAGCAGGAA
>JAHRHZ010000089.1:1903426-1915133 GCA_024137785.1 Ginglymostoma cirratum | reverse complement strand
GCTGGAGAATCTGAGATAACAAGGTGTAGAGCTGGATGAACACAGCAAGCCAAGCAGCATCAGAGGAGCAGGAAGGCTGACGTTTCGGGCCATTTCTGAAGAAGGGTCTAGGCCCGAAACGTCAGCTTTCCTGCTCCTCTGATGCTGCTTGGCCTGCTGTGTTCATCCAGCTCTACACCTTGTTCTCTCAATGACGGGAGGATTTTCTTTGCTCTGAAACTCAAAGAACATTGCATTCGGTTGGCAGCTAATTCAAGTGGGTGTTTTTTTTATGTGATGCACATTTGTAGTACTGATTTAAAACATAGCTCAGGCTTCTCCTGGAGCTGGCTGAGATCGCTACTTTGTTGCTCAGTGGACTGCATGGTCATTGCAATTTCCTGGAACGCGCCTTGCTTCGGGAAGGGAATTTCCCGGGATTTTCTCTTCTCCCGAAATTGGCTGAGGGCTTTTTTAAAGTCACTCTTCCGAGGTGCGGCAGAGAAACAGCGCATCACCCAGGGTTTGCAATGACTTGCCTAGACTTTACCCATTCCTTGTCCCATATTCAATGGGAGGATATAGGTCATTATAGTATGACTGGATGATCAAGGGGGTTGCTGAATGGTCTCCATAGGAACACATGAATTAGGAGCAGGAGTAGGCCATTCAGCCCCTTGAGCCTGTCTGCCATTCAATAAGATCATGGCTGATCTGTTTGTGACCTCAACCCCGCTAACATTGACTCCCTTGTCGAACAAAACTCTATCTAACGCAGCCATGAACATATTCAATGACCCAGCTCCCATCGCTGTCTGGGGAAAAGAATTCCACAGATTAATGACCCTCTCAGAGAAAAATTCTCCTCATCCCTGTCCATCTTGCCCGTGTTTCACTGAGCTAGTGGCTGGCATGACCCAGTAGCTCGTTGGCAGAAAATTGGCAGTAAAAAGTCTCCTGCCTATTCACAAGCACTACACCCTTGACTTAATTCTTTCTGGAATCCAGATGCAATCCTCAGCGTATTTGCATGTGACCAAATCTGATCACGCGCTGCAGTATGTTCCAGGGTCACATGAGACGTACCAAAGGAAAGCCTTGGGACTTACCAGGCCCCGATAACCTACAGGCAAACTTAGCCTCTCCCTGTAAACCCTGGAACATTGCAAGTCAGCTGAGAATCTTGCATAGAAAGAGATTAGTAAAGCATGAGCTCCTTACAGTCTAGAGAGTGACCCTCCCATGAGGGCAAGCTCTGTGCAGCGAAAGGCTGAAAAATAACGAGAGCTGCTCACAGGACTGGAATCTGAATGACAAAGCTGGATGTTAACAGTTATTCCGATGAGATAGTGAGCTTCCTCTGTTTCAAAATCCCAGAGCAAAAGCTTGAAATACAGGACGCGTGTTTTAAACTAATTTTAAATTACTTTAGGTCTCTTTTGGCGAACAACTATCAGATAACCGTTCCACATTTTCACTGTTGTTCAGGCCTCTGGTGTTGTCTTGGTACATTCTGTTTTGCACACACGTAAAAACAGATTTAAGAACAGCTTCTTCCCCAATGTTATAAAACTTTTCAATGGACCTCTTTAATGTTAATGTCGATCTCTCGCCCTGCACCTTCTCAGCAACTGTGACACTGTATCCTGCGCTCTGTTCCGTTACCCTGATGCATCCGTCTGCCTGTACTGCACGTAAAACAACACTTTTCACTGTACTTAAGTACGTGGGACAATAATAAATCGAATCAAATTCGATCAAAATTGTGATCTTTGTTGTTTTCTCTTGTTTCTCCAAGAAACTTGAGTATGAAGTTTGTAAGGTAGGACTTCATCTGTAGGTGATACTCAGATAGATGGGAACCAGGGTGATTTTATACAGAACCTCTCCTATATTTTTTGTCCCGTTGACTTTTGCCATTATTTTCACCGTATGCTGGATCTACTCGCCTCAATATGGGAAGCTGCATTTAAATAAGACAAGAGTGTCCTGTCTCCCATTTTCTGTCACTTCTGCCTTATTCACACTGGATCTTAATCACAGCTCAATGAAACAGCTGTACAGTCTTAAATTGGTCACTGAAACGAAAGGGAAGTACGTTGTTTTTTTAATACAGGCTGTTTATGAGATGTTGGCATCACTGGCTAGGCCAGTGTTTATTGCCCATCCCAATTTGCCAAGGGGGCATTTTAAGAGTCAACCACATCACTGTGGGTCTGGAGTCACATGTAGGCCAGACCAGGTAAGGATTTCCTTTCCTGAAGCACATTAACGAACCAGATGGGTTTTTATAGCAATTGACAGCTCCTCAATCCAGATTTCACCGTCTGCTGTAGTGGGTATTTGAATGCAAGTCCCCCAGGTTATTAGAATCATCATAGAACCCCCTACAATGTGGAAGTAGGCCACTTGGCCCATCAAATCCACACCAACCCCTGAACCCAGACCCACGCTATCCCTGTATTTCCCATGCCTGCACCTAGCCTGCACATCCCTGGACACTAAGAGCAATTTAGCACGGCCAATCCACCCTAACCAGCACATCTTTGGACTGTGGGAGGAAATCCACACAGACACAGGGAGAATGCACAAACCACACAAACAGTTTCCCAAGGGTGGGATCAAACCCAGGTCCCTGGCATTATGAGGCAGCGGTGCTAGCCATTGTGCCACCTTGGGAGTTCTGGAGCACTAGGCCAGTAACATTACCAACCACTGCCTTCCCAACTAAAACAAAGTGTAACAGGTAGTGCATCTTTCCCATCTATGCCGGACTCTGCTTTTTCGATGTTTCTGCTTGCCAGCTCCCATTGAAGTATATTGAAGTGATTTTGCAAACTGTCCTCACAAAAGATGCGAATGACTTTGCTTGCCTTCCCACACTGGACAGAGCTTTTCCCTTCTTGTGGCAGAGCAGGGATCAGACTGGGGACCTTGAGATAACAAGGTGTGGAACTGGAGGAGCACAGCAGGCCAGGCAGCATTGGAGGAGCAGGAAAGCTGACGTTTCGGGTCTGGACCCTTCTTCAGAACATTTTCTAAAGAAGGGTCCAGACCCGAAATGTCAGCTTTCCCGCTCCTCTGAAGCTGCCTGGCCTGCTGTGCTCCTCCAGCTCCACACCTTGTTATCTCGGTCTCCAGCATCAGCAGTTCCTGCTATCTCAAACTGGGGACCTTGCTGTTCTGGTTGACTCATTGGTACATTGAGGACTGTGTTTGCCAATTAAGCCATTTGGGGCAGATTATATGGAGTCCACATTCCATGGAAAAGGAGAATGATGATAGAATCATGCAGTACAGAAGAGGCCGTTCGGCCCATCCAGTCTGCACCAACAAAAACGACTCTCAATCTACACTAGTCCCACCTCCTGCACTAGGCCTTGGATATTCAAGTGAATGTTGACACTTCACCTTGACACTTCAAATGCTCAATAAAGTACTTTTTAAAGGTTCTGTGGTTTCCCTCCTCAACTACCCTCCCCAGGCAGCGCATTTCAGATCCTACCAGCCTCTGGGTGAAAAGAATGATCCTCAAATCCCCTCCTGCCTTTCGCCTCAGAATGGCACCCACTTGCCAACCAGTATTGTGAGCTGGCGAGCGAAGCCTCATTCATTATTTTTGGGTCTTTTCCCCTCAGCTTCTCCAAACGGACTCCATGTGGTTGTATCTCCTCACTGCTGCTGCTCTGCTCGCCATTTGGTGGCTCATCAGAGACCGTCAGAAAATCAGAGATGTCAAAGACAAGTTTGTCTTTATCACCGGATGCGACACGGGCTTTGGCAACCTCCTGGCGAAGCGACTGGAGAGGCAAGGATTCCGTGTTCTTGCTGGCTGCCTGACCCAAAAAGGAGTGGACGGCCTACAGAGAAACAACTCATCCACACTGAAAACTGTCCTCCTGGATGTGGCTGACTGCAGCAGCATAAGGAAGGCAGCAGACTGGGTTCAGGCAGAGGTGGGAGAGAAAGGTAGCCGTGAGCTTAATGCACTGACCTCGTTCATTTCTTGTTCCTTTAACACAGGGGCGTGCACTGTGGCGAACGACAAAGCCACTTTGGTTCTTGCATTGCTATCACCATTTATAGACCATGATGCTGCAGTCAAGTACGGCAGGTCATGTGGCACAGACCAAATGGACATGATCTATGTGGGCTTCAATAAGGCGTTCGACAAGGTTCCTCATGGTAGAGGAAGGTTAGATCACATGGAATACAGGGAGAACTAGCCATTTGGATACAGAACTAGCTCAAAGGTAGAAGACAGAGGGTGGTGGTGGAGGCTTGCTTTTCAGACTGGAGGCCTGTGACCAGCGGTGTGCCACAAGGATCGGTGCTGGGTTCACTGCTTTTTGTCATTTATGTAAATGATTTGGGTGTGAACATAGGAGGCATGGTTAGTGAGTTTGCAGATGACACCGAAATTGGAGGTGTAGTGGACAGTGAAGAAAGTTACCTCAGAGTACAATGGTATCTTCATCAGATGGGCCGAGGAGTGGCAGGTGGAGTTTAATTTAGATAAATGTGAGGTGCTGCAGTTTGGGAAGGCAAATCAGGGCGGGAATTATACATTTAATAGTAAGGTCCTGGGGAGTGTTGCTGAACAAAGAGACCTTGGGGTGCAGGTTCACAGTTCCCTGAAAGTGGAGTCACAGGTAGACAGGGCGGCGAAGAAGGCGTTTGGTACGCTTGCCTTTATTGGTCAGTGCATTGAGTATAGGAGTTGGGAGGGTCATGTTGTGGCTGTACAGGACACTGGTTAGGGCCACTTTTGGAATACTGCGTTCAATTCTGGTCTTGCTGCTATAGGAAGGATGTTGTGAAACCTGAAAGGGCTCAGAAAAGATTTACAAGGATGTTGCCAGGGTTGAAGGGTGTGAGCGATAGGGAGAAGCTGAATAGGCTGGGGCTATTTTCCCTGAAACATCGGAGGCAGAGGGGTCACCTTACAGAGATTTATAAAATCATGAGGGGCATGGATAGGGTAAATAGACAAGGTCTTTTCCCTGCTGTGAGGGAGTCCAAAACTAGAGGGGCATAGGTTGAAGGTGAGAGGGGAAAGACTTAAACGGGACCTAAGGGGCAACTTTTTTCCACACAGGAGGTGGTGTGTGTATGGAATAAGCTGCCAGAGGAAGTGGTGGAGGCTGGTACAATTACAACATTTAAAAGGCATCTGGATGGGTACATGAGGAGGAAGGGTTTAGAGGGATATGGGCGAAATGCTGGCAAATGGGACTACGTTAATTTAGGATATCTGGTCGGCATGGACGAGTTGGACCGAAGGGTCTGTTTCCGTGCTGTACATCTCTATGACTCTATAAGCGCATTTGCAAAATTTGAAATTGCTGGAGAAACTCAACGGGCCTGGCAGCGAGAGAGAAATAGAGTCAACATTTCAAGTCTAATATGATCCTTCTTCAGCATTTCAGTTCTGAATAAGTTATATTGAATTTCAAAGGTTAACTCTCGTTTTTCTCTCTTCACAGATGCTGCCAGACCTACTGAGTTTCTCCAGCAATTTCTGTTTTGTAATTCAGACCGCCAACGCCCTCACTGTTTTGCTTCCATTATACTTCCAAATCCAGCAATTTCCTCACAATGTTGTCCCCTTTCCCTGACAGGACTCTGGGGCTTGGTCAACAATGCAGGGAGAGCCATTCCCATTGGCCCAACAGAATGGATGACGATGGATGATTATTTAAAAGTGCTGAATGTGAATTTGATTGGATTGATGGAGGTGACGCTGACCATTCTCCCATTGGTTAAGAAGGCCAGGGGCCGGGTCGTGAACGTGGCTAGTATTCTGGGGAGGATATCGCTTGTAGGTGGCGGCTACTGCCTCTCCAAATGTGGAGTGGAGTCTTTTTCTGACAGCCTGAGGTGAGCTTTTCCATTCCTGTTCACTGCTGTCTGCACAGTCACAACAGAAAGGTTTTGCATACCTGTCATTTGTAAATCACGCCAACCAGGCAGAAATGTCCTTGCATTTCAGCTCAAAAGCACTCTGACCTGTCTCATTATGAATAGCCCTTGTCGACAAATGAGAAATTTGTCTCGACAACTCGCTTTCAGGTTTATTTAGGCTGTGGCGCAACAGTAATGTCATTGGGCTAGTAATTCAGAACCCCAGGCTAATGTTCTCAGGACTGGGTTCAAATCCCACTGGGGCTGATGGTGGCATCTTGATTCAGTAACAATCTGGAATTTAAAAAAAGCTAGGCTAAAGGTGACCAGTGTCCGTTGTTGTAAAAAAAACCCATCTGGGTCACTAATGTCCTGTTTTGGGAAGGAAACTGCCATCCTTACCTGGTCTGGGCCTACATGTGACTCCAGACACACAGCAATGTGGTTGAATCTTAACTGCCCTCTGGGCAATTAGGGATGGGCAATAAACTCTAGCGACACCAACATCCCATGAATGAATAAAAATGTTTAAAATATTTTACCCATTAATGCTGATCAGTTCAAGGCCGTTGTCACTAGATTCCCTCCATTTGGATGGTGTCTGTCAAGGCCCAGTTGGTAGCTCTCTCACGGCTATGTTGGAACGTTGCGTTCTTAAGTTCCTCTTGGGTGAATCGAACACGATGTCTGGCCAACACTGCAGCACTGAGCAAAGTGCCTGGGTAAAGTTTTTGGGTGAGGACTGCAGTGATATGTAATGCATTGCATCTCTGCATTCTGCCTGGTCAGACCTTTTGGGTGCTCCCCGATGTTTATCACTCCCCTGTCCATGGCCATGCCTTCAGCTGGCGGGGACCCTCAGCTCCAGAATCCCCTCCCACAAAAACTTTCCCCCTCTGAGTCGCCCCTGGAACCCGACCTGTCTGCCACCTGACCCGATCTCCCAGAACGCGAAGCATCTTGGAACTTTTGCACTGCATTTAAAGGCGCTATATAAATGCAAGCAGCTGTTCAAAAGTGTGTATGTGTAGTTAAAGGGATATTATCAGTTTCAGAACTACCCCGTGAGAGAGAAAAAGAACATTTCCTCATCTCTGTCTTAAATGGGCACCCCCTTAGTTTTAAATGATGACCCCACGTTCCAGATTCTCCAACAAGAGGAAACATCCTTTCCACATCCACCTGGCCAAGTCCCCTCAGGGTTTTATATGTTTCAATTGAGTCATCTAAACTCCAGAGGCTACAGGCCCAGCCTTTCCTCATAAGGCAACCTGCTTGTTCCGGGTATTAGTCTAGTAAATCTTCTCTGAACTGTTTCACACACATTAACGCCCCTCTGTACGTACAGTGTCCGCTACTGTACACTACTCCAGATGTGGTCCTGTATAACTGAAGCATAACCTCCCTCCTCTTGCAGTCAATTCCCCTCACAATACAATATTCTATGGGCTTTCCTGTTCACTTACATTTCCATGGTCTTTTTTTTTGTTGCCTTAGACGGGACATGCGTCACTTTGGTGTCCAGGTCTGCATCATTGAGCCTGGCTTCTTCAAGACAGCTGTGACAAACCTGGAAGGCATCGAGAATGACTTGCAGCGTCTGTGGGACAGACTGTCTCCTGAAGTCCGTGAGAGTTACGGGCAGAATTACTTGGCAAAGTGTAAGTGGCTTTCACAGTTCAGCCTGGCCATACCAACTGTGTTCTGACCCTGAGCATCTGAATCCTCTTCAGGAGTTGAGTGAAGTTCAGCAGCTGGCATGAGAGAGGGGATCCTCCTGTCGGAGATAGGCCACCTTCCAGAGGGTGAGCGCAAAACGACATTGAGTTACAAAGTGGCTTGGTGTTCTTTTCATGTTCTAGGTTAGTATCGTAGGATTGAACATCCTATCCTATACTCTTATGCACAATCTTGGATGACCACACTTGAGTAGTGAGGCCAATCATTGCCCCTGGGGTTAAGGTGAGTCAATGTGGGGACTGAATGCAAGACTTGACTCGCATTCATGCCATTCAGTGCCACACTGCCCTTGTCAACTGTGGCACCTTGGCCGCTGGATGGACTGCCCCCACCCCCAAGTTTGTGTGGCTGAGAGCGTCCCTCTTGGATTGACAGTTCTTGTTGCTGTAGCCCATCAAGAGATGAACAGAATTTTGGTCTGCTCGCACCATCACCCTTTCACTGTTTGTTTTCCGTGGATTTGAGTTCACTTAGAGCGAGGGGAGCTCATTGTTGCAGCCTACCTCAGAACAAATGTCTCTCATCAGGACCAGGGTGGGGGGTAGGGGTTTACAAAGAAATGAGGGGATAGTTATTTTATGATCATTGAGTATCCCCATGTAGGTGTGAGGTAGAGTCTATCAGAGGCCATTTCCTTTCCTTTTCAGATGTGAAGGCCCAGCGGTTTTCCATGAATGTGTTATGCGATGGCGACCTGTCCAAAGTCACCAACTGCATGGAGCATGCTCTAACTGCCAACTACCCTCGCACACGCTATGCTGCTGGATGGGATGCCAAGCTCTTCTGGATCCCCCTCTCCTACATGCCAACGGTTCTCAGCGACTTCCTGCTCACTCTCCTGTTGCCAAAGCCTTTGCAGAGTGTCCGATAAACAGCTGCGCAGGCCGGTCGCCAGAGCGAAATGGACCCTTCAGGTGCACCACTACCCTAGGGGCTGGTTTGCAGGGACCATCACTTCACTGGGATGACAATCAAAAGCAGAACGGCTCCACCTACTACCCAATCCCCCTCTCTCGATCCCTGGTGGCCATGGGCAGCCAGAGCATTTGCCTGTTTCAGATGTAATCCTCAATCAAATAAAACCCTAAGACATAAGAACAGACGGAAATCAATCAGCCCATTCAATGAGGTCAGGGCTGAAAATGGGTAGATCTGATTCTTTTAAAATCCTTCTGTGGAAAGGGACCAGCATATTTTTGACCCCCCCCCCTGCCCTCGAGCTGACCGACTTGTTCAGCCATTTCAGAAGGAAGTTGAGAGCCAGCTACATTTCTGCGGGTCTGGAGTCACACATCGGTCCCAAAACGGCAGGTTTTTAATGGTTAATGATTGTGTGAGTAATGGTAAATAGTTTTGAATTATTTTTGTTTGTCATTTGAATTGAAATGCCACCAGCTACTGCAATGGCATTTGAAACCATGACCCAGAGCATTAGCCAAAGTCTCTGGATTACTAATCCAGTGTCATAGAGTCATACAGCACAGGAACAGATCCTTCAGTCCAACTCATCCATGCCAACCCGATATCCTAAATTAATCTCATCCCATTTGCCAGCATTTGGCCCATATCCCTGTAAACCCTTCCTCCTCATGTACCCATCCAGATGCCCTTTAAATGTTGTAATTGTACCAGCCTCCACCACTTCCTCTGGCAGCTCATTCCATACACACACCACCCTCTGTGTGAAAAAGTTGCCCCTCAGGTCCCTTTTAAATCTCTCCCCTCTCACCTTAAGCCTATGCCCCTCTAGTTTTGGACTCCCCTACCCTGGGGAAAAGACCTTGTCTATTCACCCTATCCATGCCCCTCATGATTTATAACCCTCTATAAGGTCACCCCCCTCAGCCTCCAACACTCCAGGGAAAATAGCCCCAGCCTATTCAGCCTCTCCCTGTAGCTCAAACCCTCCAACCCCGGCAACATCCTTGTAAATCTTTTCTGAACCCTCCCATGTTTAACATCTTTCATACAGCAGAGAGCCCAGAATTGCACGCAGTATTCCAATAGTGGCCTAACCAGTGTCCTGTACAGCTGCAACATGACCCTCCCAACTCCGATACTCAATGCACTGACCAATAAAGGCAAGTGTACCAAACACCTTCTTCATCGCCCTGTCTACTTGCGACTCTGCTTTCAAGGAACTATGAACCTGCACCCCAAGGTCCCTGTTCTGCAACACACCCCAGGACCTTACCATTAAGTGTATAAGTCCTGCCCTGATTTGCCTTTCCAAAATGCAGCACCTCACATTTATGTAAACTAATCTCCATCTGCCATTCCTCGGCCCATTGGCCCATCTGATCAAGATCCCGTTGTACTCTGAGGTAACCTTCTTCACTGTCCACTACACCTACGATTTTGGTGTCATCAGCAAACTTATGAACCATGCTTCCTATGTTCACACCCAAATCATTTATATAAATGACAAAAAGCAGTGAACCCAGCACCGATCCTTGAGGCACACCGCTGGTCACAGGCCTCCAGTCATTGAGTGAAGAAACCGGGCTGAGCAGGAAATGGTGAAGCAAACTTCAGAGAATCACAGAATTGATACGGTGCAGAAGCAAGTAAATCCCCTAGTGCCAATGTCCTGCCTTTTCCCCATATCCCTGTACCCCGTTTCTATCCCAATAACCATCCAGTGCCCCTCTTGAATGCCTCAATGGAACCTGCCTCCCCCACATTTCCAGGCAGTGCATTCCACACCCTAACTACTCACTGGGTGAGAATGTTTCTCCTCACATCTCCCTCGCTTTATCACTTTCAATCCATTCCCCTCTCGTTCTTGTCCCTTTTACATGTGGGAACAGCTTCTCCCTATTTACTCTGTCCAGCCCCCGCTCATGATGTTGAAAACCTCTAACAGATCTCCCTCTCAGCCTTCTTCTCTCCAAGGAGAAGAGTCCCAACTTCTTCAATCCATCCTCATCGCTGACGTTTCTCATTCCTGGAACCATTCTTGTAAATCCCTTCTGCACTCTCTCCAATGCGCTCACATCTTTCCCATAATGTGGGGCCCACAGCTGTACACAGTCGTCCAGCTGAGGTCTAACAAGTGTCTTGTACAAGTTCACCATCACCTTCCTGCTCCTGTACTCTGTGTCCCTATTAATGAAGCTCAGGGCTTAATGTGAAGCTTAATAATAGGGCTTAATAATTAATAGGGCTTAATGAAGCTCCCTATTAATGTGCTTTATTCACTGCTGTCTCCACCTCTCCTGGCCCCTTCAATGATCTGTGCACAGATACACCCAGCTCCCTCTGCCCCTGCACCCCCCTTTAGAATCGTACCCCCTCTTTTATATTGTATAATTTGCATGAGTTCATATCACAAACTTGTTTGGAAATAACTGCTAGCTTCCTAGACAGTTCTCTGGGATAAGCCATTGAGATGAGGAAGTGCCCAGGATTGAATCTCTAGGCTGTGGGGAATCGGTCGATAGCACAGGCAGGATAATGAACATCATCAAGCTGGCTTGGGAGGGAGGAAGATAATCGCCAGGGGGGCCACGTATCCAGTCAGCCTGAGCTCACATCTCAGGATTGCTCAGAAATCCCCACCATCGAATGGGCTGTCAATGCCAACTGTCCAAACTCAGGCAGGAATCATTCTGAAACTGGCAAAGCGCTGGAGGGTGCCCAGCTCCAGACCTGTGGGTTATATCTCCCAGGTTGTCATGAATTATTTCGGCTAACAGTATTTGAATCAAGGTGGAGATACATAGATGGTGCAATAAATTTTCTAACACTGGTTTCATTTCACATCTCGTTATTTTTTCAACAGAATTACACATTGTCTACAGCACTGAAATAGACCTAAATGCTCCATGCCAACATTAGTGTTATACAGACACACACTCACACTCTCACACACACACACTCTCACACACACACTCACTCACACACACACACTCACTCACACACACACACTCACTCACACGCACATACAGATACACAGACTCACACTCACACACACACACTCTCACACACACACACACACACACACACACTCACTCACACGCACATACAGATACACAGACTCACACTCACACTCACACACTCACACTCACACTCACACTCACAC
>JAHRHZ010000089.1:1889327-1903326 GCA_024137785.1 Ginglymostoma cirratum | reverse complement strand
CACACACACACTCACTCACATACACATGCACACACACACTCACTCACTCTCACACACACGAATCACACTCTCACTCACAGAAACACACACACATGCACGCACACAGTCTCTCACTCTCACATACACACTTTCACAAAGTCATACACACGCTCACACACGCACAGTCTTTTACGCACACTCTCATACACACACACACGCACACAGTCTTTTACACACACTCTCATACACACACTCACACACACACACACTTTCTCATGTAACCTTAAAATGGTTTCTGAAAATCGATAACACTGTAACTGGAGGGTCAGTCTGCTCTGTTCGGCCGGACGGCTGGTTTGTGATGCAGAGCGACGCTAACAGTGTGCGTTCAATCCCCACACTGGCTGAGGTTACCATGAAGGATCCTGCTCCTCAACCTCCCCCCTCACCTGAGGCGTGGTGACTCTCAGGTTAAACCAGCCCCAGTCACCTCTGTCTAAGGAGAGAGCTGGCCCATGGTTCTCTGGGTGTATGGCTGCTTTACCTAATGGCCTGTCTGTGGATCGATTGTAATGGCTGAGTCAGAAGGCAGTAAGTCCGCGACTCAACCTTGTGAGTTGTGCCGTTATCTGCACTGACTCTCCAGTGGAATACTGAAGGGAGGACTACGCTGTCGGAGATGGTACCTTTCGGATGAGGCTCCATCGAAACTCCCAAGTGGATTTCAATAGAACTGTGGTGGGGGGTCCAGGATTTCTTCTTGAGTTTTTGGCCAATATATGTCCCTCAATAAATGTCATTAAGAATAAAATTAGCTGGTCATTCGCATTAGAATCAGCAGCTGTTCTTCATCTGCTCAGTGCTGCCAGTTTCTGCCGTGGGGCTTTGTGGAACAGAGCGGGCCAATTCTGAACCTGCAGATTTTCGGCCAAGCGGTGCACAATTTCCCACAATACAGTGGGGCCTGGAGAGCAGGATCTCCTTCCTTCTCTCACCCAGCTTGTACCGCTCTCTGGGCAAGAGAATTCTACAGACCAACGATCATCTGAGAGAAGATATAAATGCTCCTCATGTCCACCTTAAGTGGGAGACTTCTTATTTTTAAACAGCGTGCCATAGTTCTAGTCTCTCCCACGAGGGGAAGCAACCTCTCAGCATCCAGCCAATCAAGAGTCCTTGGGATCTTGTGAGCGTCAATCAAATTATCTCTCATTCTTCAAAACTCCAATGGACATGGGCCCAACTTAAGAGCCATAGAGCCATACAGCACGGAAACAGACCCTTCAGCCCAACTAGTCCATGCCAACCATAATCCCAAACTAAACCAATCCCACCTGCCTGCTTTTGGCCCATATCCCTCCAAACCTTTCCTTCTCAAGTGCTTTTCCAAATGTCTTTTAAATGCATCCATCACTTCCACTGGCAGATCATTCCACGTACGAACCCCTCTCTGTGTAAAAAAGTTGCCTCTCGCATCCTTTTTAAATCTTTCTCCCCTCAACTTAAAAATATGCCCCCTCGTTTTGAACACCCTCACCTTAGGAAAAGGCACATGTCATTCACTTTATCTATGCCCCTCATGATTTTATAAACCTCTATAAGGTCACCCCTCAACCTCCTATGCTCTGGTGAAAAAAGTCCCAGCTTTTCCAGGCTAATTTTAAATCGCCAACCCTCCAGTCCCAGCAACATCCTGGTAAATCCCTTCTGAACCGTCTCCAGTTTAATAATATCATTCCTATTTCTCAAGATGTGATCCCAGGAATAAAGCATCCTCTGAACTAATTCATTTACATCCTTTCTAAAATAAGGAGACCAAAACTGTACACTGCGCTCCAGAGATTTAACAAAACACCAATTGCTGGAGAAACTCCGCAACGTCTGTGGAGAGAGAAACAGAGATAACATTCCGAGCCTGATAACGGTTTGGTATTCAAGATGTGATCTCGCCAAAGCCTTTTGATACTGCAGTGAAATGTTACAACATTTTTATTCAATTCCATTTGCCTCCCTAATCACTTGCTGTGCCTGCGTTCTAAGTTTGTCCTTTATGTACTAGGCCATCCAAATCTCTTTGTACAGAGGAGTTTGCTCTCCATTCTCACCTTGCTGCATGTGAAATTGCCTGTGTTAAAAGAATTACTACACATCAAAAAAAATATGCTCCTCAAGTATCCTTTTCTGAGAACCCCCTTAACAATGAAATTTGCAAGTGTGGAGCTCATTAAAATGTCAGTTAAAAATAAGTTAAAAATTGTAGCTACATGCAGATGTTGATTTTTGTGGTCACTTTTTTTTTGACGCAGATCGGAGAATTTGTGATTTTGTGGCACTTTGTTCGCTGTGTTGGGGCGTCCCAAGGTTGCGAAAGGTGCTATGTAAATGCAACATGGTGCTGGAGGAACACAGCAGGCCAGGCAGCATCAGAAGAGCAGGAAAGTTTGGGTCAGAAATTTCTGAAGAAGGGTCCTGACCTGAAATGTTAACTTTCCTGCTCCTCTCTTGCTGCCTGGCCTGCTGTGTTCCTCCAGCTCCACACTGTGTTATCTCTGACTCCAGCATCGGCAGTTCGTAATGTCTCTATATTAATTGCAAGTCCTTTCCCTAGCAAGGTCCCTTGTGTGCCAGCAGCAATGCTCCCCCGAAGCTCTGCTGCAACCCCGTAGTTCCCATTGCAGGCTGGGTCCTTTCAGTTAACCACGCACTGTGTAGCCTTACAAAGAAAGATCTAAGGGCTGCTCACAACAGAACCAATGCATGTTGAACAGAAGTTCTCCAGTGCCCCATCTACCCGCTGCGGCTCGGAGAACAGATTTCACTTCTGTCTAACCAAATCAGAAATTGCTGGAGAAACTCAGCAGGTCTGGCAGCGTCTATAGAGAGGGAAAAGCAGAGTTCCAGTTCCCGAGCCCAGTGACCCTTCTTCACTTCTCTCAGTCCCTGTCGTGTGAACAGGCACATCACTTATTAAAATTAAACACAACTCATTTGATTGTGACCAAATTTAATTCAAAAACTGTCAGAATCTGGAACCTGCAATCATTTGGAAGTCTACCACGGTTTGAAAGGTGAGGTCGAGGTTAAAGTGGAGAACAGGTCGGCTCAGCAAAGATCTGCCTCTCCATCTTCTTAGCATGTTCTATACAGAGGAGATACTGACCTTATTTGCAATAAACCCTGATGTGATGCCCCAGTTCCTGTTATTATATTCTATTTGCATGCTTTCAGGTTCATCATCCACCAATCAGTGGGATATTGGACAAGATCTATCACAAAGAGCAGGAGGAGGCCATTCAGCCTCTTGAACCTGCTGTGCCATTTAATACAATCGCGGCTGATCTCATCTCGAGTTCACTTTCCTGCCCATGCTCCGTCACCCTTCAACTCACCACTGATTAAAAATCACCTCCTTAAATCTACTCGATGTCCCAGTATTCACCGCACTGTAGAGGGGTGAAATTCAAATCCTGACCCTTTGAAAGAAGTAATTTCTCCTCATCTCTGTTTTGAATCTGCACCCCCTTATCCGAAAGCTATGACCTCTTATTCTAGATGGTCCCACATGAGGGAACATCCTCTCTCTACTTCGTCAAAGCCCTTTAGCATCTTCCATTAGATCATAGAATCCCTATGCTGTGGAAGTAGGCCATTCAGCCCATACCAACCTTCTGAAGAGCATCCTATCCAAACTCCGCACAGTCACCCAAGGATGGACTTGAACCCAGGTCCCTGGTGCTGTGAGGCAGCAGTGCTAACCACTGAGCCACTGTGCTGGAATCAATGCTGTGAGCTTCTGAACTGCCTCCAAATCATCTCCCTCACCTCCTCAAGTGGGGTTTGTGTC
The DNA here is from genome assembly GCA_024137785.1 of Ginglymostoma cirratum. NCBI lineage: Eukaryota > Metazoa > Chordata > Chondrichthyes > Orectolobiformes > Ginglymostomatidae > Ginglymostoma > Ginglymostoma cirratum. The sequence continues at coordinate 1,899,503 of JAHRHZ010000089.1, read as the reverse complement.
AGTTCCTCGACAGGTTGCTCAGGTTGTGGACAATGCTGGCAAGATGGTCATCTATTGCCCACCCCAACATGGCCTAACAGTGAGCCTTCTGCTTCACCCATTGTGTGCTGTTCCTGAATTGTAACTGCTGATATCTGTGGGGTACTAGCAGGCACCGTCATTCTGGTCGGCATTTTTCTTTGTAACCCTTGATGCTAACCTTACCTGGATCCTCAGTGTGCTGTTTCATTCGCTGATGCCAAATTGGTGCCTTTAGCTGTGGGTTTATTCCTCGCGATCAGCACAGGGCATGAGGGAAAGATCCTCCCTCTCAATTCTTCCATGACCCTTGTTCATTTTATTCGAAACGCCATTTGCTTTTGGGGCAGTGGGTGGTAAGACAGCCACTCCGAACAGAATTGCAGGTGAGATGGCATCAGTTAAGAATAGGCTCGTACTTGGGTGAGGAAGTGGGCATGTGCCCCAGCAAGAGTTGGTGCCCTTTAGTCAGAACATTGGGCACAGGCCATTTCAGCAGCTTAGCGGGTGTTTGAACACCACTATCCACTAGAGGGCAGACGATGTGCATATTCCCCGTTTGCTGTTCGCCACATGGAAAGGATTTGGGTGATATTCCCACGTCTCGGTATTTAGATGCGAGAAAGGGAGCAGCATCAATATTGGATGCTAAAACTCTTCGAGGAATTTATAAGTTGGATGCTCTGCTACTGCCCTTTGGATTGTCCTGGCTTGTGGTACATCAACGACTTAGAGCCATACAGCATGGAAACAGGCCCAACCAGTCCACACCGAACATAATCCCAAACTAAACTCGTCCCACCTGCCTGCTCCTGGCCCATATCCCTCCAAACCTTTCCTATCCATGTACTTATCCAAATGTCTTTCAAGAATTATGACTGTACCCGCATCCACCACTTCATCAGGAAGTTCATTCCACACGCAAACCACCCTCTGTGTAAAAAAATTGCCCCTCATGTCTTTTCAAAATCTTTCTCCTCTCATCTTAAAAATGTGCCCCCTAGTCTTGAAATCTCCCATTTTAGGGAAAAGACAACTACCATTACCTCCATCTGTACCCCACATTATTTTATAACCTTCTATAAGGTCACCTCTCAACCTCCTACGTTCCAGTGAAAAAAGTCTCAGCCTCTCCTTATAACTCCAACCCTCCATTCCCAGCAACATCCTGGTAAATCTCTCCTGAACCCTCTCCAGTTTAAAAATATCCTTCCTGCAGCTGGGCAACCAGAACTGGACACAATGCTCCGGAAGAGGCCTCCCCAATGCACTGTACATGTCCCGAAGGCAGTTCCCAGGAGCGTTATTGGGATTGGCTCTGACGCCAAATCATGAGATAGTCAAAGGGGAAGGTGCTAAGAAGTATTTTAAAGGAGAGGCCGAGAGCTTTAGGGAGGCTGGTGCTGATAGTGGATGGTTCAATTCAGGTTTACAGACAAGATAAGAGCATTGTTTTTAATGATAGAAAGAATGAGTTTGTCTCAGTGTAACCCAGCTCTCTGGTACTTTAAGTCCCCTTTCACTCACATAACTGTGATGTTTAGCTCCAGTCATCTGACTGAATAAAGTAAATTTTCCAAATACCTGTTGGACATTGATTTCAATTTATCCTCTTGCTTTCTCATCTTACTTTGAAGCAATATTATCTGTTCACTCTTTAATAATTTCCGTATCTCAGTGAGGTGCCCTCATCCCCTCGCCTGGTAGGTTTTGAGGCCTTTTGATCTTCCTCCTTCACACTTAAAGTTTGAAATCTCCTCTGGTTCCAAGGCCCCTCTCTGAATTCCCTCTACCGGTTTAATCTGATTCGGTGCGTACCCCTAATGAGGTGGTAACCACTGCTGAAGTGAACCTACTAATCCCCTGCTCAAATATACACCAGTTTAGTTTTTAGTGTAAACCTTTCGCCTTATTGACCACTTTGACTGTCTCTCTGACTGTTCCAAACTGGAGAAGCTTGGATCTGAAAAACTCATTTTATCAGCCTGTGTTCTCTGCCTCACCTCAGGGGCTGCCTACCACCACCTCCTACCCTGCAGTGACCAGTGTGAGGCCATTATGATACTGTGAGCACTCTCTCCTCATCTGCAGGGGCAACTTTTTCAAGCAGAGGGTGGTGCGTGTATGGAATGAGCTGCCAGAGGAAGTGGTGGAGGCTGGTACAATTACAACATTTAAAAGGCATCTGGATGGGTACATGAATAGGGAGGGTTTAGAGGGATATGGGCCAAATGCTGGCAAATGGGACTAGATTGATTTAGGATAGCTGGTCGGCACAGACAGGTCGGACCGAAGGATCTGTTTCCGTGCTGTACAGCTCTATGACTCTAATATATTCATAGCAATTCATTTTCAACTCTGTGCAAATCCTACAGTTCAAAGTCTCCTGCAGCAGATGCACCGTAAATATAAATTGACAGTGTAATACGGTTTGTATCTCTTCTCTGAAAGTCACTTTCTAAGAGTTTTCTTTCGCTCTCTGCAATTTCAACCACGTCTGTCACCTTTTGTTATCATTTGTACTTCTACTAATGCCCTGAAAAATGTTTTGGTTATTTTTGACATGAAAGGTGAGCTGTTTTTATCAATTGTTAAGTTACTATCTAGCCCTTGTTCCCAATGTGGTCTCCAAAGGTGATCTCCAAAGTGTGGCCCAGTATTTGGCTGCTGGGCCTGGGATAGGATGCAGCTCATAAACTGACCACAAGGCAGAGCCCTAGAGAAACTCCCTGTGACACTCCCAGAGCCTTGGCCAGGAGCTGATAGTTCATATTTGAAAATGTTCTCGCATTTTGTGAGAAGTACTCTTCAGAATTCCACTAAATTAAGTTTCTCTCCTGCTCCTCTGCTGAAGACACTGGTTCTTGTTAGGGCATAGTTTCAGCTCTCACTATATGGTACTCTTCAAATATACACCTCTAAATCCTGCCCTGGTCTCCCTGAAATTCACTGATACAGAGCTTCACTGATCATTCTTCACTGCCATAAGGTTTCAGACTCAGGGCTTAACGCTGCAGGGCTAAGAGATTATTCCCTGAGGCAGTACCCAGGCTGTTCAGCCCATCAAATCTGTTCTGCCACCCAAGGAGCTCATTTATTCTTAATTTCCCCACCACTACATGAGATTGTCAGAAATGCAGAAAGTAAGCATTGCAGGTGCAAGAGGTGGTGAAGAAGGTAAATGGTCTGTTGGCCTTCATAGTGAGAGGGTTCGAGTCCAGGAGCAGGGATGTCTTGCTGCAATTGTACAGGGCCTTGGTGAGACCACACCTGGAGCATTGTCGGCAGTTCTGGTCTCCTTATCTGAGGAAGGATGTTCTGGTGATGGAGGGAGTGCAGCGAAGGTTTACCCGACTGATTCCTGGGATGGCAGGGCTGATGTATGAAGGGAGACCGGATCATTTAGGACTGTATACACTGGAGTTTAGCAAAATGAAGGGGAATCTCATAGAAACCTATAAAATTCCAACAGGATTAGACAGGGTAAATGCAGGAAGGATGTTCCTGATGGCCTGGGAGTCCAGAACCAGGGAACACAGGGATACGGATTGGGCCATTTAGGACTGAGATGAGGAGAAATCGCTCCACCCAGAGAATGGGGGAGCCTGTGGAATTCTCTGCCACAGAAAGTGATTGAGGCCAAAACATCGAATGTTTTCAGGAAGGAATTAGATATAGTTCTAAGAGGTTAAAGGGATCAAAGGATATGGGGGGGGGGAGAAAGCAGGAACAGGGGACTGAGTTGAATGATCACAGCCATGATCCTATTGAATGGATGGATCTGGCTTGAAGGGCCGAATGGCTTCCTCCTGCTCCTAGTTTCTATGTTTCTGTATCATCAATAGGAGCATAGACTATAAAAGCAAGGATGTTTTGGTAAAACTTGTATAAAACATGATTCCAGCCTCAACTGGAGGACCATGCCCAGTTCTGGGCATCACATTTCATGAAAAACGTGGAAGGATTACGGGAAAAAACCCTACAAAAACGCTTCCAAGGTTGCAAAAGCTCAGTGATGTGGATTGACTGGAGAAGCTGGGTCTGTTCTCCTTGGAAAAGAGAGGGTTGGGAAGAGATTTGATCGAGGTTTTTGAAATCATGAGGATAGAGCGGGTGGAAGTGAAACTGTTTCTGTTGGTGGAAGGATTGAGAGTCAGAGGTTAGGCAGATTTAAGGGGACTGGCAAAGATAAAAGGCAATGGAGACATGAGGAGACTTTTTTCCCATGCAGTGGGTGGTTTGAATCAGGAGTGCACAGCCTGAGAGTGTGGGGGAGGCCGAATCAATTGAAACTTTCACAAGAGGAATTGGATAAGTCTCTGAAAAGAAGGAATACACAGGGAGAAAGCGGGGGAGTGGCACTACGTATCTTGCCGTCGGCCAGCGCAGATACGACGGGCCAAACGGCATCTTCCTGTGTTTTCACCATCGAAGAACTCGGTTTAAGGTGAGAGGAGAAAGATTTAAAAGGGAGCTGAGGGGCAACGTTTTCACACAGAGGATGGTGCGTGTGTGGAATGAGCTTCCACAGGAACATTTACAACATTAAAAGACATTTGGATAGGTACATGAATAGGAAAGGTTTAGAGGGATATAGGCCAAATGTGGATAAATGGGACTAGATTAGTTTGGGAAACTTGGCCGGCATGGTCAAGTTGGACCAAAGGGTCTGTTCCTGTGCTGTATGAATCTAGGACTCCACGACAATAGAGGGAATACCTAGAAATGTAAGTAAAATGCTTCCCCGAAGACCACTCCCTCCACTGCATGATGGCTCAGTGGCTAAGCAGGAATTCCTTAGTCTCTGTTGAAGTCTCTCCGTGTATAGCAAACCAACCCTTTCTGGGTCTTGGCCTGCAGTTTTTAGTTGCTGTCCTGACACACACTGGAGATTAATGTCAGCACGATGCCAACCAATGTCGAATATCCTGCCTGCCTTGCCTCCACTGGTGCACAGGGAGTGGTCACACAGGAAAAGGGCCCAGTTCGAGGGGGAATTGCAAAAAAAAAGCCAGACGTAAAACTCTTTGAAAGTTTCCAGACCTTTAATCAGCTGAATTTGCAGCCTTTCGGAAAATTTGTATGCCAGCACGTGTATTTGACACTGAAACATGAGAACGCTGTGAAATATGTGATTAAAAAGTAATTATGGCACAAAAGCACGGGAGCTTTCCTTTTAATTAAGTGGACATCACTCGAAGAGTAAAGTGTGGCCCAGCCTTTGTGCAGGGATCAAAGTGATGCGTATTATGCACTTGTTATGTGACAGCTCCATTTATAAAGCCTCGGTCATATTAATGCAACGAAAGTAGGCGATTTAAATCCCATCCGTGAATCACAGAATAACCAGGACACGCAGCACGGAAAAAGCCAACTGAGAAAATGATTCTGTAAAAACAGGTGAATCAGACATCGTTGTCTTTCCTTTACATTGTGTGTAGCTCCTAGGTCATTTTGTCCCATTTGGACAATTCGATGCCCCCACTCACAGAGTCATACAGCGCGGAAACAGGCCCTTCGGCCCAACTCCCCCACTGCTGTCTTTTTCTGCCTTGCACCGCTCCCCCCCACCACCTCTCTTTATTGATGATGTTGTCGAAAGCCTTTAAGATCATAGAATCATAGAATCCCTACAGTGTGGAAACAGGCCATTCGGCCCAACAAGTCCACACCGACCCTCTGAAGAGCATCCCACCCAGTCCCAAACCCCTACCCCTGCATTTCCCATGTCTAACCCACCTAATCTAAACATCCCTGGGCACTATGGGCAATTTAGCATGGCCAATCCACCCTACCCTGCACATCTTTGGGCTTTTCTCCCAGTAATTTGGCCAAGGAAACATTTGCTGTTGGCATGAAGCTTTCACCCACTCTAATGAGGCCTTCCAATCGTACCCACCATCTTGCATTGCCATCTCCAGTAGGAAAAGCCATTCAGCCCTTTGAGCCTTTTCAGTCAGATGGGGTGTGGAGGGGAACGCTGGGGGGACTCGGGGACATGACATTGGAATGGGAACCTGCCTCCTGGCACACATCCAGGCAGCTGGGCAATGGTTCAGCTCAGGGTCTGCAGCTGATGGGTGTGGGGTTGGCTCAGCGCCATTATTCGGATAGGAGCTGGCTGAGATTAACCAACTCAGCACAAACCAGGATTAAGCCTGGGCGATTCTAATCGGTGTGAGCCAAACTTGTAGGAAGCACTGGCTCTCGTGGCACAGTGGTAGTGTCTCTACCTCTGACCTAGGCGGCCCGGGTTCAAATCACTGACACATCGCCGAGCAGGTTGATTTGAAGCTATGTTAGAAACATCAAGAGTTTTCGAAGCCACGGCTTTGTGTGGAAGTGTTGGAATTCCGTCCGGATCTGCAGCCTCTCAACATTCCCCACTTGGCCAACCAGAGTCAGTCAACACTTTCGGGAGAAGCAAAAGGAACATTCCAGGGGGCTACGGAGACCAAAAAAAAAGTAAAGGCCCAAATGGAAATCTCAACAATAAAAAATAATATCCCAGTTCAGTCTGAGGGACAATGGTGTCACCAGTCACCAGGCGAACAACATTCGCTGGATGGGTTGCTTGATCTCAGGGATTGCTGGAATCTTTACTGGGTAAAAGGAATCCAGTGTTTTGGGAACCAGGATGAGTGGATGGAGTTCAGATAAAGGTCCTACATGATTGTTTAAATGTGAAAACAGGTTTGAGGGGTTGAATGGCTTCCTCCTGTTCTTACTGGAGATGCGACTACTGGGGAAGAGGGGTAGGATCAGAAGGTATCTTTAGACTGGGCAAAAGTCTGTGCGAAAGGTTTTTGCTGTTGGACGCTGCCATAAGGGTCTCTGAACACCATTCTCTCCTCATTGTCGCTTCCTTCAAGAATTGAACTGAGTAATGGCACCCTCCCTAATTTGCTAAGGCGTATCAAAAATATATTTCTTCACAGCTTGGAGAGACCACCCACTCCATCATGACTCAGGGACACGCTTCTCCAATCATTCTGGTTTCTGACTGTAGATTTCCGAAATGTGAAAAATTTAGATCTAGGCAGCAACTGTCCGGTGTCTCAGACATTTTTCAGCTATTTCTGGAGGTTAGAAGAATGAGGGAGTGAATCTCATAGAACCCTATAAAATTCTAACACAACTAGACAGGGTAAACACAGGAGGGATGTTCCCAGGGAGTCCAGAACCAGGGAGTCACAGTCTAACGATACAGGGTAGACCATTTAGGACTGAGATGAGGAGAAATGTCTTCATCCAGAGAGTGGGGGGGCCTGTGGAATTCTCTGTCACAGAAAGTGATTGAGGCCACAATATTGAACACTTTTAGGAAGGAGTTCAATATAGTTCCTGGGGCTAAAGAGATCAAAGGGAGTGGGAGAGAAAGTATGAACAAGACACTGAGTTGGATGATCAGCCATGATCCTATTGAATGATGGAGCAGGCTCAAAGAGTCAAATCTGGGGTCATTTTCTGGGCAAAGCAAGTGTTTGTGACGGAATATTTTATAACAGACTGTAGCATTGTCCCCACTACTGATGTTTGCCTAAACTGTCTATAATTCCCAGTTTTCTCTCTACCGCATTTACTTTAAATAGTGGGCTTCCATGAGTGACCCTCCAATCCATAGGAACTGTTCAGAGTCCATAGAATCTTGAAAGATGACCACCTATGCCTCCACTATTTCTAGGGTAGTTTCCGATTAGGCTCTGGAATGTAGATTATCAGGCCCTGGAGATTTATCTGCCTTTAGTCCCATCAATTTCTCCAACACCATTTCCCTACTAATACTGATTTCCTTCTGTTCTTCCCTCTCACCAGACCCTGGTGTTCCCCAACGTTTCTGACAGGTTATTTGTGTTCTCCTTTGTGAAGGAAGAAGCAGAATATGTATTTCATTTATCTCCCAGTTTCTGGTGCCCCATTATAACTTCCCCCGTTTCTGACTGCAACGGGTCTACATTAATCTTCACGACTTTTTTCTTTTCACATATCTACGGAAACTTTTCCAATCAGTTTGTATGTTCCCTACAAGCTTTCCCTCATACTCTATTTTCCCATTCTCTTTGTCAGTCCCTTTGCCCTCCTTTGATGAAATCTGAACTGTTCCCATTCTCCAGGTCTGCTATTCCTTTTTTTCGTCAATCTGAATGGCCCTTCTTTACATCTAGAGCTATCCCTAATTTCCCTTGTTAGCCATTGTTGGGCCACCGTTCCCATTTCATTTGTGTACCAAACTGCAAGGAACAATTCTTGCAGTTCCCTCAAATGCTCTTTTAATGTGCGCCATTACCTATCCAATGTGCACCATTACCTATCCAATGTGCGCCATTACCTATCCAATGTGCGCCATTGCCTATCCAATGTGCGCCATGACCTATCCACAGAAAAACACACAGATCAAAGACTGTGACATGCAACATTGGGTTGTCAACTCTCCCAGTTTGCCCTGGAGCCTTCAGCAATAAAGATTAATCACCAGGACTCTGCTGCAAATAAACCCAGGACAAAAATCTGAGGGGCAACAAACTAAACTGTGAGTTTTTGTACACTTTCTTCAACTTAATCGCCAAAGGTTGGAGATGAGGCAAAAAGAAAGGCTGTTGAACTGAGTATCTTACTGGTGAGGCCTCCAGCAATACATCAAAACAGGTTTGATTCCGAAGGTACTGGTGTCAGATCCGCTTCGAAAAATGAATGCAAAAGTCATGGCTGAATGTCCACGCAGTGCTAAGGGTGGGCTGTTGCCGGCACTGTCTTGGGATGTTACACCACGACCCCACCTGTCTGCTCTGGCGAGTGTGAAAAATCCCATGGCTTTGTTTCCAGGAAGAGCGAGTGGGTTCTCGCTGATGTCCTGGGGCAGGTGTTCCCAAGAAAAAAATGATGGCTGTTATCAGAGATAGTAGGAACTGCAGATGCTGGAGAATCCGAGATAACAAGGTGTAGAGCTGGATGAACACAGCAACCCAATCGCAGCATCAGAGGAGCAGGAAAGCTGACGTTTCGGGCCTAGACCCTTCTTCAGAAAATGATGGTTGTTACGTCATTGCTGTTTGTGGCATCTTGCTGTGTGCATTCCACTGGCAACATCTCTTCAGAAGCACTGCCTTGGTTGTGAAGTGTCTCAAGATATCTGGTGAATGTGAAAAACGCTACATGAATGCAGACCTTCCCTTTTAGCAGGCGACAGGAGATGGTTAAAAATGAGGAGCCGTTTACTGTACTATATATATTAAATTTTCACAGCTACTGGCTGAGCTGCTGAATAGTTCTGTTTTTATTTCATTTTTCCAAGATCTGCAGTGTTAGACTTTTCATTCAATTCCAAGCTTGATTGCCAACCTAGCTTCTGGACCCTTTATTAATTTAGCACATTTGTTTAAAAATGTGAATCAAACCTAATTATAGTTTACTGCCAGAAGCCATTAATGGTGAGGCCTCTTCTGGAAAACTGTGTCCAGTTCTGGTCGCCCAGTTATAGGAAGGATATTATTAAGCTGGAGCGGGATCAGAAGGGATTTATCAGGATGTTACCGGGTATGGAAGGTTTGAGTTATAAAGTAAGGCTGGATAGGCTGGGACTTTTTTCAGTGGAGTGTAAGAGGATGAGAGGTGACCTTACAGAAGTTTACAAAATTGTGAGGGGCATAGGTAGGGTTGATGGTCGTTGCCTTTTCCCTAGGATGGGTCTTTCAAGACGAGGGGACATATTTTTAAGGCGAGAGGAGAGAGATTTAAAAAAGACACGAGGGGCAAATTTTTTTACACAGAAGGTGGTTTGTGTGTGGAATGAACTTCCAGAGGAAGTGGTGGATGTGGGTACAATTACAATGTTTAAAAGACATTTGGATAAGTACATGGATAGGAAAGGTTTGGAGGGATATGGGCCAGGAGCAGGCAGGTGGGACTAGTTTAGTTTGGGATTTTGATCAACACGGACTGGTTGGACCGAAGGGTCTGTTTCTGTGCTGTGAGACTCTACTGGTCACCGTACATACAGAAGGATGTTGTATCAGAGATAATATGTACTGCAGATGCTGGAGAATCCGAGATAACAAAGTGTGGAGCTGGATGAACACAGCAGGCCAAGCAGCATCATAGGAGCAGGAAAGCTTGACGTTTCGGGCCTAGACCCTTCATCAGAAAATCATTTTCTGATGA
>JAHRHZ010000089.1:1868989-1887072 GCA_024137785.1 Ginglymostoma cirratum | reverse complement strand
TGAGATAAAAGGTTGTGATGATGTGGTTTGTTGTAAGAGAGAAGGTTCGGCACATTTGTCCCATACTCACTGGAGTTTAGCAGAGTGAGAAGTGATCTTGTTGAAACATGAAGAATTCTGAGGGGGGTCCTGACGTAGCGGACGTTTCCTGTCTTGGAGAAGTCTAAAACTAAGAGAAACAGTTTCCAAATAAGAGGCCATTTTAGACAAAGATGAGGAGACATTTCTTATCTCAGAAGGCCATCAGTCTTTGGGACTGGGAAGGTGGGAATTATGACACGGCACAGCATTAGTTCCTCTGGACTCTTCCTGGTACTGGAAGGAAAGCAATAAAGGAACCAGCTTCCGCTGTTTCATTTTGACATTTGCAGACAGGAAGCATGACATTATAGGCGAAAAGCTTCAGAATCATGAAGGTGCTGTCGTAAGTCGATTTATATTGTACATTTAACAAGGCCCTGGAGATATTTTATCAGCTCCATTAATAATCTGTTTGGATTAGCTTTTGATCTGAAATTTACAGGCTTTCGTTTTGAGGAATGGAAAGATGTCCAGCTGTATAATAGAACAATTTCTGTCATAGTTACAGTTCAGTTGGTGGGCCTGCTTAGCCTGAGCAATTAACCTGGAGCCACAAAGATTTGGAGAACAGAAAGAGGTCTTTTGGCTCTTTGCTAGAGCAATTGCAAGTAGATTTCACTGCCTCACACCCTCTCCATAGCCATGTACCAATCCTGTCCCATTAGTGTCCTCTCCCCGTTCTCCTCATTTGATCCTAATCTCGCCTTCCTATTCTCTTCCCATATCCCTGCATCAATCCAAAATGAATCCAAGATCTCCCTGTTTCAAACATTAATCCAGTTGCCCATTGAAGGGTGATACAGGTTTTGTTTTACCTGCTCCCTTTTCCAATTGCTCACTGCACAAATAGATTTCTCCAAAGTTCCCTTCTTGCTTCTTAAAGCCAATTTCAAATTAAAGACCCTTTTGACGTTGATTGTCCAAACAAAATGTGTCACATCTCTCTATTTGTGTTGTTCAAACTCTGCATTATTCAAGAAACCTCTTGAATCGCTTCTCAATCTTCTCTTGTGGAAGTATCTTCACTGTCCCACGTTCGTATTCATCAAATTGAGTCTGTTCTGCAGCACAGAGACAGTTCTTGTGTGACCTCACACTATAGAAAATTGCGTTATAGGGAAATCGCTGTAGAAAATCACGATACCTTGTACAGCAGAAAGTTTGCCTAATTGTCGCACCCCACCCCCCCAACAAATATCTGAAGAGGAGAGGGTGAGGGATGGGAAACAATGTGAAATTGCTCCTGAAGTCAAAAGGCCTTTTTCTGTCCTGTACCAATTCTATAATTCCAAGTGGAAATATTTTCCCTGTGTCTACTCTTGTGTGGGCTCTTCCTGCGTAGCTGTGCACACCTTACCCTCTGATTACTTACCTTTAGCTGTGTGCTTCCGAAGCTAGTCCCACGACTAGACATGGCTCACCCACCCAGTGAGTCTTCAGATTGTGCAGAGGCAACAGTGGAGGAATTAGCGAGGAATGTCTTGGTGACAGGGCTGTGGCTATGGTTGTCAGCTTGGCTCAATGGTACACCTGCCCCTACACCTCCCCCCTCACCTCTATTCAAGGCACAAAACAAACCTTCCACATGAAACAGAGGTTCACCTGCACATCCGTCAACATGGTCTACTGCATCCGTTACGTCCCGATTTGGCCTCCTCTACATCGGTGAGACAAAGCGGAGGCTCGGAGACCGCTTTGTAGAGCACCTGCGCTCGGGTCGCGACAAACAACAACACCTTCCAGTCACAAACCATTTTAACTCGCCCTCCCACTCCCTGGATGGCATGTCCATCCTGGGCCTCCTCCAGTGTCACAATGACGCCACCCGCAAACTGAAGGAGCAGCACCTCATATTCTGCCTCGGGAGCCTACAGCCCGATGGCCTAAATGTGGACTTTACCGGTTTCCAGATCTCCCCACCACCCCCCGGCCTCATCCCATGACCAACCCTCCCTCTCATCCCCGCCTCCTTGACCTAACGCAACCTGTCCATCTTCTCTCCCACTTATCCATCCCATTGACCAATCCCCACCACTCCCTACCTGCACTTACCTATCACCATTCCACCTCCCTTCCCCCAGCCCCATCCCTCCTCTCTCTATTTATTTTGGAGCTCCCTTACCCCTCTCCATTTCTGAAGAAAGGTCCTGACCCAAAATGTCAACTCTCCTGCTCCTCTGATGCTGCCTGGCCTGCTGTGTTCCTCCAGCTCCACACTGTGTTATCTCAGACTTTAGCATCAGCAGTTCCTACTGTCTCTCAATGCCAATGGGTCAGAGGGTCATGGAGTCAAGCCACATAATCTTCATTGGTCTATCTGTACTCTGCTTGGATCGCTGATGGTAGATGCGTTCTCTCAGGTTTTGAGAACAGCATAGGTGCATCCATGATACTGACTATCCGAGTTGGAGCCCCTCCCGGATCAATGACCCCCATGTTAAACGGTACCCCACATTGCTCACTGTCTGGATTATTGAGGTTTGCACTTCGGAGACCAGATGTTTGCCATGACAGCCTTCATCTCTGAGACTAATACCTCCATCCTGTTCCTCTTCTCCCTGAGCGTAATACCACACAGATGGTGCTATTTGTGCTGATCCCCGCACCTACCAATACCTTGGATAAGTACTCAGTAGGGACTGGCAAATGAGGAGAGATTTGGTAGATTGGGCCTGTACTCATTGGAGTTTAGAAGAATGAGAGGCAATTTTATTAAAACATACAAGATTCTTAGGGGGTGGGGATTGACAGGGTAGATATGGAGAGGTTGTTTTGCTTCAGTGGGAGAGTCGAGGACCAGAGGGTATCATCTCAGAATAAGAGGTCACACATTTAAGACAGAGATGAGGAGGAATTTCTTCTCTCTGAGGGGAGTGAATCTGTGGAATTCTTTCCACAGAGGGCTTTTGAGGGTGGGTCATTAAGTATATTCAAGGCTGAGAGAGACCGATCTTTAATCAGGAAGGGAATCAAGGGTTATGGGGAAAATACAGGAAAGTGGAGTTGAGGATGATCAGATCAGCCATGACCTCATTGAATGGCAGAGAAGACTCAATGGGCTGAATGGCCTATTTCTGTTCGTATGTCTTATGTTTTCTGCAATGGCTTTTGCAAACTACTATTGGCTGGTGGGAATTCTACCTCATTCACAGAGTAGGTTGGGGATGTGCAGTTGGCTCTGTCTCTGTGCTGGTGCTCGACACGACGCTAATCTCTCTAGATCCAGCATCAGACCAAGGCTCAGTTAGTAATATTCTCAGTTTGGAGTCAGAAAGCTATGGGTTCAAGCCAGTGGCTGGCAGAGACAGCACTGTTCTCAGGCAGTGTAGAAACATTGCAATAAAATCCACACCGAGAACCAAATGCGTGACCTTGTAAAGCTTGGATAAGCTCTTACTGAGGAAACCTAAGGAGATAATATAAGACAACCTACTGAGGTAGTGCGTCATGTGCTGCATGCCTATTCAGTGCTGCTGCAGAGAGCATAAAATGTTCTTTTATATTTCACAAATAATGAGTCACTTCGATGTAATATTGATCCTTGGAGAATGGCCGATGCTGCGCTCAGCAATGTGGTATCTGATTTCAGGAGAGCTGCAGTCTGTGTGTGTGACACTTTGATTGCTTGATTCCATTGCTAATAGCAATTTTTTTGAAAGCTAACATAAGACTCTACATGCATTGTACCAAATCCACACTTTGCGGGACTTCAGCTGACCATTGGGCTGAAGGTTTGTGAGCATTTTTGAAATAGATCTAAAGGCATCGCCCCACGTGGAAAGGTAAGATGAAGCAATGAGTGTGAGTACATAGTCACTTTGAGAGACGGAAGGGAAATATTTGCACTCTGCCTGATTCTCTATCCAAATGGAGACAGCTCATCGGTCCCAATTCATTACGCATTGGCCACACTGACAGAAATGCTGTCTTTCAGACGGGGTGTCAAAGCGACATCCTCTCTCTCTCAGGCAGACATAAGACCATAGGAGTAGAAATAGGCCATTCAGCCCATCTAGCCTGCTGTCCATTCAATGAGATCCTGGCTGATCTGATAATCCTCAGCTCCACTTTCTTGCCTTTTCCCCATAGCCCTTGATTCCCTTTGTGATCAAAAATCAATCTGTCTCAGCCTTGAATATACTTTACGACCCAGCCCGCTGTGGTAAAGAATTCCACAGATCCACTACCCTCTGAGAGAAGAAATGCCTCCATATCTGTTTGAAATGGGTGACCCCTTATTCTGAGATGATACCCTCTGGTCCTAGACTCTCCCACAAGGGGAAACAGCCTCTCCCCATCTCCCCTGTCAAGCCCCCTAAGAATCTTGTATATTTCAATAAAGTCGTCTCTCACTCTTGTAAACTCCAATGAGTACAGGCCCAACCTACTCAACATCTATTGATAAGACGGTCCCTCCACGCCGGGGATCAGCCGAGTGAACGTTCTCTGGACTGTCTGCAATGTCAGTCTATCTTTCCTCAGATAAGGGCCCCCAAAAACTGTTCACAGCATTCCAGCTGGGCTCTGACTAGTGCCTTGTATAGTTTTAGCAAAATCTCCCTAATGTCTTGCTCCATTCCCTTTGAAATAAGGGCCAGCATTCCATTTGCTTTCTGTATCACCGGCTGAACTTGGATACCAGCTTCTTTCTGATACATACATGAGGAGTCCCAAATCCCTCTGTTCTGTAGCTTTCTGCAGTCTTCCTCCATTTAAATAACATGCAGCCCCTCTAGTCTTCCAGCCAGAGTGCATGACCTCACATTTTCCCACATTGCATTCTACCTGCCAAGTGTTTGCCCTCTCACTGCAGCTGTCTATACCCTTCTGCAGCCTCTGTGCCCTCCTCACCACTTGCCTTCTGCCCATTTCTGTATCATCCACAAACTTGGCTGTCATACATGCAGGGACAACAAGGCGTGGGGCTGGATGAACACAGCAGGCCAAGCAGCATCAGAGGAGCAGGAAAGCTGACATTTCGGGCCTAGACCCTTCTTCAGAAACAGGGGATGGGAAGGGGGTTCTGAAATATATAGGGAGAGAGGGGGAGGCGGATAGAAGATGGATAGAGGAGAAGATAGGTGGAGAGGAGACAGACAGGTCAAAGAGGCGGGGGTGGAACCAGTAAAGGTGAGTGTAGGTGGGGGGGTAGGGAGGGGATAGGTCAGTCCAGGGAGGACGGACGGGTCAAGGGGGCAGGATGAGGCTAGTAGATAGGAGATGGGGGTGGGGCTTGAGGTGGGAGGAGGGGATAGGTGGGAGGAAGGACGGGTTAGGGAGGCAGGGATGAGCTGGGCTGGTTTTGGGATGTGGTAGTTTTGTACATACACTTTCCTTCATATTATCTTGCACATAATTGCTAAAATATCACACTGCACTATTTCTATAAAGAGCAAAGCGGGTTCTCCCCAGTCTCCTGGGCCAAAGTTACCCTTCAACCACCAGCCAAAACAAACTGCCTGGGCATCATATAGCTGCTGCTTGTGGGATCTTGCTGTGTGCAAGTCACCTTCCCTGCAACAGGCATTGCACTTCAAAAATGTTCATTCCTTCCTTCCCATTTTAGGAAGGGGAGGGACTTGCATTCGCATAGCACCTGCCAGGACCTCGACATCCTAAAATGCTTCACAGTCAGGGGTAGGGACACGACCCACTGCTCCGCAATATTGCGGCCAATCAGTTTGCATGCAACAAACTGACGAATGGATAGAGAATCTGTCTGTTGACAATCTGTTCACTGAAGCAAGGCCGGAGACCTGAACATTGAGCAAGTTAAGCTGATTTGAACACTGTCTTGAGATTATTAATATCCAATTGAATAAGCAATGTACGTGGGGGCCTCAGTTTTACTTCTGACTGAAATGAACAGCAATTCCTTGATAACTCGATCCCAAGGTGGAGCCTGTAGAGAGAAGTGCAAAGCAACATATTTTGGCAGGAACAGTGAGGACACACAAGGAAATAAAGGGTTCATGGCGATGTGCCCTTATGACGTGGAGGTGCCGGTGTTGGACTGGGGCGGACATTGTCAGAAGTCATGCGACACCAGGTTATGGTCCAACAGGTTTATTTGACGGATATCAAAGAACGACGAATCAAAATACAGAATGGAGACAGAGGGCTTGGTGACGTGCTGCAATGAGAACCACCTCTCTCTCTCGGCAAAACTAAAGAACTGATCATTGACTTCAGAAAGAAAGGAGGAGAACATGCCCCCATCTACATCAACGGAGCTGAGATCGAGAGGGGTAGAGAGCGTCATGTTCCTCAGAGCGACGATAACTGACAACCTGTCCTGGACTTCCCATGTAGATGCGACAGTCAAGAAGGCACAGCAATGTCTCTTCTTCCTCAGGCAGCTCAGGAAATTTGGCCTATCCATAAGATCCCTCACCAACTTCTACAGGTGCACCATTGAAAGCATACTGTCCGGGTACATCACAACCTGGTATGGCAACTGCTGTGCCCAGGACCGTAAGAAATTACAGAAGGTTGTGTGCACAGCCCAGACCATCACGGAAACCAACCTTCCGTCCATGGAGATAACAAGGTGTAGAGCTGGATGAACACAGCAGGCCAAGCAGCATCAGAGGAGCAGGAAGGCTGACGTTTCGGGCCTAGACCCTTCTTCACAAAAAAATCCATCCATGGACTCTATTTCCATGGCTCACTGCCGTGGAAAGGTGGCTAACATCATCAAAGACCCATCTCACCCTGGTAATGATCTCCTACAACCTCTTCCATCAGGCAGAAGATACAGAAGCCTGAACACATGCACCACGAGGTTCAGAAACAGCTCCTTCCTGGCTGTTATCAGACTGATGAATGGACACTAACGTTGATCTCTCCTAGCGCAGCCCTGTGCAATGTAACCTGTATGCCTCTGTCTAAGTTTTTTTTAACAACCTTTGATCTGTACATCCTTGCTTACTATGATCTGCCTGTACTGCTCGTAAACAAAGCTTTTCACTGTACTCCGGTACATGTGACAATAAATCAAATGAAATGAAATGAAATCAAATAAAATCACTAGCTTTCTGAGCACTGCTCCTTTGTCAGGTAACGAAGCTTGTGATTTCAAATAAATCTGTTGGACTATAACCTGGTGTCGTGTGACTTCTGACTACGTTTCCTTCTGGATAAAATAGGATGTGGATGAAGGCAAAATCCTGTGGATGCTGGAAATCTATAACAAACACAGAGAAGGTTGGAGAAACTCAGCAGGTGTGGCAGCATCGGTGGAGAGAGAAACAGAGTTAACATTTGGAATCCAGTGGTTGATTGTTAGTATCACATGTACTGAGATACAGTGAAAAGTGTAGTTTTGCTTGCTATACAGGCAGACCCTACCATACAAAATGCATCAGGCTAGCAGAACAGAGTGAAGAATACAGTGTTACAGCTGCAGAGAAGATGCAGAGAGAGATCAACGTTAATATTTGAGAGGTCTGTTCAAAAGTCTGAAGAAGCAGTTTTTCAGAACTGATAAGATGTTGTGTTTGAGACAGCAACAACTTGCTTCTTTGTAGCCTTCCTGCTCCTCTGATGCTGCTCGGCCTGCTGCGTTCATCCAGCTCCACACCTTGTTATCTCGGATTCTCCAGCATCTGCAGTCCCTACTATCTCTCTTGCTTCTTTGTAGCACTTTTTTAAAAATTCATTAGTGGGATGAGGGTGTCACTGACCAGGCAGCACTTATTGCCCATCCCTAATTGCCCAGAGGGCAGTTCAGAGTCAACCACATTGCTGTGGATCTGGAGTCACATGTAGGCCAGACCAGGTAAGGATGGCAGTTTCCTTCCCTAAAGGGCATTAGTGAACCAGATGGGTTTTTCCCCAACAATCGGCAATGGATTCACAGTCATCGTTAGATTCCTTATTCCAGATCTTTTTATTGAATTCAAATTCCACCATTTACCGTGGTGGGATTTGTACCCGGGTCCCCGGAACGTTATCTGGGTCAACAGACCAGCAATACCACTAGGCCATCACGTCTCCTCAACCTTTCATAGAGGCCAACCTCCTTAGGCCCTTGACTGGAGGATTATCAAACAGCATTTGAAACGAGACTGTGTAAGGAGATATCGGGGCAGGTAGTGAAAATCTACCGAAGAGTTAAGATTTGGAAAGCGAGTTAAAGGAGGAAAGTATGCTGCAGAGGTTAAGACATTTCGATAGGGAAGGCCGTCTTCTATTCTGGTTGATGCACTGTCTGTAAGAAAAGAAATGTGAATCTAAATGGAGAAAACTACACCCCATCATGGTTAGCATGTGAGTGTGATTCAATCAGACAGTATTTAAAAAACAGTACTTGGGGCTCCTGTGATGTTCCTCATGACCAGTCAGATGACATGCTGGTTTTTGACGGAACCGTTGTAGTATGGAATTTGAATTCATATTGCTGGAGTCGAGTGGAAATATTCACAACGGTGCTTTCAAAGGGAGCTGACTGGAATCTCTTTTACTTTAAAATGAACGTTTATTCATTATCGGAATAGTGAAAGAAGCTCCAGACAGTTTTTAACCAAAAATAGCACAGAGATTGTGGACAATATTATCATAGGGTACGTCACAGTCTCTGAAAGGAGGACATGAAACCACTGTTTGGTTGCTGTACAAACCCAGTTGGTTCACCAATGTTCCTCAGGGAAGCAAATCTGCTGTCCTGACCTGTTCTGGCCTACATGTGACTCCAGACCCGCAGCAATACCCTTAAAGTGGCCCAGTAAGACACTTGGTTGTATCTAACTGTGACAAAGTCTGATAAATGGGATAGACTTTGAACAGATCGAGTAACTCAAGACTGGCCATCAACAACAGCAGAATTGTACAAACCTCATGGCCTGGCACATCA
The DNA here is from genome assembly GCA_024137785.1 of Ginglymostoma cirratum. Lineage (NCBI taxonomy): Eukaryota > Metazoa > Chordata > Chondrichthyes > Orectolobiformes > Ginglymostomatidae > Ginglymostoma > Ginglymostoma cirratum. The sequence continues at coordinate 1,878,137 of JAHRHZ010000089.1, read as the reverse complement.
CCAACCCTGCCACTGCCATCAAGCCAGGGGATCAATCTGGATCCAATGTTGAATGAAGCATGTCAGGTGCAGCTTATCTACAAATGAGTTGTCAATCTGGTGCAGCGACAATACAGAGCTGCTTGCACGCTAAACAGCACAACGTGATAGATGGAGCTAAGCGATTCCACAACCAATAAATCGAATCTAAACACTGTAGTCCTGCCACATCCACTCGTGAATGGCAATGGATAATTAAGCAACTCACTGGAAGAGGAGCCTCCATTATTCCCATCCTCAATGATGGGGAGGCCAGTAAATCTGCGCAAAAGATAAGGCTGAAGCTTTCGCAGCAATCTTCAGCCTCGGCCTCCTCCAGCATCACAGGCTGTAGCAAGGTCTTGAGCACAAATCTTGAACATTATTGTCGGAAAGTTGTAAGGGCCCGTAGCGTTTGCAGTGTCTCCAACCATTTCTTCATATCACGTGGCATGCATCAAATTGTCTGAAGACTGGCCTCCTCCATTAGTCCCCAGCATCACAGAATTCAATCTTCACAACCTGATTCAATCCACGTGATACCTAGAAATGATTGGAGACACTGGATACTACAAAGTTAACACGTCCTGACAGCATTCCAGCAACAGTATTGAAGATTTTTGCTCCAGAACTTGCCATCTCAGCCCCAGTACATCTCTGCAGGAGCTCCTCAGGGTAGTGTACTAGGCCCAACCATCTTCAGCTGCATCATCAATGACCTTTCCTCCATCAAAAGGTCAGAAGTGGGGATGTTCGCCGATGACTGCACAATGTTCAGAACCATTCGCGACTCCTTGGAATATGAAGTAGTCAATGTCCAAATGTAACAAGGCCTGGACAATATCCAAGCAATGACCATCTCCAACAAGAGACAATCTAACAACCATCCCTTGACATTCAATGGTGTTACCATCACTAAATCCCCCACTATCAACATCCTGGGGGTTACCATTGACCAGAATCTCAACCGGGTGAGCCATATAAATACTGTGGCTACAAGAGCAGGTCAGAGGCTAGGAATCCTGCAGCAAATAGCTCATCTCCTGACTCCTCAAAGCCTGTCCACCGTCTACAAGGCACAAGTCAGGAGTGTGATGGAATACTCCCCACTTGCCTGGATGGGTGCAGCTCTAACAATACTCAAGAAGCTTGATACCATCCAGGATAAAGCAGCTCATTTGAGTAGCATCCTGTCTAACACCTTCAACATCCTCTCCCTCCACCACCGACGCTCAGCTGCAGCAGTGTGTACCATCTACAAGATGCACTGCAGAAATTCACCAAAGATCCTCAGACAGCACCTTCCAAACCCACGACCACTTCCATCCAGAAGGACAAGGGCAGCTGATACATGGGAACACCACCCCCTGCAAGTTCCCCTCCACTCACCATCCTGACTTGGAAATATATCGCTGTTTCTTCACCGTTGCTGGGTCAAAATCCTGGAATTCCCTCCCTAAGGGACATTATGGGTCTACCTACAGCAGGTGGACTGCAGCGGTTCAAGAAGGCAGCTCACCCCCACCTTCTCAAGGGGCACCTAGGGACGGGGCAATAAATGCTGCGCTCAGCTAGTGATCCCCATGTCTCACGAGACGGTTAAAAAGAAGATAGTCACAAATAGGCTTTTACTATTTGTAAGGCACAGTTTCTTATATGACACAGCCCAGCTTTCAGCTCGGAGATGGTAAGAACTGCCGACGCTGGAGTCTGAGATAACACAGTGTGGAGCTGGATGAACACAGCAGGCCAGGCAGCATCAGAGAGAGCAGGAAAGCTGACGTTTTGGGTCTGATGCTTCTGAAGGAGGGTTCCGACCGGAAACGTCAGCTTTCCTGCTCCTCTCATGCTGACTGGCCAGATTTCAGCTTGCCTTCTATCTTATGTCTTTATGCCCAATATTTTAGAGCAAGTTGGGAGGGAGAGCAAGATAAAAAGGAGAGAAACCACACTGGGTAACAAGATTGGACCAATTCCCAAGGATTGTGCCTGCGGGGAGGGGGCTGAATCATAGCCTGCTTATATGTTAGTAAAAAGCTCTCAGTCCAATATGGGTGATCAAGTCATGAAGACATTGTATGCATTTTGTGCACAGACTCACAGATCTGTTCGATGAATCCTTTGGAACTCAATGCAAACCTGAGGTTTGGCTTGGTGGGGGAGGAGATGATCATTCCCTCGCGAGGCAGTTGTGGGGGTTCAGTGGAAGATCCTCCCACAAGCGCCTTGTTCTGACCCTCCTTCATGCTTTAATGGAACGACTGCCCAGGTTCACCAAACTGTTCTGGTATCGGTCAACCCCTCGCAGTTTGACAGACTGGAGCAGAGATGAGAAACCATTCAAATCAATGACGACAGCACCGGAGATGGAAAAAGAATGCAAATATTTTAATTGGAGTTAGCTGATTTGGTTTCAATCACCCACAGTCAACATTTCAGTGGTGCAGTGGGAAAGGAAGATGTTATTGCTGGTGACATAAAGGAGATGCTACTCTTAAATCATCAGAGCTGAGGGAAACATGACCGAGAGTCGAAGGGGAGCAGGAGAGAACCATGGGATGAGAAAGCTGTAGGCAGTAAAATGTCTGTCTTTGCGTAAAATAAGGAGTTTTCAGCGTGACTGAGAGTGGGAGACAATTACTTTAAGGAGAAGGGACTCAGAGCAGTTGCAGTCTAAGCAGACTTTGAGAGCAGCACAATCGGCCAAAGCGATCAGAATCCAGGCTTGGGTCTGTCGGAGAAACACATCCCATAGTTGGAGCTGCTGCAGTAGAAAGGATGGTCACAGCACAGTTCTCTCTGAGCAGTTTCTGTTCTAAAAGGCAGTTACGTAAGGCACTTCACAGGGGAGATCTGGAGAGAACCAAAATCTCATTCTGAGGAAGGGTCACTGGACCCGAAGGGTTAACTCTGATTTCTCTCCCCAAACGCTGCCAGACCTGCGGAGCTTTTCCAGCAGTTTCTGATTTACAGCATCTGTGGTTCTTTCGGAGATGGGGAGAGGTTGTTTCCCCTTGTGGGAGAGTCTAGGACCAGAGGGTATCATCTCAGAATAAGGGGTTGCCCAACGAAAACAGAGATGAGGACGAATTTCTTCTCTCTGAGGAGAATGAGTCTGTGGAATTCTTTACTGCAGAGGGCTGTTGAGGCTGGGTCGTGAAGTATATTCAAGGCTGAGAGAGACAGATTTTTAATCACTGAGGGTATTAAGGGGTATGGGGAGAAGGTGGGCAAGTGGAGTTGAGGATGATTATGATCCGATTGTATGGTGGAGCAGAGTCGATGGGCTGAATGGCCTACGTCAACTCTTATATCTTATAGTCTCAAATTTTAAAAATTCATACAGGTTTTCAAATCTCTCCATGCCTTCAAGCTGTCTCCAATCCCTATCTCCGTCACCTTCTCCAGCCCCCTACGCCCTATCCCTATCTCTGTCACCTCCTCCAGCCCCTACACCCCCTCCCTATCTCCGTCACCTCCTCCAGTCCCCTACACCCCCTCCCTATCTCTGTCATCTCCTCCAGCCCTATACACCACCTCCCTATCTCCATCACCTCCTCCAGTCCCCTACACATCCTCCCTATCTCTGTCATCTCCTCCAGCCCTGTACACCACCTCCCTATCTCCGTCACCTCCTCCAGCCCCCTACACACCCCTCCCTATCTCCATCACCTCCTCCAGCCCCCTACTCCCCCTCCCTATCTCTGTCACCTCCCCCAGCCCCACGGCCCTCCTTATCTCTGTAACCCCCTCCAGTCCCCTACACCCCGTCCCTATCTCTGTCACCTCCTCCACCCTCCAACATCCCCTCCCTATCTCTGCCACCCCCTCCAGCCCCCGACACCCCCTCCCTATCTCCATCACCTCCTCCAGCCCCTACACCCCCTCCCTATCTCTGCCACCCCCTCCAGCCCCCCATACCCCCTCCCTATCTCCGTCTCCTCCTCCAGCCCCTACACTCCCTCCCTGTCTCTGTCACCTCCTCAAGCCCCCATGGCCCTCCCTATCTCTGTCACCTCCTCCAGCCCCCACGACCCTCCCTATCTCTGTCACCTCCTCCAGGCCCACCAAGGTCCCTGAGCCTCTGGAATTCCAGCTTTTGGAACTTGCCTGATCTCCGGTGGCCATGCCTATAGGTGCCTTTGCCTTCCGCTGTCTGTGTCCCTAACTCCGGAATATTCACCCTACACCTCTCTGCCTCTCCCTCTTCCTTTAAAATCCTCCTTGTGTGTCTTGGCGTCAGGCCTTTGCCTGTCGCTGAGGTGGCTTCACTTCATCAAAAGTTCTAGAAACTGCTGTGAGTGAGCTCCATGCAGTTGATGAGAACAGTTAAGGTGGACCTAGGTGGAACATTTAGAGCAGATGGAAAGAGTATTTTCCAGAGGATTTCCACGCCAGGAGAATGTTACGCAGCTTTGAGTGTGCTGCTGTGAGGGCTAAGCTCCCTTTGGTTCTAACAGCTGTCACACACAGTGCGCCTCACTGTCGCCATGTTATGGGAGTGGCAGCCATGTTTAGACACTTCCCTGCAGCCTCCAGAAGACCTACAAGAGCAGAAGTAGGCCATTCAGCCCATTTGGCCAACCCACCCTAACCTGCACATCCCCGGGCACTATGGGACAATTTCCCAAGGCCAATCCACCCTAACCTGCACATCCCCGGGCACTATGGGACAATTTCCCATGGCCAACCCACCCTAACCTGCACATCCCCGGGCGCTATGGGACAATTTCCTATGGCCAACCCACCCTAACCTGCACATCCCCGGGCACTATGGGACAATTTCCCAAGGCCAACCCACCCTAACCTGCACATCCCCGGGCACTATGGGACAATTTCCCATGGCCAACCCACCCGAGCTGTTTTTGCAATCTTAACAGGGCAGAAGCTGCTAGAGGTTTGAAGAAGCAGAAGTCATTGTTTTCCCTCTCTTGATTATGGCTTGAAGCTAGGGTTTCTTTCCGCTGCTGGGTTACCTGTGGGACAAAATCTATTTTTCTGAATTTGCCTTTTTGCCAAGGGCTGTGTTTATGGGATGTCACTGTATGGGAACAGTTCATTCGTAACAGCTGCTGCATCTATTATTCTGTTAAGTGTTCCAACAGAGTTAAATTATTCTAAATTCCTCTTTCTTTTGTTTTGCAATTTAACTATAGTTTAAATAAACCGTGTTTTGCTTAGCACTGAGTAGCTTGACCAATTGAATTGCATCTGGAACACAGGACTATACATTTGCCTTTATTATTAAAAAAAAGTTAGGGTCTAGGCTACCTTCATAAAATATTTTGAAGGGGTCTGGTCTGGTCCATAATGTGGCCAATTATGTCCTTCTTAGTGTGGCTGTTCTAACAACTCATCTTTAACCTATTATCACCAGGGCAGCTTCCAAAGAACTTCGATGTGGACAGTGCAGATAATTGCTGGACCCGAACTCCCTTTATTATAGCTGAACACAGATCTGGAAACTGTCAAGGAATTGGGGAATACGTGGTCAGGAATGGAATGAGTTTGAATCTGCGCACACACCTTAGTCATTGCTGAATGCCAGAACTAGTTGAGTGAAGCAGCATTTCAAGAAGCCAGCTCACCCCCCCACCTTTGCTTGGGCAGTCAATACTGGTGCCCACCTCCTGTGAACGAATTAAACAAGAGAATGCCAGCTGAAAGCCCCCAAACCACCCTCCATACACATGTACAAAATGGACACGTGCCGTAGTCCCTGCCGGTGACATCGCTCTGTCCTGTTTGCTCACCTTCATTGGGCTTACTTGGACGCTGCCATGTTTGTTACTGGCAGGATGTTTCGCAAAGCGTGCGTGCGCGGAACCGTCCACATGTGCAATGTGCAATGGGGGATGTCAGGAGACACAGTCTTAAAAAACAAACTTGTTCTAGTGCAGCTATAACTCTGGCACCAACCCGGCAATGTGGAAAATTGCCCAGGTGTGTCCTGTACATAAAAAGCAGGACAAATCCAACCTGGCCGGTTACCGCCCCATTGGTCTCCTCTCGATCATTAGTAAAGTGATGGAAGGTGTCGTCAACAGTGCTATCAAGCAGCACCTGCTCAGAAATAACCTGCTCAGTGACGCCCAGTTTGGGTGCCGCCAGGGCCACTCAGCTCCTGACCTCATTACAGCCTCGGTTCAAACATGGACAAAAGAGCTGAATTCCAGAGGGTGAGGTGAGAGTGACAGCCCTTGATATCAAGGCTGCATTCGGCCAAGTGCGGCATCAAGGAGCCCTAGCAAAACTGGAATCAATGGGTATTGGGGGCAAACTCTCTGGTGGTTGGAGTCATAGCTGACACATAGGAAGACGGTTGTGGTTGTGGGAGGTCAGTTATCTCAGCTCCAGGACATCTCTGCAGGAGCTCCTCAGGGTAGTGTCCTTGGCCCGACCATCTTCAGCTGCTTCATCAATGACCTTCCGTCCATCATAAGGTCAGAAGTGGGGATGTTCGCTGATAACTGGACAGTATTGCATTCCAAATTCAATTCAGATAATGAAATTGTTTGTGTCCATTCACAGCAATCCTAGACAATATCCAGGTCCGAGCTGACGATTGGCAATTTACATTCACATCACACAAGTGCTAGGCAATGGCCTTCTCCAACAGGAGAGAATCTAATCACCTTTCCTTAACTGTTAACTATTGCTGCATCCCTCCCCATCAACATCAATTGACCAGCTGTATAAATACTGAGACTACAGGTCAAGAGGCTAGGAATTCTGTGGTTGGTAAATCACGCCCTGTCTGCTCAGTGCCTGTTCCACCATCTACACGGCACAGGCCAGGAATGTGATGGAATACTCTTCACTTCACCTGGCAACTCCAAAATACATCGAAAACAGGCCAACATCCGGGGCAAGGCAACCCATTTGACTGAGGCCTCAGCACCCATTTTCAACATGCACCACCTCTGCCACTGGTGCTGAGTGGTAGCAGTATGTACCAAATACAAAGTTGCTCTGTATCAACTCACCAAGGCTCCTATGACAACACCTTGTAAACGCCACAGCCACTCCCATCTAGAAGGACAAGGGCAGCAGATACATGGGAACACCACCTCCTGCAATGTCCCCTCTGAGCCACTCACCATCCTGACTCAGAAATATACCGCCAGTGTCGCTGGGTCAAAATCCTGGAAATGCACCCCCCAAACCTTCTCCCCTCTGCTTTGAAGGTCAGTTGTCACTTGGTTGGTAGCAGTCCGAGCTCCAAATCACAAGATCCAGCTTCAAAGGTTTGGTTCAAGGTCCAAGTTTGGGGGAGGTAATGGCCTAATGGTATTATCACTGGACTGTTAATCCAGAGGCCTGGGGATCTGGGTTCAAATCCCACCGCGGCAGATGGTGGAATTTGGATTCAATGGTAATCAGTAATTAAGAATCAAATGATGACTATGAGGTCCATTGCCAATTGTTGGGGGGAAACCCATCTGGTTCACTAATGTCCTTTAGGAAAGGAAACTGCCATCCTTACCAGGTCTGGCCTTCATGTGACTCCAGACCCACAGCAATGTGATTGACTCCTAATTGCCCTCTGGGTAATTAGGGATGGGCAATAAATGCTGACCTGATGCCCTCATCCCATTAATGAATAAGGAAATACCACTTGAGTACCAAAATCAACTGAGGACATATTTCAGAGATAGTAAGAACTGCTGATGCTGGAGTCCGAGATAACACAGTGTGGAGATGGAGGAACACAGCAGGGCAAGAAAGCTGACATTTTGGGTTGGGACCCTTCTTCAGCTTTCCTGTTGTTATGCTGCTGCCTGGCCTGCTGTATTCATCCAGCTCCACACTGTGTTGTATCTGAGGACATATTTGTTGGTTTAGACAGATGGTAACGATTGCGTAGCACTGTTTCAAAGAGAAGTGGGGGAGTTATCCCTGATGTGCTGTTCAATATGAATCCCTCATTTGAGATCACAAACCAGCAGCTTATCTGGTCATTCTGACATTGCTGTTTGTGAGATCTTGCTGTGCACAGATTGACCACATTGCAATGGGGACTGTACTTCAAAAGTACCTCATTTGCTATAAAGCTGTTTGAGACATCAAATGCTATACACATTCAAGTTTTTTTTTCTTTTCCGAACAGGATTGTGGGTGTCCCTGCAACACATGATCTGCCGCGATTCCAGAAGGCAGCTCACCACTGCCCCCTCATGGAGCAATGAGGGACAGGCGATAAATGTTGGTGCCCACATCCCAGGAATGGATTTCTGATGGCATTCAGGAGTGGGGCGTCCCTTTGGCACTGATTGGGATTCCTCCACATTATACCTCAGCTCCATTTTTTTATTCATAGCCATTCACAAACGGAAGAAAATAAGCTCATCAGAGATAGGAGCAGGAATAGGCCATTTGGCTGCCGAATCTGCTCTGCCATTCAATTGATCTAACTGTGGCCTTTCCTGTTCTTCCCCCATAACCCTTGGCAATCAGAAAATCTGCCTAACGCCACCTCGAATATATTCAGTGGCCACAGACCTTCTGAGAGAGGCAATTCCTCTTCATCTCTGTCTTAAACAGGGGACCTCTAACTTTTCAACTTTTCCCTCCCAAATTCAAGACTGCACCCCCCCCCCCCCGCCCCCTGCAACCCCCATGAGAGGAAACATCCCCTGAGCATCTACACTGTCAAGCCCTCTCAGAATCTATAATGTGTCGGATAAGTTCACCTCTCATCCTCCTAAACGCTGGTGGGTACAGGCCCAGACCCCTCAACCTTTCCTCATGAGCCAAACTTCTTCATCCCAGGAACCAGCCAGGTTTGTATATTTGTGATCTTGGATTACTGTGTGTTTAGTTCCTGTTGAGCATAGTGCCCCATTTTATTGAATGCAACCTTATTATCAAATTCCTTCCTTTAATCGTGAAGTCAAGCTGCTAAAATGGAGCTGTATTGTCTCTGGCTTCAGACAAATCAGGTCAGGAAAAAGGGATTGAAAAATGAAGTGAGTAGCTCAAGCTGTCATAAAAGATAACAAGTTGTGGAGCTGGAGGAACACAGCAGGCCAAGCAGCATCAGAGGAGCAAGAAAGCTGACGTTTCGGGTCTGGACCCTTCTTCAGACCCTTTTTCTGAAGAAGGGTCTAGACCCGAAACGTCAGCTTTC